>KK119247.1:0-62899 GCA_000611955.2 Stegodyphus mimosarum | reverse complement strand
ATAAATCCGGAATAGTATTTCTGAGAAATTCTCGAACCTGTTTTTAACATTAATACTTTTTCTCTTCATTCCTTTAAATTAATATCTGTCAATACTTTTGTCTTCTGTATTGGCAATTTAAGCTGGTTACTGGAAAAGGGATAAATAAGAAAAAGTTTTCCCTTTTCTCAAAAGAAGGGAAAATCTTCCCAGTTCATTCGCCATAAAATAACATTGTTTTTCAGCGAGTGAGACGACTTCCGCTTTATGAGTAGATTACACCTTTTATCTTTTGACACGCTTCTTGGAACTGCGATTCTCTTCGTTTTACATGAAAAAATTGAAAGAGAGTTTGGAGAAAGAGTCATCCGGGACCAGTATTTCTCAATATGCACTCAAAGTGCTTGGCCTAAATTTGTGAAATCTATCTCAACGTTTACGACGGGGGCTCATTTTGTCGTGTCTTTCAAGATATATGCATATTGGAACTCAAATGGAATTGAAAGAAATTTAAAATGTTGCCGAAATGGCCTCCTTCCTGTAATAAACTTATATCTGTGCAGATGAAAGAGTACAGATAAGCGTAGGTTTTCCTTTAGGATTTCAGAAATGAATATGAGATGCTTTTTTGCAACAGAGAAGTAAATCATTTTTATAATTTTAGGCTAAAGTAAGAATTTTTTTTAAGGATTACTCGCAAGAAAGGCCCACGGCCACATTTTCTCATCGAAAATTCAATTATGTATTTTCATTTATTTATTTTTTTTCCCATTTCTATTCTGAAAAGATTATCCCAGACTTCTCCCAATACATTGAATATTCTAACCACAGCCTTGCTTAGATAATTCTTCAAATGAGGCAAAGAGGTGAATACTCGCTTTTACATACAGTTAAATAACTATATATGTGCACTTATATTATCAAAAGAAACTATTTTAGATCATAGAGTATAGTAACTCTAAAAGTAATTTTAATGAGGTTTTTAGACCTGAAAAGAAATAAATGAGCTTTATTAGGACAACTACCCACGGTGCTGTATAATTTTGGTCTTCTTCAGTGGTTGGCTTAAATAGGGGATGTTAGTACACATTTTTATGAATGTTTTTAGAAACATAGATTGATTTCATAAATGGTTATTGTATAAGCATTTATGAAATAACCATTTACGAAATCAATCGATATTTCTGCCGTATTTTCCTCGTGCGCATTGTCGTTATGCAACTGGTAACATGTCCGATTAGCAATCGGAAGGTGCTTGGTTCAAACCCCGGCAAAAGCATAACTTATTTGTCATGATGCTTCCTCCTCTCAAAAAAAAAATTAATTCTTCTGGAATGGTTCCCGACTAAAATGTGGTGCATGATAATTCGTCATTGCTTGGATTTTGTCAAATGAGTCTCATCATTTTCCCATTCGTCGTTTCGTACTACTTGAGTTTAAGCAATTATCTTTTTCCCCCGTACGTGCTTTTATGGTTTAATTGATAGCAATCGGAAAACCTGTGGTTTAAAATAGATGATTTTTAACATTTCAAGAATAAAAAAACTCACAGAACCTCTACACAGAGCTCACCTTACATATAAAAATAAAATGTTGCATTAAGCTTTAGGTATTTTAAGAAACCTTTCATAACGAAAGCGTTAAACTAATAAATAGCATTAAAATAAGGCAAATAATAATGCGGCTACTGCAAAAAATTGTAACTACTCTCTGACTGTTAAAAACGGCCACTGAATATGAGCTAATTTTCAGGCGCTTCAAAAAATTTAATTTTTCCTCTTTTAATGAAGCAAAATGTTCGAGAATTCTTTGAAAAATCTACTTTATTACTTAATTTATATACTGCAGAAAGAATAGCTATGTTTGGCAGATTTTTTTCTGTGCTTTAGTGACGACTCTTTACTATGCCATATGCCAAATTGGCTGAAATTCTATTCAACTGTAGCAACAGAAAATGGCAACACTGAAGACATTCTTGACGCAATTTCCAAATTCGGAAGCGATCTAGCTAAGCAATACTTACGAATTCTCTTTAAAAGACCTATAGCTGCTCAAGTCTCTGAAATTAGTGTAGTTATAGAACCCTTAAAATTAGTGTTTATGACATTTCTCTAGCATTGAATACTTAATTTGATTGATGAGTTTTAAAATAACTATCTTGGCTTCTTTGAAAAACCATCTAAGTCCAATGACGAATTTTTCACGAATCAGAAACTAAAAAGATACCTCTTTTTACTTTTCACACTGCGTTTTATAGTTGTGAGGTCAAAGCATTCATCTCTTGTACCACTACTTTGAAAACGTATTTTCTTGAAAAATTAGCATTTTTCTCAGTTAATATTTGGCAATCTGCTTTAGTAATTTTCTTTTATCTTCGTCTTTCCGTTGATATAGTCATGTGTGAATAAAGTTTCTGCTTTTATTAAAAATATTTTCTCTCATTTATTCTAAGGAAAGAAAAAATTCTTCTATTAATATTCCATTTTATATTATGGTAGTTTTCCATTTTATATTATGGTAGTTTTCCATTTTATATTATGGAATATTAATAATACTATTTTCCGATTCTTGATTTTTAACAAAGTTCAACAAATTAATCTCGTCTGTCACTAAGTAAGACTTGATAATTTCATCTTAGATTAATTCCTAAATTCGAAAACTTTCTTAATAATTAATAATGCTTACTCTCCTAGTATTCTGAGTGACTCAGTGCCTGAGTGAATAAGGTAACTAAATACAGGTAGCTTGTTCCAGTTTCCGTTCCCTGCGAACGAGAATGAGACAAAGCAAATACGAATTAATTTCACTTTGAAAAATTTTTCTGAGGCAAATAGCAATCTCTTACTGTATTTTAACGAACTAACATACTAATCAATCGTTGTTCTTCAATTGCTTTTTAACTTTCAGTATCTCAATTTTAATTACAAGAAAGGATTATTTGAGTTTGGAGAGGTCAGAAAATGTTATAAGGTATTTCTCCCGCCTCCTTCGCGATCTAGTGGTCAGCACCCTGGGAGCGTATTTGAGAGGCCCGCGGTTCGAGTCCCGGCGAGGGCATTGCTCGTTTTTTCACATATCCTGCTTTCAAAAAATATCTAATGGCTCTACACTAGCACCCGAACTAAAACGTGTGGTGGATGATGATTCTGCAACGCCAAGGTTTGGCGTTTGAAGCCCCTAATACCAGTCGCCCTTTAAAAAGAAGAGTATATAAGGTATTTCTCTCGCCGTCTTCGTGGAGTAGGGGTCAGCATGCTCGGCGCGTATTCGAGAGGTCTGTGGTTCGAGTCCCGGTGAAGGCGTTGCTCATTTTTCCTCTACTTCTGCTTCCAAAATACCTAATGTCTCTGCAATGTTTTTAGAGCAGATTTTATTATTAACGTGATTTAAATTTATTTCGTATTTTATATGTGTCTTGGTTGTCAAATTATCGCAGGAGTTTAAATACATTAAATGTTTTCTTCTTGTTGGTGCGACTATTTTTTGATACTGGAAATATATTTAGTGTAGCCAATCCAAATTTCCAACTATTATATATAGTTAAGCTATCATATTTTTTATCATTCATTTCACCTAGCCAGTCGCGCCATACTGCCATAAGCTTTGTAATTTATATTTCAGTCTGATTGTGGACAGCCATTCGGCGTGGCATAAATTACGAGATTTTTATTTTTCGAATATTAATAGTATTGTTTATTCAATTGAACGATTCTAAAACAAAAATCTCATATTTAGTAATTTAAATATTAATTTTTCAATGATATGTTGGATATTCATAATTTAAAACGCATTTAATTCATGACATATTCAACTGGTAATTGTAGCATATGTAGCATTCCTGTAGTTAAAGAAAGATGTTTCAAAGGCGTAAATTATGTATCGTTGTACAGAATTGTTTGATATTTATTTAACTAAAATGTCAACAATCATCCAGGTCAACAAAGCACTTAGACATCCCTTGTAATTGATTTTGGTGTTCTGTTTTCTAAATCTCAAAATCTAACACATTTATTCAAAATGCATCTTTCCAGTTTCGATCTATCTGAAAACTGTTCTTGAAATTTCTTAAGCAAAATCACATTGTTTTTAAATAAATTTTTATGTCAGTTACTTCTTAGCGAAAATAAGTTTAAAATTACGCTCTTTTATGTCAGTTTACCTTAGAGTCAATGGAACGAAATTAAACATTTTAAAGTGCCTTTACACATCCCTACACACCTACACTTATGTGTGTAAACAAAACTTAAAAACCGTAAATATAATTAGCTGCACAACTCAAGTCAATTTAAATATAAATGCAATGGGCCCAATACCCGAATTCTATGTTTGATTTAACGGTAAAATTTATTCGAAAAATGAAATAAACTGATATGTATTTGGAATGTTTTGCATTTTAGCATCTCTGGAATAGAAAAATAGTACTATTATCGCCTAAAGTTTTAATTAATTAGCGATTTAGAATGTAAAACTTTCGGCACAGACATTCATGTTACGTTTTCTTTGACCTTACAGATGGATCGCTCTGTTCAGGGTAATGTATATCTGAAGGAAACGGATTTGAATACCGAAGGTCTTTACAGATGTGAAGCCTCAGCTGAATCACCGACTTTCCAGACAGTTGAAGGAGAAAAGATGATTAAAGTATATGGTGAGTATAAATAAATCAGTTTTTAAATTATGCATTTGGAAATCAAATATGCGTGAGATAAATTACTTAATAATATCTTTAACGGACTGAGCGAAAGATTTAATTTAGCCCACGTGTAATGAAAAGATATTAATTTTACACGAAATATTTATTTTTATGGAGGCTATCTAGTATAAATATATTATTTTGTGAAATCACAGTGTCTCCATTCAAGGAAAGAACATAATAACTCTTAATGTTTCCAAAATAGATGTGAAAAATCGTGTTTCGTCCGATCTTGTAATTTTCAGCATAATCTGTTGCGTCTTTTGAGTAACAGATAACATCATTTGAAGTAGAATGACCTGTCATGTTTATGCTCTTATTATTCATTTAGATTAATGCTAATTCATGGTTCTTCTTTAGGCATATTGCTGATAAAAATGAATTAAGTGTACTATCTTTCTCTAAAATACACTGACCTCCAAACGTTAAGGAATAGCATGTTTTTTGTAAACACAGAAACAAGAAATTTACCGGACATGTTCATTAAACAGTTCTTTTATGAATGTGACATAGAACGCTTCTAAAGTTCAACACAAACATGAATTACAGCCAAAACATTCATTCTTTGGAGAGAAATTTAGTCTTGGAGAAACAGCATATCACAGTTTTTTAAGTAAAAATGGGATGGTAACATTACAAAAATGGGTTCTAATAAGGAATGTGTCCACCACTAGCTGCAATACATTGGCGGCAGCGACTTACCGTGCCGTCAATTAAATTGTCGGTCAGTGAAATGGGTAGCAACGACCAGACATGGAGTAATCTTTGTTCAAGCTCATCTAACGATCTTGGAGGAGGACCTAAAGTAGCAACCTCTCTCTCAAGATAGTCTCAAAGATGCTCTATCGGATTCAGGTATGGGGATTGAGCTGGCCATTCCATCCGCTCCATACCGTAATCCTCAAGATATTCTTCAGCATCCCGAGCTCGGCGCGGTCGCGCATTGTCGTACATCAGAAGAAATCCAGGACAAAGAGCAGCGGCATATCGGCGGACATATTGATCAAGGATCTCGTCTCGATATCTCACACCGGTCAAAGGTACTCCATGAAACACATGCAGGTAAGTGTGACCACCGAGAGAGATCTCAGCCCAAACCATTATTCAACCACCTCTGTAACTGTGTCTTCACACAATATGGGATTGGTTGTATCTGGTGCCTTGTTCCCTCCAGATCAGCTGACGACCTGAATCACTCTTCAGTCTGAACCTGGACTCATCTGTGAAGAGAACGGACACCCTTTGTTGACTGGTCCGGTGGAGAAAAATACAAGAATTAGGTTTGACGGAAGACTATAAAGATACAAAATCAGGGGAAGATAAATAGCGGCATTTGGTTTTTGGACAACCGTTGTTGATAGCATGTTGTAGTGGACTGTATATAAATTCACAAAAATCAAATTGAAAAACTTAACAGCATTTATTTTCCTTCATGCACAATAATGCCGCTTAAACAGGCAAAGAAGGGACTAAGGATTGCAATTAACAATTGATTGCCGCTTTGACCGGGCAGAGGAAAAGAGAATCGGTGTGAACTGAGCGTATCCCTATCGCTTACTGATTCGTACTGGGCTCTCGCCACTGACATGACGTGGCGCTGCAAATGCTAAGCGAGTACAAATAGACAAATATTCTAACCGAGACGGAACATTTCTCCCGACACTGAAATTTAATACAAAAATTTCAATTAAGTAATTATTGACGAATTACAATATTTCAAAATTGATAATCACATAAATAGTCAGATTATCACAGTTTTAAAACTGGATATGAAGTTTTTAAGAACATTAAAACATGAAAACAGTAATTACGCAAACAATATGTAAGTTGGTATAAAACATGTTACGAGATAAATACATTTCAAAGTGAGCTATATAATTTCTTTAAACATACAACCATTATTAAATTCTTTTAATGCATAAACTGATTCCAAATATATATTCTAAATATATATAGTCAATAGAAACTTCAATATTAAATTGGCAATAAACAGATCTTTGAAGATCTAGTAAAATTTCCTGAAGCAGTTTTAACTTTAGCTACACGTACCTTACCATCTGCACCAGAGAGTGTCACCAAAATTCTGCCTAAGGCCCAATGGCAAGGAGGTAAATTCTCATCCTTAAGTAAAACCACTGCACCTGTTTGCACATTGGATTTGTGGAATTGCCATTTATTGCGCTGTTGCAAATAATTGAGGTAATCTGTTTGACAGCGCTTCCATATTATTTGAACAACACTTTGTTGTTCGCTGTCACCTTGATAACCTATTACCAGTAATTTCAATAAGTTCAGGCTCTGGTATAGATGTGATTTGACGGCCAACTAAAAAATGCCCTGGAGTTAAAACTTCATATTCATTAGTATCATTAGACATAGGGGTTAAAGGGCGTGAATTTAAGATTCCTTCAATATGAGTAATGATTGTGAGAAATTCTTCTATAGTAACCTTAGTACATCCCACTGTTCTTCTAAGATGGTACTTAAAAGATTTAACTCCCGCTTCCCACAATCCACTAAAATTCGGTGATCTAGGGGGAATTAATTTCCACACTATAGATTCTGAAGTTAAATAGCTCGATAACGCTTCTTCTGGTTTTCTGATTAATTTTTGTAAACGCTTTAACTCTGTATGAGCTCCCTTAAAATTTGTAGCATTATCTGTAATGATAGAGCAGATTTTTCCTCTTCTCACTCAAAACCGCTTAAGGGCTGCAATAAAGGCATCAGATGTCAAGTCTGTTACTATCTCCAAATGGACTGCCTTTGTAGATAAAAATACAAATACTGTAACATAAATTTTAGGAAAAATGCCCTTGCGTTGATCTTTGAATTGTACATGAAATGGTCCGCAAAAATCAGCTCCACAATTAAGAAAGGGTGAAGTCGGAGTTATACGCTCAGTGGAAAGATTACTCATGACCTGATTTGCTGCAATTGGCTTGTTTTTAAAACAAATCACACAAGCATGAACTATCTTACGATCCAAGCCCTTGCCGTGAATGGGCCAATATTTCAAACGCACCTGATGAAGTAACCCCCTGATGAAGTAAAATATGTAGGTACTTCTAATGAAAATATTCAAAAATCAATGCAGTACTTCTATAGTAGACTTATAAAATATTCTTATTTAATATATTCTTATTAAATAATCTTATTTAAATTTATCCTTTGGCTGGTTTTGGTTGATAAGATAAACTATTAACTTGAATAACATCATAAATAACTTGACTTCTTTATGTGTAAATTGAAATTACGATGGTTGCTCTAAAAAATGATTGACGACCTCAAAATTAACTATTCTAAATTTGGTGTTCTCCCCCCCCCCTAAGTTCATCTGTTCTCCCAAATTCGAGATCTTTCCACGTTACATAACAACCTAAAATTAACCAGTAGCAGTTTAGCTGTGCTTGTGCACCTACTTAGTATAAATACTGCTCGCAAGTAACTACGTATTCCTTTTCCTAAAGCAACCATTTCCAAGCTGCTTTGCTTCCGGTCTAAGATGCACATGTCGTACTTTTAAAACCTGTGTACATAAAAATTATTGTGTTTAAATATGACTGAATAAATTCCTTATCTACAAAAATGATCTGATGTGAATTATAATGGAATAAAATTATGTTTTGAGACGGTCACGTCTGGAAGTTTCTAGTTTATGCATCCGACTTCAAGGTGCAGCGCATCAAAATATCCATCCTCAGCCATGACGACTGCAAGTTGCTAAAAGTACCAGTGTCGTCTACGCAATTAAAATATCACATATATATATATATATTTATAGCTTTTGGCTTATATGATAATTTTGTGAAAATAGTTGCATTTGACTAAGTAACAAAATTATTTAATTTAAGTATACAGAAAGCTTCTCAAATGCTGTCAGAGGTTTCTTCATGCAAGTGGCGGTTTCGTTCTTTTTTTTTCCTGTTGTTGTTGTTTTCAATTTTTCTCTCACAAGATATAATGAATAATCGTAGTGTTTAACCTATGAAATATAATAAATTATTAAATATAGTAATTAATTAAGCAAATGGTTAATTAAAATAAAAAATAAGAGTAATTATTTTAACTTTACTTACTTACCGTCATACCAGTGAAATTAAAGGATTAATTTTCGTTTCCATTTCTGAATTTTGGAAGAAGGTCATTGTACCAACCAAGTATTGGTCTTCCCCCAAAGAAATACCTGTTGACTATTCAGTTCGTTTTCCCTTTTTACCTTCTTCTGTCATCTCCTGGCAAATGATAACACAGCATTCTATTGCGTCGGTAAAACTTTGTGAGAACTGAAAAAGCCATGACACAAAATACACGAAAACAACAACCAGAGCGAACGCGCGAAACTTACTGAGCTGTAAAACAGAGCAGAAAAGCGGTAGGCAAAACCAAGCATGTGCAAATTTAGTTTATCTAATTGGCTACGGCTTAAACCCTGCCTCGCAGGTGTGAACAGAACTTTTATGCCTTGTGACTATGCCTCTATGGCATTTATATCACCTTCTGAATGGAGCCTTAGACTACACAGGCTATAAAGTAAGCTATACGTTGGCTGCACTAACTTTCTCGGTCCATAAGTTTAAAGCAATCAATGAAGATCAAATCCATAATACCTGGTTAATTAACAAAACAGCCTTATAACTAGCCTTTCTTTTTACTAAAATTAGGTATAGATTACATGGTTTGGAGTTTGTTTTTAGTGCATAAAATTTGTTATACTTACTCATTAACGACAATTGTTATAGTTATTCATTATCGACTAAAATCATTAACCGGTTTCATTAATCCCATTTTTCAGTTTAAAATTTCTCATATGACATTTGTACCACTGATATTTAGTGATATCATAATAATATCTAATTTTTTAGTGTTTATACATGTGGAAAATTATAATTTTTCTGTCCTCTTCCTATCACGCATCCACACAAAGTAAAAAACTAAGTCTGAAAAGTGCAGCATTTCTTCCTGTTCTTCCATTGTCCTAATAACATCAATTCTTTTTCAGCAACCACAAACTTTTGTACCAAGCGATCTATTAAATTAAGATAAAAAGAATGATCCCCAATATTCCTTTTTTGTCCTGATTTTGGAGGAAAGAAATCGATACACAGCCAGTCTATTTGATTCCATTTCGCTTATTTTCGTTTGAAAGAAATACTTCGGGATAGATTTTAGATTCATTTTTTATGGTTCAGCTCGAAGTTTTCTGAAGTTACGTCCCAAAAATAAACTCAGTCTTATGTGCTACGAAAGCATGGAAGAGAGCGAACCAACTGCCGGTAAAAACCATTGTCTGGACATGCGAAGCTGCTGTGCGCGCTACAGAAAACAACAAAAATAATAACAGCAAAAAAATGAATCCATCAAGTTGAGTAAATGGCGTTCTTTCTGACAGCTGATGATAGAGGCCACTCGAGCCCCTACCCTACAATCGGGAGTGACCTTCAAATGACCTACTAGGAAGAAAAGCAGTTCCGGAACAAGTGCCAAAAAATGAATAAAATGTGAAAATGAAAGAAAAGGAAGGGGTAATTGTCCCTCTATCCGAGGTGACTACAAGTATATATCGCCGGGAAAATTCGAAGAGTTTCGAGAAAAGTTTTTTAGAAAATTTTTCTGCTACGCACTTTTGAGGTTAGTTGGAGATTCGCTTTTCAGAAGGAAGCCTTAAGAAAGTTATTTCTCTGAGCTGCGTTCTAAAGACAAATTTATCGGTTTACATTATTTTTTTCAGCAGATAATAGAACCAGTAAAATGGTTCACCAAGAAGAAAATACTCCTTTTGCTCCTAAGAGAATAAAAGAAATTTATTTTTAAGAGTATTTAGAATTAATACACTTTTAAAGTTTCAGTTTAACTACCGTATGCACCATAAAATCTATACACGCAAGCATCAAAATATGCATCCAAAATCTATAGAATCTTAGAATGTTAAATTTTTCAGAAAAGAATTTGCTTCTGATTCTTGGCGGAATGAATATTCGAGGAGTGCCGCTCAAAATTTCAGTCTACAAACCGCTTAAGAATTATTTGAAAAACAAGTGCGAGTTCTGTCTGTTGATTGATAACCCACTCTCGACACCTTCCGGGAAAGTAGAGCCGACATCAAAAGTGGCAAAAGGGATATCGACAACTTGGAAGCTAATTTCAGCAATCACTGCTGATGACAGAATTGTTACTAGTAAATCGAATTTTATGACCCTGAAATATTTAGACACTTTTGTTTTTTATTTACTCGCATTTTTAAGAATCAAAGTTGTTTATTGATGTTGCTGAAATAAACAGACGTCTTAGAATCCACAAACTACGATAACTAGCTTTTTTCTTTTCTTTGTGTTTCACCTTTTTATAAGATGCAAATCATTCGATGATTTAAAAACGCATTGAACACAGAAGCAGGAGAATTACAGTGAGGCTACTTAAAAAGCATATCCTCTAACTAGAGATATATGCTTTTTAATTAGCCTCACTGCTTTTCATAACAACTAGTGTCATTCATAACAATAAATAACTAGCCTAGAATTACATATCTGCTTGAACGGACATTCTTACTATCCATTTAAATTAGTACTGTTAGAAGAACAAGAATTTATTCTAAGTCATCTGTTTGACTTGGCTATACTAGTATTTATACCTGTACCACGATATTTAGTGATATCATAATAATATCCAAATTTTTAGTGTTTATGCGTGTAGAAAATTATAATTTTTCTGTCCGCTTTCTATCACGCAATATAATCACATAGCCTTAAAATTCAGCTCTTAAAATGAATGCAATAAAGTTCTGTTTAAATGAGATGTAAAAACTTCCATAGTTAAAACGTTCAAGATGGAAATAATTAAATAAATTTTCATATCCTTTTTTAAGGAAGATCACTTCCATTCCGTATTTCAAATTCATCTTACAGTGTAATCTGCAGCGGCCTTAATAAGCAAACTGAATAGCAGTAGCTTTTCGTAATTTCTTTCTTGACAAATGAGTAGACCGGCTGTTTTAGACTTTAAATTCTGTTTTTCATGCTCCAGCACTATATGCTGCTGCCGCGCACTTTACATTTTACATCAGCTATATACATACTATTCTACGCTAATTCTCCTATTGACTGGATATAAAGTTTTCCAGCAATGACGTTTTCAGCACAATATGTAGATTAGCTAGCTGCTCGGTCTGTTGTTAAACTTTGCTGCATGTGTAATGCAATGATTTTAGTTCTTCTTAGAAAATGTAACTGTAAATATAAACGAAGTAATATCCGTTCAAAACCCTACTACAAAAAAATTTTTTAAATTAAAAAAAAAAAAAATCTGAAATGTTTCAGATTTCAAATTACGTCTAAAGGGGCGTTTTTTTAACGTTTTATGTGTTACCTTTATTTATTCAATATCATGGTCTTCTCACTTAAATCATAAAATTCAGCTCAAGCAACATCGCAAAATAATTTTAAAATGAGCATATGGTTAGAATTTTCGATGCACACTTCCGCACGCTGGAGATGAAAAGTTTTTTTCCCCGTAGAGTGTTGCTCTTTCTCGCTTTTAAATCGTTGAATTTGTATATCAAAAATTCGTTAAAGTTTCATAAAATATGAAATAGATAATAAAACAAATTCCAAATTCGAAATTTGGGCTTCCAGATGCCCATATTCGGGTGGAAACGTACGTTATTCAAAATCGGATGGCTCTAGGTACCGCTGTTTTATCACAATGCGAGAAGCATACATACATTTATGCAGATTCTTCATTATTTAATTTCTTTGAATATAATGCAGGGCGATAATGTTTGGTGGCAAGAGTTTGAAAAGTGAATTGGATTTTTATAGTGAATCAACGCAAACTGCAAGAACGAAAACAATAGCTCTTGGATTAAAAATTTCTTGTGACAGATAGCTCTTACGTGTTTTATCATAATAACTAACTTAACCTCATAACCAATTAACAAAGAAAAGTTTAGCGGTTTGAGTCTCGATGAAGACACTGTTGCTTTTTCACTTTTTCTACGTCAAAAATTCAAACAGTCTCTGAAGGGATTTAAGAACCTAAAATATGGTGGGCAGCAGAGCACTGCTTTTTGTGTTTCTCCCCAGTCACCTCTTAAGTGGAAGAAAAAGTATATTATTACCAGATTGCAGATTTCGTGTTTTAACCAAACAGAAAATAATACCACTTGAAGGAAAATTTTATTGTAAACCATATGGAAAAGCTATCCAAGAAAGAAACGCACGGTTACATCTTGAATGATTAAGTAGTTCTTTCATTAAATAAATGGAACACGTGTCCACCTGGCGTTAACTAAAGAGAAAATATGTGATGTGACCAGCACATGATTATTAAGATCCAGCGACGAGCTTAATAAACTGTTACTTCCAGTTGATCTTTTGTAAATTAAATCGAACTTGTTTATAAATTTTATGGCTGAATGTTAATTATAAACAACTATTCATTTTTTATTATTCTATTCTCCGATACAGTGGAAAAAGATAACTAAACGTGCTCATTTAAATGTCTGTTCTCACGCTTTGATTTGAAAATACAGCAGCGATCGTAGTATATCCCCTGCTTATATAGTGTTTCGGATATATTAATCAATGGTTTAACAAATGCAAAATTTTTTAAAGCAACTTACCTTTGGAATTCTTATAAAGTGTTGCTAGATATTTCTTCTTATATTCGCTATATTATTTATATTTGCTATATTATTATTTTTAAAATAATACATAGCGATAATATCTGGTGTCAACATTCTGTTATTTGAAAAGTGACTCTACGCAAAAATGAAATGAACATTAAATCGAGGATTGAAGCTAATACATTTAATTTCTTCATAACGGAAGCTTGTTTTCATAATGAACTTATTCTCGTCGCATCTAGCGTATTTTCAAAAGTACAATTAATAGTTATAAATACAATATTTGTTCTTAATCATATACATATTTTAAATAGCAAATTTGAGAAATTTTAAATTATCTCATAACATATTTTATTACAAAAATGTGCTCAGAATTCCAAATAAAATATCAGTTCTGATTTATCAATTTTAGCCGAAATCTAATATTTTGTTTCTAATGATATAAAGTCTTAAATGCTGAAATTGAAAAGTTTTAGGTTATATTTTAATACGAAATTTCATTAAAAACAGTTATGGGTTTCAAGTAAAGTACCACTTATGGCTGTGCATTAAAAAATGCTTTGGGCTTCCTGTAAAGTATCATTTTCGTTCGTCCAGTACTATCCAAAATCTAACCAACTTTTTATATAAATGAAGAAAACTAAAATACAAAAAGAGAAATTTTTGGAAGTCTCATATAAGAGTTGTCGGGGACGAAAGTATCATCGAAGAGATATAGACACACAGAGAGACAGATATTATGAAAACAGTAAAAAAGTGTCATGAGGACTCTAATTCGTTCTTCTTCACTGAAAACTCACTTTTGAATTTCGGACTACAAACATTACCTTCCTTACCTATGCACATATATAGACTGATGAAAGGCAGAAAAATACCACAGTTAAAAAAATGGGTTTGCTATTACAATTCATTTTAAATATAAGAATTTCTGTTACATATCTTAAATTCTAGAGGATTAATGTGAAGTAGAGGATGAATGTATTTAAAGTGAAGACCATAACTCCTTAGCTTATAGCTGTCTTAGGCGCTAAACTGAATAATTGTATGCTGAGAACAGATTTCAGTTTCTTTTTAACCTTATTATTCGCTAAAGTGTTTAACTTTTTAAACCCTTTTAAATTTTAATGTTAAAACTCTTTTTAAGATGCTAAAGCGTAATCTGAAGTGTCTAGATTGCAGTCTTTAGTCCCATGCTTAAATAAAAAAAAAGTAATTAATCAGGACATAAGAAAAACATTCTTACTCTTTTAATCATAACACCCTTAAAGAAACTAGAAAAATTTCGAAATATTTGATGAATGTTTAACGATAAATGTTTGAAACCAGCTGTTTTAATTTATAATTTTATGCTAATAAATACAACATAATGACCTATTTTAACTTTTTAATCATAGCTTAATAAATTAATTAAAATATATTGAGAAGTGCCTTTATCAGAGATTCTCAACCTATTTTTGCGTGGACCCCTTTCATTATTACTGTCAACCTCTCCCTCATTTTCAGACATGGAAAATATATATATGTATATATCAAAGATTGAATTAATTAACTGAAATTCCTTGAAATCTAAATAAATTTCCTAATACTTGCGCAATTGCTGCAAAGTAATATAATAATAATTTATTTACCAAGTAATAAAGAGTATATTATCTCCTAATATAAAGTTGGTAGAAGTGTCTGAATGAAGTAATCTAGAAATATTGAAACTGAATCCCGAAATATTTTTTAAAAAAGAAACTTGAATTTGAATCTTGAATTGAATCTTGAAATATTTGTACTTAGATTTATTATATTTTCCAGCATATTTTATAAATTAAACCAAAAAAAATATAGAAAATGCTGATAAATGCTGATAAATGCCAAAACCTGAACAAAAGTGTATATATATATACTAAAACTAAATAATTGATAGCTCAATAAAAGGCTGACCACATTCCCCCCGTCCCCGAAACTGTGAAATTCCTCCCTGGGGGTGCCTCAATTGAAAACTCCTGGTCTGTAATACACTTATTATTAAAGTTACTATTTATTGATCAAAATAAGTAAATAGTATCATAAATAGGCACTAAAATCGGTCTCGATAACAGAAAAGTACCCATAAATAGCATATATAAATGTAATTGTTAGCATAATTTTAAATAAAATGTTTTTAATAATTTAATGTAAACTATTTCTTTTAATAACTCGCATTATTCAAATTAGAAACAAAAGTCCATCCATCTGCCTGTGTCAATTTTATATCTGGCCTTAGTTACGACAGTCTTTCCCGATAGAGGTCACCACTACAGCAAATTACTTCACGTGCTTTGCAATGAAATACATTCCGATGACGTCAGAGGTCACGTGATGTAAGAACTGTTAATGTAAACAAAAAAGCTTGTGCTGTGGTAGATACGTTGAAAATTCGGATATTCGGCAACAGTATATTCCAACAAGCCACCAGAATATTAGATAGTATTGACAGTTTAAGAATAATAGTTGCCTATATAAAGGCAACAACTTTAGATGGCCAAGAATCTCTAAAGAAACAGTGTAGAAAAAGTTACAATACATGTTGAGAGGATTGGGATACTCTTTTCTATGTAACATCATAAAACCAGAACACACTTTGAACATTTATAGTTTTATCAGTAAAATTTGAAAGCTTTCTATTTGATTTCATATAGTATTAATTAACTTTATTTTTCAAATTATTTCCAGCACCTTTTGAAATCTCATGAATTATTTGCAATAATAATTCTGTACACTGCAGAAGGAAATGCATAAAATAATATTCATGCATGTTGTTGTTCTACACTGAAAAGAAAAATATAATTACTATTATAATTTTAAGTCACAATTTTATCAGCCTGACAAGCACAACAAGATGGTTTTCAAAATGGTGGACTCAAATGTCTGGAACATTATAAATACAGTTGCCCTAAAATTATGTGACGGTAGTGATATTAATATTATACACAGTTCAAAATTAATACATAATTTTGTACCCCTTGAAATATAATTGTTTGACTCTTAATCTACAAATGGCATAAACTTCAGATTAGCATGTATTTTTTAGTATATTAGAGTACAAATGTCAAAAAGAAAATTGTATGGATTTGCACAACTGAGTTCGCTGTAATTTTAGCTGTGAAATTAATAATTTTTTGGTCATAGATATTTCTTTATTTTATAGTAGAACGCGATAAAATATACTACATTTATGCGTATTGATTAAAACTTGATTATAACACCCGCATTATTAAAACACAACGTGATGAAATTAATAAAAATTTAGTGATATAGCATGTTTTATGGCACTGTAATTAATAAGAGAAAATTGGCTTGGTGTTAATGTTTTTGCAAATAAGCAGATCTTGCATGAATTCAACTGTTTCAATAATTTAGAACAAGTATTCATGAACTATTATCAAATATTTACATTGTACAATTTGGAAGACATTATTCAAGATCTCGGGAATATTTTTCATATATTGATATACACTTAATATTCCTAATAAAGTAAAAGATGAATGTTGATAAGTATTGTGCATAAAAAAAAATTTATGAATCTTACCTCATTTTCTGCAGAAATTTCCACAGACGTTTTATAATTAATTGTTTTCTTCATTTCTGCCTTAACGCAGCTTGCTACAAGTACCTTGCTATCTGGCATTACTTTAAAACAAAAGTTATTAACGTGTTTTTCCTTGAATAAGAGAAGACCTTTTTTATTAACATCAAGAAAAGAGAAATAACTTCCAAGAGTACTTTTTAATTTTTCACAATAGCTGTAAATTTCTAAATTAGAAAAATCTATTAATTCTAGTGATACATCGGCTATAGATTCCATCGTAGACTGCGGAGATTGTTGTTCTTAAATCACGTGACCATTTTTCCCCTCTTCTTGCGGAATGTATCTCATTCGCGTTTGGTACTTGCAACAATGACGAAATTATTTTAAACAAAAATGTTTTCTCGCTCTCTCTATTTTGCAGTTGCGCTATTGTTGCTTTGATGCAAAATGCCCCATTTATTACCCTTTCCAATTACAGTATTGCTTCCTTATAAAGTATCAGTGGGCTAAAGAGATCATCAAATAAAGAAATCTCTGCAGGGTTTTCAAGTTGTGTTCTTTAATTGTTATCGAATGATGAAACAACTAATACAGTGAAAGTAGGGTATTTCTTCAGTAAAGTATTTCTTCAGATTTAATAAAAGTTCATAATATAACGTAGACTGTGAGGTCTGCACAAAGGATCCATGCATGAACATTTTTTGAATGTGGAGTCTTGTTATTTCAGCGATGTTTTATACTACCACGGTTAATTCTGAATCATTTACAGCTCTCGACACACTTTTAATTTCTATACTAAATAAAATTTCGATGGATATGTAATATGCTTACGACATTACAGTTCTTGCTGTCTTGAAATCCTTCGTACTTGGATACCCCATCGTTAAAACATTTTAAGTAAGTCAGAAGTCGAAAGAATTGCTTTATAATACAATTTAGAAACACTCGAATTTAATAACATTCGAAGAAGAATTAAACATTGGTATTTGTGAAGATTTAGCTCTTAATTTTAATATGCTATTAGTATTAACATTTTGGCTTCTTATTCTGAAATAATAGTATCACAACTATCATATACAGCAAGTTTTACGTACTTTATTTCAATATATAAATGTGTGTTTGCGAAAATTAACTCACTTTATTACGTAGTTTTACTTGACTTCCTTTCCCTCTTTGTTTGCTTGTTTACATCAAATTCCTTGAAATTAAGTTTTGTTTCTTTTCTACTGACCCAGCTTCATGTGAAAGTTTTTAGCACGTATGTATTTGCAGTGACAATTAAATATTAGCTAGCAATTTTTTTTCAAACTTCTATAGAGAGTTTTTACTTTCCTTTTAATTTCAGTATTGGAATTTATTCATATATCTTTGTTTAACAGTGAAACTAGCATTTTCATCTTTCTCTACTAGGTAGATCAAAATACAATCTTCTAACTGAAAGCTTATCCACGCTTTTAACACAAGTTTCCAAATTCTAGCGGTATTTCAAAAAGCGTTAATTTTTTTAATTATCGCACAGTTGTTAATAATAATACATTTTAAAATTTTAAACTAAAAAATTTATCCTTGATTGTTAGCAGACCCATGATTTTAAATAACGATAAAATCGGAAGAAATTTAGATGAATTGGATGTAAATTCACATTATCGAACAGATCGCAAAATTTTGAAAAGGGAAGGTGTCACGTAAACTTTGTTTTGACCTGATTAGGAGGTATAATTTTCTTACATTCAGAGGCGGTGATTTTTCTTCCTCGGTTACATTTATGTATTCTTTAGACTAAAGAGTATAAAATAAATTATATTAAAAAACTTTTTTAAGTAAACGAATTAAAAATTTTAAAAAATTCATCTATTAAAATATTTTTGGTCATATCAGACTATAAACGAAAACGGCGGGGGGCTGTTAATAAATACAAATATTTATATATATATAAGAATGGTTACATTCATTTAAATTTCTTCTTGGCAATTTTCATTTAATATTGGCAATTATTAGCAGACTCAACGTTTATTAAGAAACAGCTGTTCTTTTTATTTACCTTTCAATGCATTTAACTAAAATCGGGTAACGTAATAAGAATGTTTATTTCTTTCATTTTTTATCTTGTTAACGAATAAACATAAATGCATTTAAACAAAATAATTTGTTGTTTTTTTTTTTTACGTTATTTGCAAATTTAAAGCTATATCTTTTCAGAAATCCTGTACCTGTTCATGTAACTATAGTGATTTGAAACTGCACTTAGGATGTTTATAGCTTTACATGGCCTTCTATTATACCTCGTTTTGAAACTAATCAAATTTAACACAATTGAAAAAAATGATTTTTAGTCTTTTCTATTTAGCTTTAAAAATACAGAAGAAATAATTACATTTCAATCTTTTAAACACCATTAACAGCAGAACTAATCAGAGATGTCTTCATAAGTATATACTCTCGATTAGAGAACATTATAATCATCTATTTAACAAAACTTAAAAATTGCTTCCTTCAGTGCAATTATTTTTATAAATTTTATAATTACTAACCTATCATAGATTACTTTTTTTTAACCTATAACAGTTTTCTTTTGGGGAACTTTTATTTAAATTACATCTGTATTTTTTAACTAATATGCGTATATTATATGTCTGAATAACAGGTCATTTTCTATACTGAAGATTCCACAGTAAAATTTCTGAAATTGTTGATTATAATCTGTTCATTATTTGGAAAATGAAGAAAATATTGGCTGTGGACTGAGGAATGGTACATGTGGGCCATTAGTTAAAATTGATAATTTAAGATTCTTTAAGATTATTTCAACCACTAAGACATAAAACCCTATTTGCTACAACTCTGAGTACTTTCAATACGCAGTGAATCAATGATATATTGGCCAAGCAATATATACCGTTATAAAAATGGCCACTATTACTAGACACTTGGTTTCAACTTTTGAGATACTAAAAATGGCTACTATTACTAGACATTTGGTTTCAACTGAAGAACGCATTGGAATAAAATATGATACATTAATCAACAGTTAAAAGTAAATGACCAAATAGTTTCAATGAAATATTTTTTTGATAATTATAAAAGAAAACATTGCTTGAAATCTGTTAATGCTAGATTTTATATTCTAAAATGAACTATTATGTTTGATATTCTGAAATATATTTCATCTCTTTATTTAGCCGAAATATTTTAATAGCAGACATTTCACAAAGCATATTCAGGCATTCATTCAGAGGAATTTTTAATTTAATGAACACATAAAGCTTTTAAAAGTGTAAAGAATGAATTATGCAGTTACTGAATGAGTAATTATAGCATTTGTTTATATACTTTTTACCGAAGTTACTTCAGGAAGACAATGTACAGGAAAAACAATCATATTTTTAAGAAATACAAAAGTATAAATATTTCAAAGGCTTTGTGAGATTCCCTGAATCAATGAAATGAAAATAGAGTATGTGGATACGAAAAGAAACTTTGGGACAAATTCCCGGGCAAATGCCATTCAAGTCTGATCGCTTTAAAACCGAGCAGAAGATCGAATCTTCTAAGAACCATTATTCTAAGATGGTTTAAGTCAGTTTATTTTGCTCCAAAGCATTTTCACAAAAGGTTCTTCTATACCCTATCCTAGAACCGAAGCCGCCGCTGTCGATGCTTTGTATATAAAGGAAAAGGCGCTCGATAATACACTGGTCCGAATTAATTTCCCGGACACAGAAATCCGGCGGGCGAGGTCCTTTAATTGTTTACACGGACAGACCGGACAACTTCATCCACTTCATTAGAGGCGTTTAAATGAATGAATCAATCGGTTGCTAGGGATACGTTAAGACTGTGGCTCTGCCTCTATTAGAAATGCGGCCCTCTTTAAACAGTATCGAATACCGATTGAGGTGACAGCTGTACAACCCCTAAAACTGCGGCGCTTGGTGGTTATGAAGTCCTTTGTTTCACGATATTATTGTATTGACGGGAAGATTTGGATTTGTTTTGTGTATGTCTTTTTTTGCTATTTTAAGGGAATGTTTTTTCCTCCGTATTTGTTATATTTATTGACTGACGGCGGAAGTATAAAATATTCTGGGAGAAACCGTTACAGATCGGAAATAACGGTGCATTTTTTTTTCACGTGACATGCTGTATGTGTGGCAGTTTGCAGTGAGTTATAATTCTTTCATAAGAATGTCGTGTATATATTTTTGCTGTTTCCGTTTCGCTACCGGAAGATATTAAATAGGCAAAGCTGGGAGTCAGGAATAATTATTAAACATACGTTAATGTACCTAAAATATATTCTAAATTCTTCTTACTAAAATATGAAAATTCATCTACTGTTACTTATTTGCAGTTAATCGCGCTTTGAAAAACATTACGCTATACCTGGATTTGCAAATCTGTTTGAAATTTTGTACCAAGTTCTCGTAATTCATTCTCATCTCATTGGCACGTCACTTTAAAATACATATACTCATTATTATATAATTTAAAATGCATATGAGCTATTTTGAAATATTTTCAATTAAAAACTATGTTACATTATGTTACATTATGTCTCTTAACTATGTTAAGAGACATTTAAAACTTATTTTGGAAATTTTAAGAAAAGTAATTAGTTATGTAATTTTTACACCCTGATACTATCTTGCCGATAATATTTGAGAACTGCGTATAAGTACGCGTATATTCTGCATTTAAATGTAAAGTTACATTTCAGTAATAATTCATTTATCTTTGTAGTATTACTTTTGTAACTTATAAATTATTTGTATTTTTTGATAAATCTGATTAACATTTTAAAACCAATATTGTTTTGCTTCAACCATGGTCTTACTTATAACCTTTAGTAATAAAAGTGAAAGCTCAACTTAAAAAAATATATTTAGCAAGAATCATTTCTAAAATTCAAACTAATATTTCGTTTTACATAGACTTAGCAAAATGTTTTTAAAATGCATTAATTTCCATAAAGAAACACATTAATATTTAAACAAATACCCTGCGTCTCCATTATGCAAATTCATATTTTTCGTCTTCTTTTTTATACAAAAGCCACTGAAACCGTTTGCCATTATGAGTACTATTCAATAAGTACTGTTACAGCCTACCTGCAAGCGAGCGGTAAAGTCGCTGAACACTGCTACTTTTGTCCTCGGTTCGAATCCCGACGAACGGGCTAGCTGTATGGGCGTTTTCGTAGTTTTCCTCGCCTGTAAACGTATATACGAACCAGTTTTCCTTAAAAAGTCCTCCACGAAGACATCACTCTTCTTAGGCAGATCGCTCTTGAGTGCTTTGTTATAATCAAATAAATCACTCAATAATTGTTACTGTTATTTCGGTTTGGGTTCAAACCCCGGCGAATGGTTTATCTGCATAGGATTTTCGCGATTTTCTCTTGTAATTTAGATAAGAGTTAGTTTCTCTTAAAGCGTCTTTTACAAACGCATTAATCCCTATATGTATTCCTAGAGTTTCTTTCCGTTAATCAACGAATCTAAACCTAACTTATCCTCAGTAAGTATCAGTATTATTATATAATAGAATGCATTAATTAAAAGTACTGAAATTAGAAAACGCTATGGTTATTAATAAAAAGAAGAAGAAATGTCTCCGGCTTTGAAAATTAAATGATAAATTTGGGCTAATTTCTTTAAAAACCATTCACTTAAACGTAATAGTACCGCTAATTTCTAAACGCAATATAAAACAGGTAATATATATAACAGATTATCTTCCACTTAAGTATACTAACATGTTAACAACATACAGTACTATAAACGAATAGCATTCGTTTTGTGAAATATTCAGAAAAGTTTTATAAATAGTTAATTCTTTAAAAAAGATACTTTCTTATTATTGCGATTTCCGCTATTTGAAAGATGCCAATATTATAGCGAAGTTTTAATTAAGAAGAAATGAACAAGGTTATTTAAATTACGGCAAAGTAAACGAGGGTTATCAGTTTAAGAGAAGGGGTATTTTTGTAAAGCACTTTTTAAGGGAAACTGCTTCTATTAACGTTTCACTGTAGAGTTATTAGATAATTTATCAGAGCAAGAAACAGAAACACTTAACAATGACCTCGCTGGGATTGAACTCCGGACCTTCCGATTGATAGCCGAACGTATTTCCAATTACACCAAGAAGTCACGTGTTAAAGAAGGAGAAAACTCCAAGCAACACATGAGAATAACTCTCATGTAGCTAGCCTACTCGCCAGGATTTGAACTTGGTTCGAACTAACAGTTTTCAGCGATTTTACTGCTCGACTACCGATATGCCGAAATACATTAACAGCTAACATTGCAAATATGGATACTTCTCATGTATATTTTGTGGTTGCCATATTTGCATGGCTGCTTTTAACATAGCATCAAGAGCAGTTTCATGTTCTAAGGATTTTCGTCATGCAAAATTACAACTTTAAACCTATTATCCCACTTGATAAGTAACTATACCTAAACAGCAACCTTACTCAGAGCTCTTCTCGCGAAAAGCTAACGATAAATGATTATGGCTAGAGATGTAGCCGTTTAGTGATGGCTGTTGCCGTCTAAATAATGGGGCATAATAACAAGGAAGCACCCAAAGAGTATTAGTGGATGCAGATATAAAATTAGTTGATGCAATTATATTGATTAGTTTACAATGGATATCGTCAATCAAATGATAAGCGTTCTTTGGGGTATACGATGGCGAGTTGTATCGACCTGACTACTCAAACATTCAGATTGTTACAGGAGATACACACTGCAAGTGTCGTCCAGAAAATGTGCCACATACGTGCTTTAGCGATGACAGGTGGGCAATGACAATATGTCAGCTCAATCAGCTTGTTTACTGTAATACGAGCAACTTCTAGGCATGCATTATTATTATTGTTTGTTCCAAATGTTCGTTGGGTTATACATAGTAACATACACATAATCAGGTCGATTCAGTGCTCTGCTATCAATTTGCTTGAAGTGTGTACTGGGTATATCGTTGAAAAGTGCAAGTAGATGTGGGCAGGACACCAGAATTTCACCATTGGTCGTACAGTTGCAGTTTCGCTTCACTAACTGTGCAATTGCACTCCTGTTTTGAGGGAAATTCTTTCCCTGCCACCAATCTCTCGCGAGGATTTTCTATTCGCTATGTAATTTGAGTGCAGCTTTGTCGTACACATCCATGCCTCTCCCGAATTCGAAATCGGGACCATCGGTATAGCAGTCAGTGTTACTAACGACTATACTGACTCATCGGTGCATGTTGTTGACAATATGAAGTACCGCCAATAGTCCAACGTTCATCCGCAGCTATCTCTGTTATTACATCGCTGTTAGAACAATAGCCTCCACCTCAGAACCGTTTTTTCTACCAACATTTAATTAAGACAAGCAGTGTTGTTAATTAAGCAAAACTTGCCTCCGTTCAGATAGCTGGTTTCTTCTGTCCCTATACAAGTTTAAACATAGAACCTGCTTTCTTGCAATAAGAGCTACTTTTATTGCTATTTATCTTGGGCGGTAAATTAATAGGCTTATTTGGATTACAGTAGAGCACACGATCTACTCACTAAGGTCTTTTATTGCTGGTTATTATTGCTGATCCAGGGTCATTAGGGTCGTATTATCAAAATCACCGGATACACTTTCATTCCATGATTCCCGAACGGTGGTTTCAACTCGAATCTATATTTGGAAATGTATCTCAATCTGTAAATTCTTTTCTTCTTCTTTGCCTAATTCCTTCGTTGTCCCTTAGAAGCACGTCCGATTAGTAACCGGGAGGCCCAGAATTTGAATCATGAGGCACTGCACATTTTTCATATTCCTGCTTCCACAAAACTAATGACATCACAACTCGATCATCCATTTAAGAGTATGCTTTATTCGTCAGTCATTCATCTGAGAACGCCACCACCTTGTCGTCGTGGTCATTGCTGTCTATACTTACGTGACAAACAGCTCTGTACATTGTCTCGATTTTTACAACTCACAATCTCACACTTATACAAATTAATATCATGTAGCTCTAATACTTCTAACTTCGTTTTACTACTGAAGTGGTGGTATGAGTATCGATGACCTCAAGCTCTTTCGTGGCAAATTAGCACAAATGTCTTCTAATACATTTTGATGAGATTTTCTTTCTACACAATTGCTAAAATTCTATTAAATAGACTCTTTCTTTATATTTTACCAACCATCAATTACATGACCCACAAGTTAACTTTGAACTTTATTACAGCTCTTGATTCAACTGTTGAGGAATGCAATGCAGTTCAAAAACTTTAAGTTAAATACTTTATGGTGTGTATAATAACCATCTAGATACAAAAATAAATTAGTTGTCTTTAAAAAAGAGTTTCTTCGCAAAATGTAATAAAATTGAGAGCGGGCACATTTAATATTGAATAATACTATATTTTCATTTACATCTTTACATCGAATCCTATAAAATTAAGAATTGCACTAATAGTACAACACTGAAACGAGGCGTGTTTAGGAGTGATTAACCGTATTATTTGCAAAAGTTTCTGCTGCATAGAAAATTCGTTTAATTTTATGTGAATAACTTTTATTGCAAAATAGTAGTACTTTCTCAATATGTTTGTACTTGGCTTTCGGAGTTAATAAATTTGGTCTTTATTACACCTTTGAAAATTTTACTCTGTAAAATTAATAGGGAAGAATAAATAATGATGTAACTACAGTTACACATGAAGATGATACCATTGTAAAAACTACTTAAATCAGGATAAATATTTCAGTAATCTCTCTTCCATATATGTGATAAATATCACGGACAACAAAGGAAGGATCTCTCAGAGACATAGGCTGAAAGTACTTAGTTTGGAATAACAACAATTGCATGAAAATAATAGCATAATGAAGAACTTAGCTGAGAAAGAAATCAAAGAAACCTCTTACTGAAAAACACCAAAAATTGCTATAGTCTGGAAGACTATTTTGCAGTATTTCTCTAGATATCGTCATTTCCGATAAACTTCGAAATTTGAAGTCGTGACTTCCTCTAGAGTAGATATGGTGAAGGACCATGAACATAAAACTCCTTAAATAAAACGTAATAATTGTACGCATAAATACGACACATAATACACAGATATTTATAGAAATACATGACATACAGTATAACAAATGTGCAGAAATTCATATCAGTATATATATATAGAGAGAGAATCTAATATTACGTACAGGCTAATGAAATGTGCACACATTAACAGTAATTTGTATGAACAAAATAAATGTACACAAAAATTTGTAGCAATGCAAAATAGATATACAAAAATTAGAAAAGTAAAAACTATAAAAACATTATGTGTTAGCAAAAACGGATGTTAACAAAATACAAATAGCTAACAAACATACATAAATAAGTCAAATAAATATGAATATAATAAAATCCAAATAATTCAAATTAGGGCGATGTAAACCAGGGATATCTCGCCTATGAGAAGGAATGTCTCTGTGGAGGAGTTTTTAAGGTAAACTAGCTCTTATTTGTGTTATATCTGAGGATTATCACGGAAACTGTCTTGCAACTGGCTTATTCACCTACATCTGAACCCGAATCGAACTATCAATGATCTCTGATTTTAGTGCTCGAACGCTGATGTGTGTATTTGTTTACGACGAAGCTATCGAGGGCTATCTACCTAAGGAGAGGGATGTCTTCGTGAAGAACTTTTTAAGGGAAACTGGCTCGTATACACGTTACATATGGGGAAAACCACGGAAACGCCCATGAAACTAGCCCGTTCGTAGATTCGAACCTCGTATCGACTACCAGTGTTCGGAGACTTTACTGCTTGGTCACTGGTAACCTCAATACAAATATAATTAAATATGTACAATATAAGATACCAAATTTCCAAAATAAAATTTCAGTCAAAGTCAAAAGAGTACTTTCAAAAAGATAAAAGCTGTTTGAAATTGCAAAATAATTTTACATATTTATTGTCTTCCTGTCTACTAAGAGAAACATCATTGCACACAATGTAGTTACATTCTCTACAACAGAAATATTAAAAAAGTTACTATAATCATAATTTTTTTAGACAAATACAGTGATCCCCCGTTTTTCGCGGTTAATGGGGACCAGAACCTTCCGCGAAAGCTGAAAAACTGCAAAATAGGATTCGCCTCTAGGAATTTTCGTGTGTGCCGGCAAGAATATTTTAAATATGTAAACAGTATTTATACTTTACACATTTAAGACGCTTCTTTCCACAATATGTCTGCCGACATGGTTGTACTTTTTCATTTTTATTTCTGATGAATATTTTGTAGAAACTCGTGAAGCACTGAAGCCGCGAAACATGAAGCGCGAAGTGGCGAGAGAACACTGTAATGCAATTTTTTTCTTATAATTATTGACACCTGGAAATCATTGCAGCATTATTCCTCAGCAGGTTATTTTTTTTCACTTTTTCTGGACAATATAAATTTGCAATGGATCATTAGTAAAAAATTTCTGTGAAGCTATTTGAAAAAGTATTCAATACACAAATTCGCCTTAAAGTTTCGAGTATCTTTGCAATTTTCAAGTTTTACTGAAAGCATACGAATAAAAGTTAATACATTTCATAACTACAGATGAAAAATAAAAAATTACATTTACGGAAACTCATTCACGAATATATTAGTAATAATTATATTAGTATAAAGTAAGTATATATTAGTATAAAGTAAGTATATATTAGTATAAAGTAATTTTTGTTATTTTAAAGTAACTTTCCACTATTTGGAATTAAACTCTATATATTTTTTCTCGCATATTTCATTATTTCATTTCTTGTAAAAGAATTTTTCAGCTTCTCGTTTCTTTAAAAACAAAACTAGTAATCTACTCCTTGATCGAAACAGGTGCGAAAATAAAGAAATGATACTTTTTTTTCAGAGACATTGTATAATATGCATTATATTTATACTAATTATTTCTGTATCTGTATCAAGAAACATCCTATTTTAATCTGCGGCATTTATTTCTTACCTTGTAAAGGCTTACATTTTTTATCTTAACCAATTATTTTTAGTTTACCTTTCCTTTCCCTCCTGATTTCAGTTTCCTGCCAGAATGTAAATTTGTTATTACGTAGATGAAACGTCTACACGTGTTTCAGAAACAGTATTTGAGATACGTTGCAAGATCAATTAAAAGATTAGTAGCGGACTTAGTTCCGAGTTTATGCTGAAAATTAGCTCTTTATCCGATGTTAGACACCTTTCAGATTTATACTGATATTTCTAGGATCGGCTTTCCTGTGTCCAGCCGATTTAGAGTTAGTTAAGCGAAGGAGTCAGTCATTAGATATCTTAATTTACTAGTGATTTGTTACATTCTTATTTTCTGTTTATTTACGTAGCTACAAGTGGTGGTGATTTGTGAGCACGAATTTTCCAAAATTTCGTTGTCGATCGTAATTGGATATCTTAAAATAGCCAGCTGCATGAATACATCCTATATAAAAATCAAAAGGCGCTTAGTACTGTTTTCTTACACCAGTTCCACCACGAACACAAGTACACATATCGACTTGTACCCAATTTTAATTTTTTATGCAGTACTTTGAGAGGAAGTGCACTCACTTCTAAAGGTTAAGCACGGAGAGGAAAAGGCTAATTTCCGGAAGCCAATCAGAATTGAAGAGGATGAAATTCACTGCAGAGGTAGATGAAAGTATGCAGATATTATAGGTAACAGCCAATCGCGATTTCATGTCAAGAAATATGCAAAAAAGGCAGTCTTATAAGAAGCCAGCTTTATGAAGGGTTACAGAACTTGATTGTAAGTGTTGATAGAAGGTGTTTAAAACATTCGTACAATTTGTTTTGAACACATACGTGTTTCTATGACTTCCAGAAGAGGAATGGAAGATTCTAAGCGCTGCCGCGCTGTGGAGCGCATTAAAGCAGGACAGTCGATCACAGATGTTGCTAATCTGTTGCTAATCTTTTATGAGAAAAAATGAGTCTGTGAACTACCGAAAGAGTAGGAAATCGATAAGGGAGAATGCAGTTATCCAATTCAGAGGGAAAAGGAAACCAGGTAAACGGCATAATGCGGTAATGAAAGAAGGATTGATAGGAAATACGGGAAGGTATTGTTACGATCGATAACCTGAAAGAGCGATAAACGTTCCTACTTTAATAGCATCCTGAGAAACAAGTGGATAAAATGAGTAATCATAGGTAGAATTGTTTGTTCATTGATTATCATTAGTATTCTTTGCTAATAATACTGTAAAAGAATAAGACAGGTTCTTTAAACGTGCAACAGTTATGAGATATTTTCTCCCTCCTTCCAGCATGCCTTCGTGGTAACGGTAGCACACTCGGCGCGTATTCGAGAAGGCTAGGTTTCAAGTCCCGGCGAGGGCACTGTACTTTTTTCACCCCTCCTGCTTCAAAAAAAACCTAATGACTACAAATGGTGCCCAAATTAAAAGGTGGTGGACAATAATTGTCACCACCAGGATTTGGCGACTGGGTCCCCTAATCCCCAGTCGCTTCTTAAAAGTGAGTATATAAGGTTTATAGGGTATTTTATTCAGTAGTCTCCTGCTTCAAAATAACCAGATGGCTCTACGCAGTTAATATACGTCTTCGTCACACCGAAAATTCCCCTGGTCGGTTCTTGGAAAATTTCGTCGCTTCTAAACATCTCATGATATTTTTAATATCGCTGAAACTTAACTAAGCAATAATAAAATGCGTTATGTTTTTAAAACTTGTAACAGAAAAAATCCTAATATGATGCTTTGATTTCAAAACTTTTCCCCAAGATGCCTATTTTTCATATTGATTACAGGTAATATCATTGATTACAAGAATCACTCAAATGAAAAGGTATCAAACCCTATTGTTCTCGTATATAATGACGTGGAAACTCAAAATATTGTAGTATTTCATTGGTCAAGTGTATGGCCTACAAAGCTTGGGCTTTAGGATTCATGTGTAACGTGTCGAACTTCCGTGATGAAAATACTGATATCAATTGTCTTTTAAATATTTATTTTGAAACTTAACAGAAGTTTTCTTAGTTAAAATAAAACAGCACAGTTGTAGAAGAGGAAAGACAGCAGCATAGTGCTACTTACCCCTTCGGCATTTCTCAAACAAAAGCGCCTTTTTTACATTTACCAACTGCGTCCAAGAAAACCGCCCAAGGAGGGTGCCCTTAATGAGTCTTTTCCTTGATGCCTTTCCAGCCTTTATAGCGGACACTGGGGTATGTTCCCACGAGAAAAGAAAGTTTTCTAATATAAATCTAGTATTTGTCAGATCATCTTCTAGAATGATCCAAAGTTATCTTGCTCTTTTCCCAAATAATATGAAAAGTGACCAAGTGACCATTGAAAACTTCTGAAAGAACTATGTGTCTTATGCACTGGTTAGATACAAAGAGGTTTGTTGACTGCTTTGAAGTGTCTAAAGAAAGTAGTCAGAGAAGAACGAAACAAAAGAAAGAGAAAGACCATTTATGATGCTAAATATTAAGCAATGGAGAGACTGAAGAAACTTATTATTTGCAATTTATAAGGCTACAAAATAGGAAGTGAGAGTCGAATTAAAATTCTTGTGAGCAGAAAGTGGAATAGAGTCTTCAAATCCTATGAAAATCCTCGAAATACTTATTGCTGCTTCTGAGTAATACTTTACAATGCACAAAGCAATCAAAATGAAATAAAATAAAAATGTGAAGGAATAATTAACTTGCAAGACTGTATACATACATGTTTTCATTAGAAAGCACTGAAACTTATTCAGATCAATCGTCGAATAAAAATTACTCATAAACCTGCCTTGAGTCTTTACTCCCTTTAATATTTTCCCGTTGAAGAAATTATATATGTATTGTTCCAGAATGTGATAGTAGGCAGTTTTATCGATTTCTAAGTATGATTATTCATATCGTAACATTGGGTCGCATGAGGCAACCTCACAGCTTGACACGCACAGAGAGACAGAAAGACGCAAGATAGATACAAATAATAAAAATATATTAAACACAGAAGAGTATTGTTTGAAATGAAGTTGTTAAAGCAAATGTTCGAAGTTGCAGGCCGCGAATGATATACATAATGATATACATAATCCGCAACGACGAAACATCGATCTGAACATGCCGTGACCAGGGGTCAATTTGTTGGGAAATTGGGAATGATATCGCTGCTCCAGTGCAATCACCCTACCTCTTAAAATAGGTGCATATCTACCATTTCGTTGTTCGAGTACCAATTTATACTTCTGTACGCTCATACACACAAACAGCGCTTTCTGTCCTTCATCCTAACCAAACGTCCTTCCGACGATCAGCGCTCTCTTGCGTGTCGTTGCGTACCGTTGTCATAGGAACTCTATGTTCCTATACGATTGCTGCCTGTTATCGTATTCTGGACCTCCATGCACATTTCTAAACAATAACTCTGAAACACCCTGTATTTGTGCATGTATTTTTGTAAAGATTTCAAGAAATCTTCAGTGATTAATCTTTGTTTAAAATGTTTAAAATTCAATAAGCCCGCCTGTGATACAGAGGTTAAGGCCGCTGAATAAAGTTCGATCCGAATGAGAATCAGGTAAATGGACTGGCTGCAAGTATGATTGTCATGGATTTTCCCACTTGTAACATTCATAGGAGCCATTTCCCTTAAAACGACCTCCACGGAGTCGTCTCTCTCTCTCTCTCTCTCTTTCGGTAAATAGCCTATGTATGCTTTGCAATATCAAATAATCTAACCTGACTTGACAATTTAAACAGTAAAAAATTTTTAAGTTAAGTAGCAGACTAAAATTTGCTGAAAATATCGTTAGCAATATCTCTGAAAGAGGAATGATACACTTCAGTGATTGATTAGTGAGCACTTTTGAAGTTACTAAACAAAATTTACAACGAGATGCTTTATTTAGCTTTGCTTTTTTAAGAGAGAAGAGAAGCATACAAAGTAAAATATCAGATTAGGCAAAACAAGAACCTTATGTTTGGCGTACAAACACAAGGTGTGAACCTTGTGTGCGTGTGTGAACCTTGTGTTTGGCGTAGGTTTTAATTAATGTTTTATCGATTTCTAAAGCGAACAGATACAGATCCATCTTCATCAGGAGCAAAGAAATCTACCTGTTTGCCTTCGAAATTGATAGAATCTTAATTCAAATCTACGCCAAATACAAGATTATTGCACTGTCAAATTTTTTAACTCGAAAGACCTTATTTTCTCGCATTTTAAAATATTACTTCCTTAGAATATTTTAGAAAGCTGGATATAATATAATTTTTCATTTATTTATTATTGCTAGAATACTTCTTAATTTGTTATTAATTCATAATTTAATTAAAATAATGGTATTAATAAACAGACATACTATATCTTTCTACTTCAGTATTTTTCTTTAGCGACTACTCAGTATTTTAGCGACCTTTTCTAAGTCTTGGACAGAATAAATTCATCGCACAACTCGATCATCGTCCCTCAATGGCGGCGTCTCTAAAGACAGTCAAATCCATAAAAGATTCTGCCTTGGAGCCGTAGGTATTGTTCTATAGAGTTCACTGTAGGATGAAAATATTGTATTACTCATCATAACTATGAATTCTGTGAAACTGAATGAGCACGAATGATGTTGCAAAATTATAATTAGATGATTTCTTTGAGATCCTGTAAAATAATTCGTGATACTTAAATTACTAATTTAGTAAACTTTTCAATGGTATTAAAATACATCCATCTTCTACAATTTCAGAGTTCGCCTTTTTTTGTGTTTAAACTATGCTATTTTTGGGCGTAACACTCAGGTATTCTCGTAAAATACGAGCCATTTCTTATCTATTATTTTACTCTAAAAATGTAGGTACCTGAAACGGAACCAAACTTATTTCTCTTATACCGAAATGGGGGCTGGAAAAAGTGGAAAAGCACCCCATCGCACCGATATATGCAAGATTTAAACTCAGAACAAATCAGTTTCGCAGCAATAAAATTTTATGATAAGCTCGCTCGAACACGATGAAAATAAAATATCAAAATTTATCCATGTAAAAAACCATTGGTTTTGGGTATCCAGCTCTCTACTCCATAGCAAGCTGAGTTTAGATGTAAGAAAAAATATGCTCGCTGAAGGCAGGCGATCCCTCGTCTTCTTCGGAAGAAAATTGCTATCAATATATTATTCTCGAATGTTGGATTTTATGATTGTAATTTAACGTGTGTTTTTTTCTTTGTTGCCTGTATTCATCGTGATAAAAATTTTATTTATACCTGTTCTCAATGTGGCCTTGTCTTTGCTCACTTTTTATGCCCGTTCTAAAATTAAATGAAAGTCCTGAAATATCTGGTAACGTATTAAGTTATCGCCGTGTTTTTGCATTCGATTCGAGCAGCAAACAATTTGATAGCAATGTAAATTCATGATAAAGTGAATTAGAAGGCGATTAAAAAAGTGTCTTTTAAAGAGACTCTATATTTTTCTGTGTTTAACTATAAAGTTGCATGACTTGTGTCTTACGTAAATAATTCGAAATGTAATAACTTATCTTATTATTAGTTCCATATTCAGAGAAAATTTCAAGAAAAACTGACATATTTTTCTGATTTGCTAAAATGCGTTTCGTGTGTTCAGATGTTTTTATTGATGAATTCCTTTTTATACTGGGCATCGCTTGTCAAATAAAGTTACCACTTTTTATGTAATCACACGTATGCTATTTTTAGAATTTGCAATGACATTCAGTTCTTACAGGCAGCATTTTTTAAAACAATTATCTAATTTTTTATATAATTATAGAATATGAAATATTTAAAGATGTAAAGTTCTTGTGCGAAGCTTTTTTTAATGTTCCCTCACGAGGAAGACAAAAAAGCAGAAAAGAAACTAAGTTCATTGAAATTTATATTTATTCTTAACAAATTAACTACAGGGTTTATTAAAATAAGATTGGCATTACCAAACTGAATGTGTCCTAAATGAAGATTTGAAAGTGATCTGTGGATAAAGTCTTCTCAATATTTTGAAGCATAATGATACTAAGTTTACCAGTGTTAATTAAGCAAAATATCAAGAAACAATAGTGAATATAATAATGTAATTTCTTGAAATAGTTAGAGCGCTATTATTTCCCACATCTGAAATAAAACTCTAAAAAAATACAAAATTTCTGTTTTTTTTTAGAATAAGTTTTTGTTACATCTTTATACATTTTTTGTAAAGCTAAAATTTTAAACAGGAAGAAATAGAAAAGTTAATTATTTCATAATTTTTCTTTGCTTTATTTTGATCCTCTGTGATTTTTTGTTAGAAACGAAGGTACATTATATTCCAAGAGGAATAAGTCTTGCACGAAGCGCAGCTTCCTTCTGCTTAAAAATCAGTCTGCATCTTTTTGACTACATGACTTAGTAAGACCTCGAATTCAGAAACTCTTAAAAACAGAGCAAGAAAAAGAATCTTTCTAACCATTCTGAAAAAATTCAATTAATGACAAAAATTACTAGTTAATTAAAAAAATGTTTGTACATTTAACATAAGCTTTTTTGGCCAGGAAAGAATTCAACATGAAGGTGAGTGTTGAATGGCTCCTTAACGTGGATCAAAAAAATTATTGCGGCTTAAAATGAAATTGTTTAAATATATAGTACTTTTGTATGCATTTGTTGGCCACTGTATAAGCGTCTCTGATTGATATCCAGAAGACTGGTTATGAGTGTACTGCACTAGTTTTATTTTAATTCCTATCTTTATTTTGGCTTAAAGCACTTTTTGTATTACATATGATTGATTAGTGCAATTGTAAATTTCTTTTCAGAAAGTAAACGGTACCTACTCTAATACCACTAATTATATAAATGCATTAATAGGCTACTTTGACGTTTTTGGTGATTGATGTAAGGTTTCTTCATCTGCGTATGTGTTTATATGTTATGATAAATGAATGTATTTTTTTATGTATGTACCCCTGTACATTTCTGAATGTTGTTGGAAAGTTATTCTTTATTTATCCATATACATCTTGACAGTAAATGCTGCTCGAAATGTACAGCAGGAAGGAGCGTAAAACTTCACTGATCAAAACTGTAGCGGACAAAATGTCTTAGAATTCGCTTACTTGAGAAGAAGGATAGTGATTCAATAAGAAGGATAAAACCTGAAATGTAACGTAGTTGGGCAAGAGCCAAAACCTTGTACGTTCTACCATTTGGGAAATATTGACAGTTCAAATATTTATAAGAATAACATTGCTTAGGATTATAAGATCTATAACTGTTGAAGGTAGTATTTCCATGAGAGGACTTTTTCTCATAATATCATTTCCCAATATTAGAGAGTTTTATGGGATTCAGAGTTACCAAACCAACAACGCTTTCTTTAACGACTAATAAAGCTTCAGATATTCACTTAATGAAAGCATAGCGTGCAAGTTAATGTGTTTTTCAATTTCAGAAATTTCAAGGAATATTTAATTAATTGATATTTTAGAAAACGCCCCAGTTTTATTGGGGTATTTAGATGTAGCTACAGAATGGATCGACAAACAAGATATCGTGTAAGAAGAAATATATCACAAGAAATCCTTCAGATCGTTTTAAACAAAATAGAAATATAAAGATTTGATCAAAAATATCCATATTTAACTGACCAGTTTACTTATAAAGCAAATTGATTAGGATGTAATAAATGAGGTTTCTCTTCCTAAAGAAAATGAGATTTCATGGATGATTTACTAAACGGATTCTGTTGGTATACCTTTAAACTACGAATCTTTTACTTAGCTAACTAAATACATTAAGAATGAAACACAGAACTAATATACCAGTAATGTCCGGTAATTATACTTATCGTCTATTTCTAGACTATTGATAACCTTAGATAACTGTTGATTAACCTGTTAGTCCGTCCTTAACCTGACTTTATTCAGACTTGAGCATTTTATGTTTCTTCCTCTTAATTAAGTACGATGTGGTGTTCATTTTGCGAGAAGTAAGTAGATTTTTCAAGAGTTCAGTATTTGTATGTTCACAAAATCGTTACGCCGTGTTAATCGATGATGATAAATCCTAATTTATATCAATTATTTTATTTTTAGCCCAAAAAGGCGTTAACTCAGATGGGCTATTGGTCTCGAAACGGAATTTTGCGTCGAATCACTATAAACGGTTGTATCACTTTTCAAATTGTTGCCACCAAATATTTTTCCCTGTATTATATTTAAAGAAATTAAATAATGAAGAATGTGCATGAATATATGCATTTTTCTCTCATTGGGAAAAAAACAACGATATCTAAAGCCATCAAATTTTGAATAACGAATTTTGAATAAAGAATAATGAATTTTGAATAATATAATAAATTCTACTATCCGAATATGGTCACCTGGAAGCCCGAATCTTGAATTTCGGATTTGTTTTATTATCTATTTCATGTTTCTAAAACTTTAATGAATTTTTCATTAAGAAACTTAACGTTTTCAAAAGCGAGTAGTGGCAACGCACTGTATGGAATAAAATATTTTTCTCTCCAGTGCACGTGACTGTCTATCGGAAATTCTAAAGATAAGGCTGGTTTTAAATATTTTAGTCCAAAGAGGCGTTAACCCAAGTTCTCTTGAAATGTGCATGTAATGTGTAAATGAAAAAAGCCTCTTTGGGTGGAATATAAAATCTGAAATCCTTCATATTTTTCTCTTTTGCTTTTGTTGTTGTTAATCTTCTTCTGAAAGTATTTAATAATTTTAAAAGCTGTCTTTATTTTGCTATTTGTATGACTTTAAGTTTGATTGCCATTTAAGGTTCAAAAAGGACTCCATCTTAAACTTCGTTTAAAAATAACTTTTGGTTAAATTTTCAGCTTGGGGCAAAAGGCTGATGAATTTTAGCGAAGTTTTTTGCAATATACTTATAGCATTTAATAAGTAAGTGCATTGAAATATGTCCAGGATAGCCAGAATTAAAGATATTTGTTTGATAAGCAGTAAAATTAATTCTGAATAATGATCTATATTTTTAAAATTCATTATAAAAAATATCTTAGAATATTATTACATATTTAGATGCTTCGAATCAAAGCTTGACAACAATGATATAAAATCTGTTTTAAAAAAGTGAAATTTTAATCAAATATATTTTCTTACTAATTTTTATTCGAAGATAAAATATTTTGTCTTTTCATCACTAATAACCAAGACTCTTACAATTATTTTACTTGAGTTACCAGCTTATTTTTATAGAAATTATTCAACTTGAGTTTTGCAAAATTAAAAAAAAAAAGTTAAATAATTTCTATAAAAATAAGCTGCAAACAAATTAAAATGTTTAAATTAAGCAATTTAGTAAGAAAGACATATATTTTTCTAATTGCGTGGTTTTATTTGACTTGAATTCTCTGTTTGTTTGGCTGGGTCAAATCTTCAAATTAACTGGGTCAAACTTTAAAAATGTTTGACTTTCTTCTATTTATATGGTTTTCTCGAAATTTTTTCACATATACATATTTGCGAAGACATTGCAATAACACATAAGATTTTTTTAAATTTTGTTTGTATATTTTTTTATTTAGTTTTCATCTTTACACCTTCTGGCAGACTTAAAAATATTTTTTCTGAATTTCTAACGTAATTTCCTATGTTTCCGCGGTTTCTCAAAACAACATTTTATTTTTATGAGCTTTCATTTATTTCACTTGTGATGTTTCACGTTGGTCGGAATTTTGTTATGTATTTTTAACTTACTGATTAGCTATCGAGTCCAGATTTTATACGCACACAGTTTGAAGACAATGAAATAAGGTGAAGCGATTTTTGCAAAATTCGATTTAGACTTTTTTAATAGTTTTAGCTATCATGCAGTTTCTAATAATGATGGATTTTTTAAATCCGAAACTTTAATCTTTCATTGTTTTTCCATGATTATAAGTGGCCATAAGATCGAACTTTTATCTCAAACGTAATTGATTATATCTTACGCCAGAGTGGAAAGAACCATTTTCCTAAGTTCAAAATAGTCATTTTCATTCTTTATTGCCTTGTAGGATCTCGCTGGCCCAACTTGTCAGAAACTGGGGTAGTGCCTGCTACTATGTGTGAATTTACTCAAAAACGTGAGAAGGGGTTGAAGCCCTTTTTTATTTTATCTTTAAAATGACAAAGGCGTCTACTTGACGTTCACAAAATGCGCCAACCCGTCGGTTCAACTCAAACAAAACGTAAAACTGAAAGTAATGACTAGATGAACAAATATCAAAACACTACCGACGAGGCTCTGAGATCCTAAACTAACCGCGTTTTTAATTACCGCTGGGATTCAACAATATTACTGATTAAACAGTTGAAAACTAGCACTTCTGCAAAGCTAGGCACACAGGCCGACAAGTGCCGATCTAAAATCTACCGAGCAATCTCGCTAGCGTGACTTCAAAGCAAGACTCTTACACTCTGGTTTCGTCTACTATTTAATTCAACTAGCTTCCGTTAAATTTGAATAAACTGCGCGTGCTACTACAATTTACATACTCCGGCACGGGCATTTCTAGGGAAAAATGAAGGCTAAACAGGAAAGATAACTTAAAATAAATGTTAGTTAAAATAAATATAAACCCTACAGCCTTTACTCTTCTATGCAAATCCAAAATATTAAACAAAATGCATAAAAAGAAGTTTATTAAATTACTCAACCACATGCTGTGTGAAGTAAAAAAATAATTTGCTTAGCTCTCATAATATTCTGAATCATATATGATTAAAATTTAAATTTTGAGTGTGACTTATACGAATTATATTAGGATATTAACAGAAATTCGGTAGTAAAATAAAAATGATGGTATAGAAATGGCATATAACAAGAATGATTACATTCATTTCTCCTAAATTTCTGTTATGCAATTTTGATTTAAATATGCCCTTGTCAGTAGCTGCGTCATTTTCTCTTCCATATGCAAACCATTTTCTCTTCCATATGGTGAAGTCCGGTAGTTTTTCCAGGCCCAAAATCCGACAAACGGACTGTTTTCATGGACGTTTGCATATTTTTCCCGTGTGTAACGTTAAGGCGAGCTAGATATTCTTAGAAACTCTTCCTCGTAATTATGACCCCAACGCAGGTAGTACTAAATGTGTTTTCCCATAATTTAGTGCATGCAAGTCACGCGATTTATTTTTATTCACGTATGTTCAAGACTACTATAGGAGCTAATTTGTTTTATTTTTAATTTAATTGATTAAAACCACGTAAGTTAAAAATTTCTTTATGTATTTTATTTACAAACAGGTAAAGGTGAATAATCAAGATAAAAATGAACACGCCGATGTAAAACTTAAAATTTTTGCTACTGACGAAGAGGAACCAGTGACTGGTTAACCTCGAAATGGATGGAGTTTTAAATAAAATCTGTGTAAACTTAAGGCTGTTGTTTTAGCTAATTTTAAGCAAAAGTGATTTAAAAAATAAGAAAAGCTGTTAGCAATCTTCATTTCTTCAAAGTCAAACGCGCACTATCATCACATTTAGGACCCAATTTTATTTGCCTTTCGGTATTTCATTGGAAAATGACTTTGCTGGCGCGTCCTTTCTTACCATAATTTCAAACTCTCAGATGAAATTAGCTTTTTTTACATTAACTGTTAGATACACATTAATTTTTGCAATAGGTCAAGTAATTGTATTGAAAGCATTTCAAAATATCTAAAGAAATCATTTAAAAAAAATCTGAAAGGTTTCAGATTTCAAATTACGTCCATTACGTCCATCCAATTTTAAACATTTTGTATGTTACTTTTATTTATTGAATATTATGTTCTTCGCATTTAAACCATAAAATTCAGTTAAAGAACGATATCGCAAAATAATTTTTAACTGAGCATATCTTTAGAATTTCCTACACACAGTCTCACGCGCTGCAGATAAAAATGTTTTTTTTTTTTTTCTGTACAACGATGCCATTGCCCGCTTTGAAATCCTTGAGTTTGTTAAACAAAAATTCGTTAAAGTTTTACAATTTATGAAATCGTTAATAAAACAAATTCCAAATTTGGGCTTCCAGATGCCTATATTCGCAGCAGGATTACGGCATTCAAAATTCGATGGCTTTAGGTACCGTCGTTTTATCACAATGCGAGAAACATACGTATATTTATGCATATTCTTCATTATTAAATTTCTTTAAATATAATACAGGGCTGCTATTTTGTGGCAACAGTTTGAAAAGGGATACAGACTTTTAATGTTTCCGACTCAAAATCGCAAAACGGAAACAATATTCCTTCAGGGACAAAGACCCTTTGGACTAAAAATCATCAGAATAAATAAATGTTTACTCTGATTATCCCTTCCGCACATCCTTCTCTAAAGCACTAAATGTCTCTAAAGTTGCTTAGAAATAATGTTATTATCTTAATTCAGTGCTTTGTTCCTTTATCCAAAATTCGCATCTGCTATGCGTTTTATATAGACTAGTTTTTACACTGAAATGCGATTTTCATTGAATCCTTATGCAGTTTTTAAAATTTTCGTCGAAAATGCTTGATACGTATTTAAATTCCTTGTAATCTGCAGCCAAAATACCTATTTTGTACATTCATGTTTTTCAAGCATGATTTAAAGTTACGTAATAACAATGTTAGGTTTCGCATACAATTTTTTCTTTCAATATTTTTAGACTTATTCCTAATTGAAAAATAGTCGATTTAGCTTTGTAGCAGAAATGTGTGCACAACACAAATATGTTTACTCTAGCCAGACAAACTGATTGCCGACTGTAAAAACTATAAGTTATTGATGTAAAATTCAAAGAAATTTTACGCGGGATGCTTATATAAGTTAGAGTTTTTGTTTGACATAAAATGTAAGACAAAAGTGAGATCATGATCGATGTAATAAATTCCTATCCAGTTACACATCAGACGGAAATTTGTGTTGAGCACATGCGAATTATTGTTTTTGAATAAAGAATATACATGTATCCTGTTGAGTAAGTTCTTTTTTATCTCTACCTTTTTATTATTGATAAATGGAAATCATGAAATGTTTCCCACGACACAAAAGTAAATATCGTCATACTAGTTAAACTGATGATGATAAAAATAGTCAAACTCTCAACTTTACAGGGACAAGAGTTATGTTACATAAAACAAAAGTATTAATAAATAAATAAAAGTATTGATCGAAGAGGCCACAGAAGATAATCTTTATATAGAGATATGATTAAAAAATTAGAAATCTTAAACTAGCAGATAGCAGCTGTATTATAAGTGTGTTACGTCTTCTAGTTTAAGTCTGAAAGTCTATTGGCTCATAATTGTTGGCCTGCTGAGAAATACGGCACAGCGAAGCAACAACCAAAATCCCAAATTATTTGACAATACGTGAGGAGAAAACATTTAACCAATTTTAGGATACTAGAAGATACATACGAGTAGATATTCATTGGTGGATGAACATATAATATTAATTAAGCTTATATTTTTTCTCAGAAAATTGATTTTTCAAGGAGGCATTTACTGGCATGAAGCTCATCATAGGAGGCGAGTTAGAAAACAGCTGTCAGGCAAAGGAAATTTTTTTCTTGCAGAATCCAGGAATTTTTTAAGTGCGGATGTATCTTCATTGACTTTTACTGTGCTATTTTAGAAATTATAATGAGTTTTGAGTCTTGCTTTTGAACATTCTATTAGTAATATTGTAAGGCATTTCTCCCGCCATCTTCGCATGCCTTTGTGGTGTCACGGTCAGTACACTCGGCGCGTATTCGAGAGGTCCGTGGTTCGAGTCCCGGAAAGGGCATTGCTCGTTTGTCTCTTCTCCTGTTTCAAAAACATCTAATATCTCAACAGTGGCGCCCGAGCTAAAAAAGGGTGGTGGATGATGGTTCTCCATCACCGGGATTTGGCAACTGAGTATCCTAATACCCAGTCGCCTTTTAAAAAGGGGAATATATAAGGTATTCCTCCCGCCTTCTTGGAATGCCTTCGTAGGGTAGTGGTCAGCACGCTCAGCGCGTATTCGAGAGGTCTGTGGTTCGAGGTCCGGCGAGGACATTGCTCATTTTTCAGATCTTCTGCTTCCAAATAACCTAATGACTCTACAATATATACATATCGTAAAAATTTTAATGTTTTTATGACTAGAGGTTTATGTCTAAGACCAAAAGGTGCGAAAATAAAGGCCGGTTAAGACTTATGTACAGACGATGTATATGTGTTAAAATTATTTTTTGATTCTTTCTCGTACCAGGGTACTTTTAATTGAACTGAGAACTTTTTTACTGTGTAGTTATAATAATTAGGTTCTTTAATACCTGAAAGAAGTGTTAATGTTTTCAGTTAGAGATAAAATCACGTCCTTTGCACACGAAGATCAGAAACAAGACAGCACGTTCTTTCCAAGCTTTAATATTTTAAAATGTGTTGTTCTTCAGATCGAGAATGGGGATGACTGAACCATTTACCTTACTTCTTAGAAATATGTTGTAACAAGTGTTATTTTATACTACACATGTGATATATAAAGTGCCTTTTTAATGCTTTTTTATTACATATCAATTGTAAAATTGCTATCTCTCTTTCTTCTAGATGTTAAACGTAAAGATAGAGATTTTGTACTTAAATTTTTACGTAATACTGATGAATAGCTTGTGCTTTGATTCTTCATCACGTGTTGCCATCAATCGCTCCAAATGTATGAGCCCATAGAATGCAATAATGTTTTTCTAATTGAGTTTTACTTTTGTTCAACAGTAAAGTATGTTTGTGAGTCAAAAGCACACAATATATTATTTTTAACTAAGAAAAGAAGCAAAATATGTATATCATTTTATGTATTTAAAATTTTTATTATATATTTTTATTTTGAAAAACTTTTATCATAATTTCTTCTCGAGATGATAGACCACTTTAGGGTGGCAAGTTTGTTTTAAATTATTATTGCGTTTTATTTTTATTTTTGTATGTGCTTCCTCTACTGAGGCGCATATAACATGTTTAATACTGTTGATGATTGTCTTTCTCATCTTGAAATGAATGCTATCAATGAACATAAAATTAATGCAGTTAAAAGATCTTTCGTGTGTATCTTTTGGAATAAAATCAAGGATAAGAGAATTAATTAACTTCTAAATACTGCCCAAAATTCGTGTGAAATTCATAAGCTGAATTTTGATAGAACTGTGGTATAGCAGATGTATAATACATAAAACCAAGCGGTTCGAAGCTCATTTCTGTCACATTTCCCATTCATAGCTTCTGCTTTTTTGCAAAAGGAGAAAATAAAAGCATTTAAAACTGTTTTATATGGTTTGTTGTATGACTTTGCTTATTATTAATGGCAGTCCTTACTTGCAACCGCTGATTTTTTACATAGATGTTCTTGTATTTTTCACAGTTCTTCCTCAGAAAGACCCGTCTATACTGGGCAGCCAACCCAGATACGAAGTGGGAGACTATGTCAATGTTACTTGCAGATCTGGACCCTCCAAACCAGCAGCAGCTCTCAAATGGTATATAAACGGAAAAGAGGTATACATTTTTTAAACTGAAATCCAAAATTTCCCAATAATAGTTTTAATATCTCATACCATCCAAAAATAAATGTAAGCCATCAGCGCAAACATATATAATTGCTTGGATTTATAAATGAAAGAGTGAATGGGTGTTATTCTGGAGACGAGGAGGAAGAAACATTCAAGAAATCTGTCATTTTATGAGAGTGGTAAGAGTGTATGCGTATGTTAAGGGACACATGCGAAAGCTGTGAAAATGTTGTTAATAACATTCGTGTCCACATGTCCTTCTGGTTCTACTTACCTCATACTTAACATAAATATGAGTCAGTTTCCCCAATAAAATTCTCCATGAAAGCATCCTTTCTCTTAAGCAATTAGCTTAGTATGCTTTGCAGTTATCTAATAAATCCAAATCCACTCCTCTATTACAATGACCTTGAAAAATTATATTCATTAGTATAGTTTAAATTCATTGAATTCAAGTATAGCTACGAAATTTGTAAAAATACTTAAATTTCATTGAATTTGTCAAATAGCCCTAAATGCATTGCAGAGAATATGTATCATAGTTTTTCACAAAATGCTCTAGCCAATAAACCGTTAGACAGAATAGAACCAATATAAGAAAAACAATTTAAGTTAAAAATATTTATTTTCTAATGCAAAATAGGTTAGGTTAAAGGAATATGGCAAAGCACGCCAGAATTATTTACTTATATTAAAAAAAATGAAAGTAATGTTTAGTTTTTCTAAATTAGAAAATTATATTAGAGAAACTAAACATTGGAATTGGAATATGAGACTCGATTTTCTTAGTTGTGCGCTGAAGAAAAACAGCCAAATTATGCTGCCCCAGATAAAGAGAAGACAAGAAATTCCTTTATGATGATGTCTTTATCTCAGGGAAAGACAAAGTTGTAAATTTGCTTATTGTACGTAATGTAAATGTAAGGTCATAAAATGTGATACTTTTTTAAACATAGTGTTATTCTTACTGTATTGGTGGTAACATATTAGTTAAGGATGTGCTTATGAAAGGTGAGAAGCCACAGAAACATTACACGCTTTATTGAAATGGATTAAAGTTATTGTTAGAAAGTTTTTATATGAATGCACAACCCCATCACTACATAAGATGCTACAAATGGAATTTGCGAAAGTTCGCTAAAGGTCTCATTTCGTTAAATATTAATCCTATATTTGTACTTTCAGTTATAAAATTTCTCATAAGATAGAGAATTTCATGAAATCTGTGTCAATTGTCTGTAGCTATAAAACGTTCTTTTATATGATTTTTTATACAGCAAAGATTCAAATTGGCAAAATGTTCAAATGCTCTAATGAGCTAAGAATAAAGTAAATTCCGTATGTTTACATGAAAAATTATCGAAAATATAATTTACTGACTTAGACCTCTTCGAAAATATTAGTAATGGAAATTCGTAGTATTTCTAATAATTTTAAGGGCTAACTGAAAAACAAATGTTTTCTGTTGTGGTTATTAATTGTTCATGTTGAGGAAAAACAGTACACATAAGTTATTAAATGTTTAGCTGGCCTAATGAAAATATTAACTATGCTTGTCTCTGAGAATTTTACTCATAAAATTATGTAACATTCGACGTTTCACTTATTGAAGCAGAATAAATCCTTAATTAATCTACGAGAGCCATGCGAAAAATTAGATTTCATATTAACGCAATTTTTCTAAAACTGGTGTTGAAATCATTCTCGTAAAATATTCTACCTTATTTTGAGAAACTTTGTAGTTAAAAGCATATACGTAAGATAAATATTTAAGAAACTAAATCTTCCAGCTACCTTAAATCGAACGCTCTATAAATCGAATTAATTCAAGTTAAAACATCTTACAAAATTTCTTTTCCGAGAAGAATTAACCTAACTTAAATATCCTATAACTTTTAACAGAGTTTCAGTTCATTTAAGTATTTTTTAAATCTTATATAAAACACGCTTAAATTAATATATTCTCACTGCAGCCATTAATGTTTTCAAAAACATACTTTTTTAAAGTCATTTTTAAAGTTTTCAGACTTTACTTCTCTATTTTCATTTATTTTTTTTTCCATTTCTTGTATTTCACTACTTTTCCAGTCCGTATGTAGAGACATTAGGCATTTTTTTTTAAGCAGGAGACATGAAAATTAGCAGCGCCTTCGCCGGGAATCGAACCACGGACCTCTGAAATGCCGGTTCAGTGTGCTGACCATTACACCACGAAGGCACGTTAAGAATGTGGGAGATGTACCTTATACGTATGCTTACCATTTCTTTTTCTTGTTTCACACACGACTATACTTTTTTGAGCAGCGTCATAATTAACAGGAATAGCTAACTTAAAATGAAAATAACTGAAAATATCTAGGAACCGCACATATTAGTATATTAATGTAATAAAACGTATATCAATCTACTGATATAATACGGCATATCTATTAACATAACTGAAATATTAAAATTAAATGTCATCCAAATAGGCTTACTATAACATTACTTACAAAATAATTTAATTGTAAGTAAAGCTTTGTCCTTTCGGTACTTTATTTTCTTCTTAGAAGATAAAAAAATAATAAATTTAAAACTGAAATACCAAACATGTCATTAAGTTGTAGAGACATTAGATTATTTCGAAGCTGGAGAGATGAAAAATGAACAATGCCTTCGCCGGGACTCGAACCACGGACCTCTCGAATATGCGCCGAGCCTTCTGACCACTACACCACGAAGGCATGGGAAGAAGGCGGGAGAAATACCTTATATACTCTCCCTTTTAAAGGACGACTGGGGTTTAGGACATCTAATCTCCAAATCCTGGTGGTGAAGAATCATTATCCACCATCTTTTTATTAGTTCGGGCGCCACTGTAAAATCATTAGGTTATTTAGAAAGCAGGAGAGATGAAAAATGAGCAATGCCCTCGCCGGGAAGAGAACCAGGGAAGGCTGAAGAAATACCTTATAAAGTTACGATAAAAATTGTATTTTGATGTGCTAATAATTATTCTCTACCAGATTAAGTAATATAAGGTATTAGAGAATTGTATATATTTATAGATTCAAATATTCCTTAAAGTTATACATATATATATAAACGAATTTTTATAAATTTCCATAATAATCCAAATGTTCGTTAAAATTATTAACTAGATATGCTGTACTCAAAGGTAAACTAACTAAACTGATGACTAAAATGTAAAATATCATACTTATGTCTGTTTTTCTCCTTCATCTGCAAGATAATATGAAAAGCAGGGCATCAAATACAACTTATATTTATAATGCCTTTTAACTGACACCTCGTTTCGGGCTTTTTTTAAATGGTCTAATAAATGGTCTTTAGGAATTTAAAAGATTTAGTTTCCTGTGGGCTGTAGGGAGCAATTTTTTATGTATTGGGGCCATTTAATCAGCTATTACTACAGGAAGAAGCGAAAAATAAGTCAAAATAATCTTACACTTCCTATTCCATATTGTCACGGATTTGGTACTTATTTAGCTATTTATTTAGAATTGCAATTAAAATTGTTTTATTTTCCCGTGCAACGCAGACTAATTTGAGCTACGTCGGAAAAGCAAAAATACAAGAGCGCGTGCATTTAATATTTAATAAATAAATACCTTGTAATTGCTGTTGCCATCCACAAAAACCGAGAAAATCGAAGTTTTACCAGAATGTTCTAGTAAATAATTAAAAAGCTTATAAAAGCCGAATTGAAACACCTCAGCTCAGTTGTAGTTGCTGCTGTTTTAAGCGAACTGCTTGTTTACTTAGCGCTGTTATTGATTCTAGCGAATTCGCTGTGAGATAGAATTAGTTTCTCTGTTTTGAATTGAGTTCTGTTTAACGTTGAGATATTTTGATATTGAACGAATATCTCAGAGGAAATATTTCAGCACTTTGTTTTATTTCTTGTGAAAAGAATAAATTTTATTAGCTTTTTAACGACCTGTGCATCCACTCCATAACGAACCCGTACGAACGCAACAATATTAAGGAGTAAATTTGAAATCTTCATAATTTACTGAAATTTGAGACACATTTAAAGCAATGAACTTGACATATATGTCGCAGCCTCCTGGAAAGTATTAAGTGTGAAACTGTATGATGTGATCATATAACAGATGCTGTTTGCTGTTTAGTTTATCCTTCAGAAACTAAATAATACACTAAATGTTACCTGAAATTATGTAAGCAATTATGTTCTCAACTTGTAATACATATATAACTACAAGTAGAAGCTTTATTAACCGAATTTCATTTTTCTGCGTCATGTAGTCATCTGAAGTTTGTAATTTCAAAATCAAGCTGTAAGTCAAAACAATTTAGATAAAAAATGTTTTGTTTCTCGAAAGCAGGGAGAGCTATATATTCTAGGAAAATAAGAGCTTTTATACCGATACTAATCAATCAATGTGCTCATATCAACCGTTCAAGATGAACAAAAACTTGAAAGAAATCTTAAGTATTCTTATGCATTTTTACGTGTAAAATCTCTCGTTACGTTCATGTAACATCAGATATTAAAGCCTGTAGAGTCATTAGGTTTTCTTTAAGCAGAAGACATGAAAACCTGTTCAGTGCCCTCGTCGGGATTCGAACCCCAGAACCTCCCAATTGCTAGCCGGACGTCTATCGAATTACACAACAAAGGCAAGCTGTAAGGCGGAAGAAATTACCTTATAAGCCTTCAAATATGTCAAGAAGCAACTATAAAGGGTTTTGATGGTTAGGGAAATCGTCATGCAACTCAGCTTTTACGCCCTAAAAGAATTCGCAACATGAGTAATGGAGAAGACTATTTTCCTACGAACTTACGTTTCTTCATTGATAACTATAATGTATATGTATAACTATAATGTATAACTATAATGTATAACTATAATGTATTATATTATCAAGCTACGATTTCCATTAATGATAGTTTAGATTTTAAATTATTTTTAAGAAACAAAAGTCGTTACTATCTAGAATGTCCTGGAGATTGCCTATTTTCAGTTTGGAATATATTTTGCTTATCTCTTCAACTATCTCAGTTTTTGTCTGTACGAAATGAGATACATCCCTGGAAGTTCGGATAGTTGGTGTTCTACTGCATTTAAATTTCCAGTTTCCTATATAACGCTCATATGGCAGTTTTTTATTAATTTGCTTGAAATAAAGCACCAAAGCATTTATTGTTATAACCGAAATCTCTTAGAATGTACTTTCTGACTTTTTTACAGGCTGATCCTGCCATCGAAAGACCATATCCTATCGAAGATCACCAGAATGGCTTACAGACATCTTCTCTTGGCCTTCTTTTCGTCGTGAAGCAGACCGACCTTTACCAAGGAGCTATTACTCTCCGTTGTACAGCCACAGTGTCTCAGACATACTCAACCACAAGCGAAGAGTTAGTTGTAGGAGACGGATTCTTGGAAATATCATCGCCTTCAAATCCATTTAGTAAGTAGGAATATGTCAAATGAACGTATTTTTATTCCTCTTGTTGTTTTGATGAAAATCCTTGCTAATTTAGCAGACACTTCCCAGAAAATTGCTAAAAAATATATACAAGGTTTATCTGAAATGTTTCAACAAACTTAGAGGGATGATAGTACTTATCCAAACAAACAAAGAATGCAACTGAACATGGGATCGCAAATGACGTTTAAAGGGTGAAAATCGAGATTATGCGTCTGCAGATGGACAAACTGAGACAAGAAAGAAACGCTTCAGAAAATTATTTATTGCACAGAATAGGTACAACATAGCTTGTGATGCCTAGAGAAAAGACAGATTCTGGGGACAGATGAAATCCCTCATTTATGAAACGCCAGTAGAAACACCAGAAGAAGCAGTAGCGCGTATTGTGACCAGTGCTGCAGAAATTCAGGAAACTCCCGTAATCTTCGAGCGTGTCCGCCAGTCATTCGTTCCTCCGTCGATATACTCTGTGTGATAATGTCCGTGGTCGACACTTTGAACAAGTGTTGGAAAATTTTTATTTTCTCTGGAGATCACGAGCTGTGTTGTACCTATTCTGCGCAATAAATAATTTTCTGGTGTGTTTCTTTCTTGTCTTAGTTTGTCCATCTCCAGACGCATTTTCTCGATTTTCACCCTTTAAACGTCATTTGCGACCCCATGTTCCGCTGCATTTTTTGTTCGTCTTGATGAGCACTATCATTCCTCTAAGATTAAGGAAGCATTTCAGATACACCCTACATATAGTGTCTTAGGCTTTCCTGGCCCAAGTTTGTTTAAAAACATAATAGTAGCTTTATAAGAAATATAAAAAGTTATAAAACCTGAAGGCTTTAAAGCAAGTTTTAATTTTACTAAAACGTTGCGGCCGGTGATGAAATATCAATTTTGTAAAAAATGCTTCACAAATTTTAGGTTTCTTCAGATACTATTAATTATTATACATACAGCATATCCAGTATTATAGGGCTGTTATCATTACAACCTTTTGGCTAACCCTTTATTTAAGTAAGCGGGGAGATAGCACGCCTCAATTTAAATCAAATCCAGTATTAATTATTATGCAAATAACATGAGCCGTAAAATTCATTTAATTATTATGTAACATTTATAAAGTTTAGTCTCCTTAGCTATCATAAATTGCAGCCAAACATTAGACAGACTGAGAGCGAATTATCATTAAGTTTATGACAGAATCTTAAGAAGGTTTAAACAACCTTTTTATTAAATCAGAACTTGATCATAAATGCATGATCTGTGCTTATAATTCAGCTAACCATTTATGGCTATGCAACTTAAAGTAACAGTAAGTTCAAATTTAAAATAAGCTAGTAGTCAAAGACTACACAATTCAATTTAGCGCGAAGTTGGCTCACAAACCTAAAGTAGATATTCAAATATCGGCTATTATAATGCCAGGCCGAAGACTACAAATCTTACCTGAGCTAGCAGAAGCCTGGTAACATGGCCTGGAGAGGCAGAATACGCTGAATTAAACCTTCCTTTAAATACTAACTCTTTCTCTCTGGGTTTACATTCTAGGGGGGAGGGGAAACGGAAACGAGAAGTGACCGTAAAGACGCAAAAACATAAAATAACTGGTTAGTGAAAAATAATATTTATAACCTACACCTTGCCTATGACAATAAGGACTTTCCAGGTAATTTTTATTTTCAGACAGCTGATCAACTTATGCTTTCTTTTACAAATGAGTTTATTATGCTTTCTCCGTGGCTTGAAAAGATATAATTTACATAAAATTCTCTCAAAATTAAAAAGTCGTTCAGGTTTTTATACTATTACCTGATAAACTTCACACATTTATATATAAAAATTATAAAATTAAAAAAGAATTTTAAAAAATCTGAAAGCTTTCAGATTTTACATTACGCCCAAAGGGAAGTTTTTAAACGTTTTGTGTGTTGCCTTTATTTATTAAATATCATGTTCTTTGTAGTTAAAACATGAAATTCAATTCAATAGCAGTATCGCAAAAAAAATTTTTTTTAAATGAGCATACCTTTAGAATTTCCGATACACAGGCCCGTGCGCTAGAAATAAAAATGTCCCCCACGTGCAGTGTTGCCATTGCTCGCTTTGAAATCATTGATTATTTTAATCAAGAATTCGTTAAAGGCTTACAAAATATGAAATCGATAATAAAACAAATTCCAAACTCCAAATTAGGGCTTCCAGGTGCACATATTCGATGGAAGATTACATTACTCAAAATTTGATGACTCTAGATACCGTTCTTTTATCACAATACGAGAAACATACAAGCATTTCTGCAGATTCTTCATTATTTAATTTCTTTCAATATAACACAGGGCAATAATATTTGATGGAAACAATTTGAAAAGTGATACTCCGTCGACCTTCGGGCTAATTAAACGAAATTAACAAGAGAACACATGATGAACTTTTAAAAGAATATTTTCTTTGTTTAGGTATTGCCATAGATTGATCATAATTCTAGAGAAGAAGGGGGAAAAATTCTAAAATAAGGGATGCATAGGATGATTTCATAAAGAATATGACAATAAAAAAGAGTTTGGGGTCAATAAAAATATTGCGTTTAAAATAATTCTTCGCGAACATTACGTTGATGTAACAAAATATTTGCATATTATGAAACTCGTACCATGAATAATTTTGAGGCAACTTTGCTTTCGCATCAAATTTTATTTTATTGTAGCAACAGAAATTATACCTCAGTGAAAGAATAATGGGCAATGTTGACACACAAGTTTGTTCTATCATCATATAATTCATCCATCCATTTTGATATGTCTGAACTGCCTTTTGAACATGTTGAGTGCTCAATTCTGCCTTTTTGACATTTTCAATTTATGATCACAAAAATATGAAAATAAAGAAAAATACTGAAAGGTTTCAGATTTTAAATTACGTCCAAAGGGACGTTTTTTAATGTTTTGTGTATTAGCTTTATTTATTAAATATCATATTCTACGTACTCAAACCATAAAATTCAGTTCAACAGCAATATCGCAAAATAAATTTAAAAGGAACATATCTTTAGAATTTCTGATACAGAGTCTCGCACGCTGGAGATAAAAATAACGTTTTTGTTTCGCGTAGTGTTGCCAATGCTCGCTTTGAAATCGTTTAGTTTTTAATTAAAAATTCGTTGAAGTGTTACAAAATATGAAATCGATAATAAAACAAAGTTCAAATTCAAAGTAGATCTTCCACATGCCCATACTCTGCGGAGGATTACGTTATTCAAATTTTGATGGCTATGGGTACCGTTGTTATATCACAATGCGAGAAACATACATACATTCATGCCGATTCTTCATTATTTAATTTCTTTAAATGGAATGCAATTTGAAAAGTGATTCGCCATTTATAGTTTTCAACGCAAAATGCCAAAATGAAATTAGTAGTCCTTCAGGGCAAATTGCTCCTTTGGACTAAAAATAAACCAGAAAAAATTCTTTATGCATGCAAAGCATAGAGTTTCACATACATGTGCATATGAATAATATTCTCAATTTTAATAGCCCCATCCCCCTCCTTAGGCAGGTAGATCTCATATGCTTTGCCATATTCAAGTAACCTAACTTCAGTTTTAATCGTTTATTCTAAAAGAGAAAGGAATTATTTAGGAATCGATGCTTCATAAAGACAAAATTATTCAACCTTCATTTTAATAACCTTCAAAACCCTTCTGGTCAGGAATTTTTTTCTTGTTTGACAATGCATTTCTAAGAGGCCGAATACTGACAGTTTGATCCGAAGCGAACGAGCTGGCTGCATAACTGACCTTTGTGGATATGTTTAACGCAAATACAAGCCAGTTTCTGCCAGAAAGTCCTCCACAAAAGCATCTCTTCCCTTAGGCAGGTAGCAGACCTCAAATGCTTTGTCATATTAAAATATCCTAACTTCAGTTTTAATCTTTGGTTCTAAAAGAGAAAGTTATTTAGGAATCGATGTTTCGTAAAGACAAAATTATTCAAACTTCACTTTAATAATCTTCAAAACCCTTTCAGTCATGAATTTCTTTTTCTTGTTTCACAGTATACTTTTAACTTTCGAAATATTCTAACGCTCTTGTTCCGAGAATCATATGCTTTAAATTCTTTCCAAGGAAACTCATACGAATATTTAAAAAAGCATTCTTACCAAAAACTGTTATTTCTATATGGTAATTCAAGTGATTAAACAGTTATAACATTACTTAATCGCTCTCGTACTGTCCATTTGTTGTTTTGTTTCCATCTTAAATTTTTGTACCAAAAATAAATAAATACAAATTTAATATAAATACACTCATGTCCATAAATTAAGGATAATTCGGAGTGACGCGGAAATCTAAAATAAATATATCACCTGTAAAATCACTACACACATCTTCAAGAATCATATGCAAATTTCAGGAAGTAACCAGATGACACCGATGGTACGTCACAATGACGAGAGTGTAAGAGAGTGATATATAAGGAAGACAGGCAAAGGAGTAAAATTGTATATGAAGACTGACTCATCGTGATGCTGCCGTTTTGGCTATTTGATTGAGCCGGACACGCAGTCCTTCGGACTGCATCACCGGCAATACCAGCCAGTCAGTCAGTCAGAGTAAAATTGTTCGCAGGCGCTTTATAAGCATTTCAGGGCAATAAACGAATAGTTATGACACAAAGGACGCATTTGGATGATTTTTTACGTGGTAGAATTATCGGCCGTCTGGAATGTGGGCGTACCCAACTGGAAGTATCAGACGAACTTGGAATTGCCCAGAGTGTCATCTCCAGGCTTTGGCAACAATTCCAAGATGATGGTAGTGTGAGTAGACGTTACAGCCCAGGTCGCCCCAGAGTTACAACGCCGAATGAGGACCGGTATTTGGCAATTACTGCCAAAAGAAACAGGCGGAGCACAGCCTCAGACCTGTCTCGTCAGCTCTCTTCAGCCACTGGTACGACAATTTCAAGGCAGACCGTGTACAGACGCTTAGGGCAGATTGGTCTATATGCTTGTAGACCTGTCAGATGCGTTCCACTTACTGCAACTTACTGTCTCCTGCGGTTAGACTGGAGTAGAGAGCATGCATTGTGGACACCGCAACAGTGGGCTTATGTGATGTTTTCCGACGAGTCCAGGTTTAGCTTGCAGTCTAATTCTCGCCGGACTTTCATATGGAGAGCTCCAGGTACCCGTTACTGCCAAGAAAACATCATTGAACGACACAGTTACGGTGGTGTAAAAGTGCTCGTTTGGGGCGGAATTATTCTGGGTTCCAGAACTGACCTGCATGTTGAAATTGGAACCATGACAAGCCAAGTCTATCGGGACGTCATTCTGGAACAACATGTACATTTGTTTCGGGGCGCCATGGGCGCACAATTTGTGTTTATGGATGACAACGCCCATCCTCACCGTGCAAACATCGTAAGCGAATGCCTTCAATCGGAGGTAAACCCTTTGGACTGGCCAGCATTCCCTACGGGCTTGAAGCCAGTAGAGCACATGTGTGAGACATGCTTGGCCGACGAGTTGCAGCCCGTCAACCTCCTCCTACATGTCTACCGGAACTTCGGAGAGCATTGCTTTTTGAGTGGTGTAATATCCCCCAAGATTAGATCGATAATTTGATACTCAGCATGCCTAGGCGTCGTGTGGACTGTATTGCATCGTCTGGGAGACATACAAAAGCTAAGATTACAGGAAGATGTAATATACCCTCATATCATAACTTTTTTATTTCTAAGCACTTTTTTAATTAAGTTTTAAATTTTCTTTCAGTCTTCCTCATATTAAAAACTGCTCACGCTGAACAAAATGCTAAAGTAACTTCCGATAACTTGTTCGAGAAATTAGAATTATTATTTCTCGTTGATTTTGAGCAAATTAACTGATGTTTTCTGTTGTTTCATTGAAGCAGAATGTTTTCTTTCCCTGCGGCCATAATACCCAGAAGATCAGATTGCTGTTTTAACCCTTTTTTCAATCGACAAATACTCTGCATCACTGAGAAAGCTCTGCTATAAATTTGGGAGTACCAAGTGGATTTTAATACTTTTTAAACACTCCGTTGTATTCCAGCGCAGGAAAACAATTTTGTTACAATTTTTTAGAATACAATATATACAATTTTGTTACGTACCTGATTTTTCTTTGATTCTGAATTCTACTTACTTCAAATAACATTTTACATCAAAAACTGCATAGTATTCAATCATTTAGCAACTTTTATTATAGATTTCTGTTTCATTAATTGAAATTCGAAAATAAATTCATAAATTTCTCAGACCGCATATTTTCTTAAAGTATCCTTTGAATAAAACGTTACAATAATGAAATTTTTAAGAATTATTTTTCCTAGAATTCAAAGAAAAGACTTTTGAAGTTGTCTGTTGCTTCAATGCAAAATAACATCGGAAATTTAAGTATTCATTGAAAATAAAATTTTGTTTTCAGACTCAGTTGTTGATACTGTTTTTGAAACTAAAAATGTTTGTTCACTGTCTTTAAGACATTTTAGTTAGAATTTGAAATGAATAATAAGTCTGCAAGTCTGTAAATGAATAAATGCATGGCTGAGGAATGCGTGTTAATTATAATTCATCTCAATTACTACTTTCATCTCAATTGCAAAATATTAGCACTACAGTAATTTTGCATAAAGAATTATTTTTATCATTTACCCACCCTTTTAAAGAGTAAAGAATAATTTAATAAGATGTGATCGTTTCGTCTACTTTTAATTAACACTCTTAGGAAGTGAAAACATACGTAATGGGAAATTTTTTCATGCATTAAAATGGTAGAATCTTCAACAAAAAAAACCAAAAATGTGTTATTTAAATCATTCTGTATAATTATTTTTAAATTCAAAACGGAAACAGATCCGTTAACAAATTTAGATGTTGTTCTTCATGCATATTTCCTAATGTTTAGTTTTACAGTTAAATTTTTACACGCGCTGCAGTTTTATGGAGTTGTTGATGTTCTTTTATTATTCAGCTGTAATTGCACGTGATGGTCCTGTGATTACTGGAGGTAAAACACATTACAGTGTAGGAGATATACTGGACGTTAATTGCTCTTCTGCCAAGTCTAATCCGACGCCAGAACTCCAGTGGTTTCTCAATGACAAAGAGGTAATTATTCTATTTTTAACGCTCTATTATTGGAATTTTTCTCAAGAAATAATGTTTAATAAATGATACACTTTTCTGGTATGAATGTTTCAGAGAATGTTACATTAGTCCAATAGGGTATCATAAAGTCAAGAGTCAGAAACACATGGCTGCATTTATGAACGTGCATACATCAAAAAAATTATAAATTTGTAATATTATTATTGTTATCTGAAATAATAATTTTAATTTTGGGTTTAACTTACCTTATCTTTCACTCTAGGGAAATTAAACGATAATTCTATAATAAACTCTAAGTAAAATAAATAAATGACCAGTATTTTGCTTGATAAAATTAATTTTATAATCCTGTACAAGAAAGTTTAAATACTTGGTCTGGAATCTAATTAAGAAATATTTATAATTTAATGACTTTCTTTCTTTCTTTACGCCAGCAAAAGAGCGGCCGATCTACTGGGCGTTAGCATCGGCCGAAAAAACGCGGCACATCTCTAATTCAATTCTATGTATACTGGAAAGCTCTCGAAGATGGTGCTTATTGTTAAAAGGGAACATGTCCAGCCTGTAAACCCTTTCTCCACTTAACATAGCGCGGGGCGTAGTGCGGGCGTAGCAGATGAAACCTTTCACTGTTGTTGAAACCTCTCTTATTGGGCAGTCTTTGTGAACATTGCATCATCATTTTGCTTAGGTTTCTTCATTTTTATATGACTATATAAGACAACATATTTCGGCTCAGGCAAACTCGAAGTGTTCGCTATTATGGGCCCCCGTGTTTTATCGCAATTCCGAGGTAATTTGTAGCCGATCGAATCTATATGCTTTCGAATAAATTGAGTAATTTGCATGATAAGTAGAGTCCTATAATATCAATATGAGATCAGATGAAAGTTCATAACACTAGAACATATAAAAGAGTCCGAAGAGATCAACCTGATGCTGTGTAACTTTAGAAGTGGAGGATAAGTGCGCAAGCTAAGTCGTGGTAGTGTGTAGAATGGAATAGTAATAAATAACAATAGATCAGAAATGCCAATGTGCCAGAACTATTTCAATTATACAATCAGAGTATAAATAGTAGAATCAATCAATAAAACAGCAAAACGTAGGGACACGGGAGCGTATATTTATTAACAGTGAGATCATTTAGATCAATAAGTATTAACGAGAATAGGTAACCATATATCGTATCATATATTAGTTGAGGTGTCGCAGCATCTCAAGAGGTCTTTTTCTATTGTTATTGCTTTCGTAATCATAATTTAGTATAGGAATTGTGCTGTTACGCACGTCAGGAATTTTTACAAAGAATTTTTAAGCCATTTTGGCTATATACAATTGAATTTACGGAATATTAAGTTCATGGTGAATCGCCTTATTACGTATGAACCAGCGGCATTTCACCGCTTGCCTGAGAACAACATTTTGCATGACCTGCAATTTTTGAATATTGGTATAACAGGCGTAACCCCAGACAGGACAGCCATATGTAAGTATGGAGCGCAAAAGGGTTGTATAAATCAGTATTTTGTTGTCAATAGACAGACGCTGTTCCGAGCAATTAAGGGGATAGTGTACGTTTACGTACTCGGGATTTGACTTAGAGGTGTTTTATATGTGGGGACTAAGTGAGCGAGCGATCTAAAATAACACCAAGGTAACGGGCCTGCTTATTCCACGAGAAAGGAATATTATGCATACATGCATGTAGATCAACGTCGTATTTTTTTCTTTTTTGTGAACAACACAGCATCAGATTTTTCTATATTAATCTTTATCTTCCAGGCAGTGAGCCAGGACTCAAGTGCGTGGATGTGGCTTTGAAGTGATTGTATGACTGAGCCATGAGATGCATTTTTTGAAAAAATTGTCGTGTCGTCGGCATACATAGCCAGAGTGGTGTGTGGTGTTTTTCGGTTATCATTCGTGTATATATTATAGAGTATGGGCCCAAGGAGGGACCCCTGGTGGACCCCAGCCTTGATAATCCTGTGTGTAGAGAGTGATTTGTTTACACGAACGGCAAAGTGTCGGTCCTTTAAATAGTACTCTGGGATGTGTAGTGTGATGTACTCTGGGAAACCCAGAGTGATGAGTTTGGGTATGAAGTCCTCAAACCAGACACGGTCAAAGGCCTTAGCTACGTCTAAGAAGATGGCACCTGTAAATAGCTTGTCCTGAAGACCTTGGGAGATATACTCAGTAACTCTTGTACGTTAGTAATGGCATCTAGCCCTGGACTTTTCTTAGTCTGCAGTTTCTTTATGTAGCCATAAACCTCTGATGGCCTGACAAGAGGAATGTTGTTTGTGTGTGGGTTTGTTATGAACTGTGTTAGTGTGCAAGTGACCAAGTGTTCTGTTAGGGGTGAGATATGTTGGTTGTGCAGAACTGAGAAGCATGGTGATCGGTTAGCGACTCAGCTTTCTCAGTGTCGGTGTAGGCAAGTCCTTATGGGCTATTTAAGGGCCGAATATTGTTGTAGCATCTCTTTAATTTGGTAGTTGCCTTCCGTACTGAGATTTTCTCAACGGAAAGTGATGTGAGATAAGTGGCCCAGTCGCGTTGTGTATGTTGGCGTGTAAGAGCCTTAACCTGGTGATTTAACTGATTCAGTAGTGTCTTATCAGGAGGATAACGTGATCAAGAGGATAACGTGATCTTTGCCACTGTTTCCTGATGTTGTCACGGTGTTGTATGAGCTTTTTCAGTGTACAGCTGGTAGTTTTTCTTCTTTCTTGAACAGCTGTGCTATTTGCATCTAATGCATCTCTGAGGTCTTTTGTAAAGTTGTCAGCCAAAGCATCTAACTCTTCACCCTTATGTACCGTTGGTATGTGTAATGAGGTGTTGTTTAAGGCTTTGGCATATCCTGCCCAGTTTGTAATAAAGGCTTTAGTGTGCGATGTGCTACTTACAGAAGACTCCAGATCAATCATGACCGGGGTATGGTCAGAGGATAACTCATTTAGAGTTTCAATGTGATTATGAGAGCAGCCTTTGAGCAGGAAGAAATCCAGCACATTGGCGTTTCTGTAATTGCAGCGTGTTGGGGATTGTGGAGCTGCAGTTGTAATTCCAGCCTCTTGGGCAAAACAGTAAATTACAGTGCCTAGGTATGAGGTGTTAGTGCAGTTCCACTCTCGGTGGTGTGCATTGAAGTCTCCACCTATGATTATTTTGTTGTTGAGTCGGAATAGCACCTCAAAATCTTGAGTGATATTCCTTTGTGATCTTTTGGGACTAGGTATAAAGGCAAAGATAATGGTGAGTGAATGTGATGTGAGTGAGGTGACAGTGATGGCTAGGGCCTCTACGGCTAGAAACTGTGGAATTGTTGTCTGATAGTGGGTGAGAGAGCGCTTCATTTGTATAATGAGGCCCACGCCAGGGCACTGAGAAGTACGTGCACTATCTTTTGTGTAATGGCAGTAGTTTCTTATGTTGGAAGTAAACTGTGGATTAAGCTTGTGTTCTTGTATGAGAAGAACATCAGGGCAATACTCATTTATAAAGGATATGAAGTTCATCAATTTTTAGGTATAATCCGTTTGCATTCCATGTTACAATTTTAAGACCATAGTCCATAATTAAACATTTTTGACTAACCCGTGAATTTCCTCAAGAATGAGGTGCAGAATTTGAATTTTATCAATTATATTATCACATTTTTTCAATTCAGATATCTTACTTTTATAAAAATGTATAATGCTACTAATGTTGCAACCAAATGCATTTTCTACTTCCTTCATAACTTTTAGTAATTCAAATAAGTCATTAAAACTACTACTATTATTACTGTATCTAGAATCAGATCTTTGACTATTAGGATTAATATTACTATTTTCATGAAAATTTTGCTTACTAACTTGTACGGCAGCCACAGGAACTTTGGGGGCAAACATAGTGGCGGGTGCGACCTTACTTGCAGTGGGTGCTGGTTTAAGAACTTGTGCAAAGCTAACGCCTGGCTTAATTGCAGATGTTTTTACAGATTTTGTATATATGGGAAATTTCGGGTAGCCACGACAGGAAGCTACATGTGGTCCAAGGCAATTTGCGCACTTAGGGGTATCAATGCGACCCTCATGGTCACAATTGCCAGTTTTATGAAACCCTGCACACTTGACACAACGTAGTGCCACGTGGCAGTTCTCCGAGGAATTAGCCCATTTCTGGTAATTGTGACATTGAGGGACTTGGTTTTTAGCCACATATTTTTCGATAATTACAGAGAAATACATAACGATATTTAGCATCATAAATACTATTCAAATTATCATAGTTGCATATATGGTAGCTCAAAGATCTGGTAATGCAATGTAACAAAAAAATGAAAGACTAACCTGTCGGTAATTCTAGATTTAATATTAGTTTCTCCAGCATTTACAGAAATTTACTAAACTACTACTCGCGAAAACGTAGAAAAATAGTTTTTTCTTTATTTATTTTATCTGGTTTCCGCTTCGCTAATCTTATCTTATTTGGAATGACGTGCTATTTGAAATTTATACATATTTTTATGCGCGCGCGCACACACACACACATATATATATATATATATATATATAGCAAGATATAAAATATGAAAGAAAACTATTAATTTTAATTTAGCAATATTCGCTTTAATTCCTCATTTTAATTTGACTACGTCCTCTTTCTGTCTTAAAAATACTAATATATGAATTTAAAGTGCGTCATCTCAAAAATTAATCCTCATCATGCATTACGTAAGATTAGCACAGCAGATACGTTTTATCCAATCGCAGTTCAAAATCTAAGCAAAGAAATCAACTCTATAAATATCTCTTTGCAAACACGCACACTTACTTCCGCGCTCTCCTCTAGCTGTGCTTGCACGTGTCATTCGCCTCTCTCTATCGCCTATTCTCTAAAGACGTGATAAGATATACAAAATTGTGGAGTGCATTAACGCATCGAAAATTATGTCTGCTTGCTGATATGTACCAAGAATATCCAAAGATAAATTGATGACCTGTTTTATCCGCGTTTCTCTGTGAATGTTATTTTATGTAACTACGCATTTCTATAATTTTATATTTGTAGCAAATAATCTTAATGTATCCCCAGAATTTATGATCTACACAAAAGTAATCCAATAGGATGCTACAAAATTTACGATAATCTGCATCAATTTTCGCCCTTTCTAACAAGAGCATTGTTGAAAACAAGTATTGCAATATCAGATATCAATTCTTTTACTTTTTTATGCTTGTCAATTTCGCAAATCGGTAAGGAAGAATTTTTTTCTAGTTTATGCTTTAAACATTCAGCTGGGAAACCATGATCGGCAGGGAGTTAAGGGGATATTCTACTTCTCAGCGAAGAATTTACTTGAAACTCTGAAATGGAAAATATCTTTGGTCATTTCGTTGCAAAACATTAAACTGTTACCTGTTTCTAAATAAATAATATCATTTCCTATTAGGCAATATAAAACAACTCTTTCGCGAATGTTACGTATAGTTAACTTTTTTATCAATTTGAATACTTCGTCTAATCTCTAGCTTTCCATCTGATATAGCTGATGCATTGTATCAGCCAACAATTTAATACTTCTTAAGTATTTACTTGTAAACCACTTACAGATAGGGTCCTAGAATTTGTAAGTCACTATCTTGGTCCTAGACTTTGTAAGTCACTATCTTAAAGTACACTGGCAAGTTATAATGACAACATAATATATCGACAGTGTGTGTGTAATTTATACACTTTACCGTGCATATTTAAACGGTAACGGTCACCAGCTGAGCTGTCAAACTGATTTATAGGTAAACCTAGAAAGGGGAGTGCCAAATATGCACTTCCCATTACAGGCGTGTCATCCTGCTAAGGCTTACAAGAGAACTGCGATGCTCCGTGGAGGTTTACGGCAGCATTTCGCTTTAAATGCTTGTTGAAGATACGCATAATATTTGGATAATATTTTCCCAATAATTAATACATCGCACGATGAGGAAAATGACTTTTTTACTCAGATAATTTGCTTCCTGTTTTCAGAAAGTTTTGGGGGATCTTTTTTACATTAATTTAAATGCACTGAAGAACCATGAAATTTTATTACTAAATGGATTGCGTATTACTATAAAGGAATTCCCCAGAAAAATTAACTTATTTCGATTTCATTAGATAGGAAAATCTGATAGTTATTTGCCTTGATCAAGGGCTGAAATCGGTTTTCTTAAACATAGTTCAACGCAGATGATGCTTTCGTAAACGTTATGTGGCGTAGGTTTCTCATGAGGTTTGTAAATACAGATAAGAAATACCTGCCCTTGATATTCTTTATAAACTTTTCCTAGCTTCAACGCCATCGCGTGTTTAATTATTTGAGCTAAGGCAGCCTTACTTTATTTCATATTTTATTCCTATATTTAAACCGTTTTCACCTCATATGGGCATGAAATATTTAATCTGTATCATCAATCGCCACGATTTTTAATATAAAACTTTTAAATTGAAAAGAATTATCGATTTTTCTATCAAATACTGACTTAAAGTGAATTTAGAAGTCTGAGAAAAATCTTGACCATAAATTAGCTGAGAATTTTCCTTTCCTGAATATCCTTTCCTTATTTTCAATTACATTTGAAATCTTCTAGTCAATATTTGTGCCTGCATCTTAGTTAACTCGTTCACTGCCACGGCAATTTTCAGAAATCTGGCCTAAAATGACAATTTGATTTTAATCATATTATATTATTAAAAACTCTAATTCTAGTGCATAGTTATCATCAAAAATCATAAAAAATGTGTTTTTTTTTAAAAAGGTCTTACGAATTATCTCGTAGTTGGTTTCTGTAGCAGAAATCTTTCCGCGGAAGCCAACTACGAGTTAATTCGCACGCAGACACCTGTCGCAATGAAAAAAATTCTATGAAACCGAATATAATTCGAGATTACAATAATGGAATGTCT
>KK119246.1:0-34550 GCA_000611955.2 Stegodyphus mimosarum | reverse complement strand
TTAAATACAGCCATATCCATGATATTGAAGAAAAGCTTCTTATACCATTTAAGAGTTTTTCTGAAAGATGGGTACTGAATAATGACGGAGCGGTAATTCCGAAAAATTTTCTATTGTGGATGACCATGGAGGAGTACTTGCTTTCGACGTACTCGGCATACATATGTCCGAAATGTCCTCATCATCATTAGATTCGCCAGATTCTTTATGATCAGAATATATCATAGTATCACTATCACTACTATCAGAATCTGTTTCAGAGTCAATATCTGAAATATTTTGCATCATTTCTGCTATTTCATGCTCTGTTAAATATTTTCAACGCTTCGACATTGCAACGGTAAAAACAGAAGGAATTAACGTCTAACAAGATCTATTTATTTTCTAAAAACTGAACTGCAAACCGAAATACCCAACGCTTTAGCGAAAATAAAACTTCTCTACTTACAATAAACAACTACCACGTGCGAATTTAAAGAGACGTCATAAAGCACGCGATTCGGAAACATTTAGTTCCCCTTTTGTTTATATAATCAAAAACACGTGTATGTGAGTCATGCTTCTCTCATTTCGAGTAGAAGGTCTAATGTGCATGTATCTGAAACCATATGGACATACAGTGCCATCTTGTGGCAGGAATTATAGTTTTTAAAACGTTCCAGGACACTGGCACAAATACGTGACAGTCGGGACTAAACGGGAAAACGCTCTGGCACGCCTGCGTGTCGGCCGGGAAGTGAGTGTGTTCGTTGCTGGCACGTAGACGTGACAATCGGCGCGAAGGGGTTAAGGCCAGAGGATTAAATCCTCTTGAAAGTTAAAGACGTATTGTAGTTTTCCGCAGTTTGCGTACTACAGACGTAGTAATTTAAAAGGCCAGTCTTAGTGCTAGTCATCTGTGTAAAATATTAAAAGTTAGCTCTTATTTAAATTTAATTTTAGTTAGTTATATTCTTTTACGTTCAGACTACAAATGATTGGTCTTTGTATCCCGAAGTTCGGGAACGTTTGTAAAATCGATAAGCAAATAAAAGGTAATTTGAACCCTTCTTATCTTTGTTGTATCTTCTACAGACGCAAGAACATAGCTTTTAGTAAGCTCCCTTTTCCTACTCAGGACTCCAGTCATGTTTGCAAAATCAACTAGAAGAAACAGTAGTCCTGATAGTTTCAGTCTGATGCGATATAGATCCCATATAAAACATTTCGATAGAAAAATAAGCTAATTCTCTCTCATTATATCATCAACAATGGCACGCAGTTTTTAATGATTTTCGTCGTTCTAATCAAAGGGGCGTAAAAGCTCGTGTTCCGTCCAATATTTCACCTATATTCAATTTTAGTCGATTGATTAAATGTGGCAAAATTTTGATGATAATTGATCAGAAATCAACAATGCGAACAAACAAACACACAAGCAGACATTCTTCTTTATACACACAGATTTTGCAAAATATGAAAATGTTTTGATTAACAAACTCTACGATTTGAAAGCGAACAGTAGCAACACTTTTCGAAATAAAGCATATTTATCTCCAACGCGCGATATTGTTACCACTCGGAAAAATGAGCGCGAAAATTACCGCTTTCAGAGTTTTTAATTAATATCTCGGCTGATTAAAGTCACACGAAGATGGGAATAGCCGAAATGCCTTCCCACGAATTTTTGGAATTGGAAAGTATGTATTTAATGTTTGGAAATGCTATTTTTATTTCATCCTAAAATTTATAAATGTTTTATTAACAAACTCTAGGATTTGAAAGCAAGCAGTGGCAACAACTTTCGAAATAAAGCAGATTTTCATCTTCATGTTGCAAGCCTGTTGCCACTCTGAGAAATGAGGTAAAAAATTATCATTTTTCCTAGATTTATTTAATATCTCTGACTTAAGCTTTATTATTATTATCATTATTTGAAAAAAGGGGACGTCGACCTTTTCCAAGTCCCAGAAAAGAATTGTTGTAGAAAGTTTGTTGGCGATAGCTATAGCAGTGACTGAGTTGTTAGAGGACAACCAAACACACAGACTTTTTTCTTTATATATATAGATAAACTGAGACTTTCGGAAAAACAGCTTTTGAAACATGGACCAGTTGTTTATATTTTACTCCTATATGTCACATGCAATTAAAATAATCCGATGTTGCATATTGTTCATTTTATAAAACTGACGCTTATTCCAGCTTTTATTAACGCAAATTTTCATATTTTTACTACGTTAATAAGACTTGATAAAGTTATAAAGTATTTCTTCCGCCTTCAAGCATGTCTTCGTGGTGTAGTGGTCAGCACGCTCGGCGCGTATTCGAGAGGTCCGTGGTTCGTCACCCGGCGAGGTCATTGCTCATTTTTCATCTCTCCTGCTTCTAAATAACCTAATGTCTTATATTGTCGATATTTCCAGACTCTTCCTTTGATACAACTGTGTGACTTTTGAAATTTTATATGGTTTGATTAGTATAGAAAACGTTTCGGGAAACACTTCTAAACCAATTCTATTCCAATTTCTACTCCATGAAAATATCAATCCAGCTATTTCATCAAAAAATAAAAAAATCATTCTATGAAAAAATCTGTTCCATCAATCAATCTATTCCATCAAAATATTGTCGCTGTCTTTTGAAATTGTTTCAAATAACTAAACAGGTTGGCTTCTTTTTAATACTAAAACGTGCCAATATTTAAAACGTTTGTGTTAAGTTCTGTAGAAAAATCTTCGTATACCTGCATTGCTAATAACATAATACATGCATAGCTAATCTTTCGTTTGATAATGTCTGTGTTTCACAATAACATGTTTTCAGGTCGCATTAATCTCTATCCAATGCCTGAGTGGTTATGACCAGTGAATGCTGGAATTTTATCCCGAGTTCAATTCCAGGGGAAAAGGCTGGCTGTATGACTGCTTTTCCCGTTTGTAGAACGTGAATACGAGCCCCTTTAAAAGTCATCCACGAATGCATCTTTCTCCTTAGGAAGATAACCTTGTGTATGTATGTGTTTTTCTGTGTTTAAATAACTTAAACGTTTATTTCTAGCTGTTTTATTTGCTGCTATTGTATGCTGCAATAAAAGAGCATTAGTATCTTTATGCTGAAGTTAAAGCTCTGGCTGAGTTTCAGTACTGGATTCCATTTCTTTGTTTTTAATTGAATAGAAATTTCTTCCTCTTGAACATATATTTTTTATGTGAATTTTGAGGGAAGCTGTTTAGTATTGGTAAACGTTTCATTTTCTTTTTTATTACTTATCAGATTTTGAGCCGCCTTAGCCATAGCTATTACTCATTTAGCACCACCTAGGAGGCAAGTGTGAATTAAGGATATCACGGACGTGAGTAACATTGCTTCCCCTCGAAAAGACAGAAGAAGAAATAAGACAAACCTTGAACTTTCTTTATAAACACAACAAAACAATCGTTTTTCAATAGATTCCTTCACATGTAGGTACCAGCAGTAACGAAAAGATAGACTCACTAACCAAGAGAGAAACACTTAAGCCTCAAGACAGCAAACCACTCCATCCAGGGTCACTTCAAAACATATTTTTGAGAAAATACTGGACACTCAAATCAACAAGCAAATCCCGGGTTAACGTTTATGACACGTGGAAAAAGTTTTGTCAAAAATCCCGCAAAGAGGCTGTGGGAAGTTTCAGACTGCAAACAGGCCGCGATTGCATGGTACATCATCTTAATAAAATTGGCATCCTTCCATCTAGTACATGCCAAATTTGCAATTCGGGCATCATGAATGTAGAGCATTTTTTTTATTCCCAAAACTAGATAAAGAGTCTCAGAAACGTCGTAAGATAAATAAACTATACTGGAATGCAGAACCGTGCCTATATATTTTTGCACCTGAGGCAAAGCGGTAAATATGCAAGCCACAAGACAGCAAACCACTCCATCCACAGTCCCTTAAAAACATATTTTTGAGAAAGTACTGGACACTCTTAAATCTGACTAGGCAGCAAAATCAAGAAGCAAATCCCGAGTTAACGTTTATGACACGTGGAAAAAGTTTTGTCAAAAATCCCGCAAAGAGGCTGTGGGAAGCTTCAGGCCGCAAACAGGCCGCGACTGCATGGTACATCATCTTAATAAAATTGGCATCCTTCCATCTAGTACATACCAAATTTGCAATTCGGGCATCATGAATGTAGAGCATTTTCTTTTATTCCCAAAACTAGATAAAGAGTCTCAGAAACGTGGTAAGATAAGTAAACTATACTGGAATGCAGAGCCGTGCATTTATATTTTTTCACCTGAGGCAAAGCGGTAAATGTTCGCCCCTGTATACAATGCAATATTATTTAATAATATTAAATTATGCTTGAAAACATAACATTATACAAAACGCGCATTATATATATGCATCATTGCCAATAATGCATATATATATTGCGCGTGTTTGTATAATGTTAAATTATTTTTAACAAGAAGCATATCTTTTAAATATATTTTTATATCGATCCCGTTAGCGTCAGCGGAACACAACTACATTTTTAAAAGATACTTTTTAAGTCAAAATCAATTAAATTGCATTACAATTAGCAAGAACAGTTTGCCTTAAATCTTTAGCAAAGTACTCAAAATTTTAAACCTCCTTTTTTAGTTCTCTAAAACTGAAAAATTTATTTCTTTTCAATATGAGCAAGAGGATTATTAAGAAACATTTATCTTACCTTACAGATTTACAGCCCAGTTGACAAAGAAGGAAACAATTTGTTTAATTCTTAAAATTATAGCACCTGCATCAGAAATACCTTTAAATGAAACAATCCATATAATTTCCGCGCAACATCAGTGTGAATACAAGTCAAAAACTTCGATTCATCCGCCTCGTTTATTGGAAAATTTTATACAACCTCCCCCCAAAAAAGTGCAATATTTAATATTATGGTACATTTCATTTTCAGTCAGGCTTGTTTATTCTTCCGATGCTATTCCGATAGTAGGCGTTTATGAAATTACAAATCTCAGCAGTTATGTCGCCGTCTATGTTCAGTTAGTGGACTTTGGCAAGTTTGTTATGACTAAGCAAAGAGTTTAAGCCAAACTAATTAATGGCAGACAGAAAAGAACACCTAATGTCGCAGTATAATATTGTCTGTGAAAGTTTAGTCTATACAATTCGTTCCGCAAAGTATAATTTGTTCTTTTAACTCTACTTTCAATAAAAATTTTAATGTTAGAAAATATTATATACACTACTGTGAAAGCTCGTGACTTTTGAGAATAAATTAATGCTATTAGGTTTTCTTTTTTTTAGCTAGATTGTTTATAACACAAAATTCTTTTAATATTCACTGATGTATTCCGAAATTAAAAGTTAAAAATAAGTTTAAAAAATAAGTTTAAAAAATAAATTTCTGAATTTTTGATCGAATAGCTAATTTGGCGCCCCTTTTATTTGTTCATCTGAGGCAAGTACCTCACTCTCGTCCCGGCCCTGCTGGGATGCCGGAAGCTTTGATGAACTCCTTGTAAAGACTACATCTCTTATGTTCCTTTCTTTGTTGTTTAAATTTTTAACTTCTTACTTTTATTCTCATGTTCTTTTATTCTGATTCTTACTTTTAATGTTTGTTCTTTTTTATTATTTATCATTGTTCTCCTGTAATACTTGAGCTGTTTTATATGTTTGGATTGGGCTTTACAATAAAGAGATATGTAAAAACAACTTATCACGTTTTTCTTCCGGTGGGATCGCTTTTATTTCCTACCCATTCAAAATGTTAAACCTAATTTGTTTATAAAGTAGGATTATTTGTAACATTAATATAAATTTGAATTTTGTTTGAACAACATGCGCTTTTCTGTAAGGAAAACATTACTATCTTTATTTGGAAGGGAAACATACGAATGTAAAATTTGAAATTTGACAAAAAACATCTTATTGGAACACATTTTGGAAACAAAATCTGTCAATTTCGAGCATAGTCAGATATAAGTCCTTCTTCTCCAGGAGCAAAAGGTTTTCTGCAGAAAATTACCACAAAACATTTTACACAGTCATAACACCACAAACTTAACAGGCGGAATATAACACGCTTACTTCCACATAACCAATATCGATACTCTAACACATAAAACAGCAAAATTCAGCTCACTGAAGGAAAAACATTAGATGATAATCGACAGAATCAATATTAATCGCACAGCACAATTCAACTCACAAAAAACATGCATTTATTAGGAAATTCATGCAAAACTGTGAGTCACCATATTGCGTAAAAAACTGCTAACTCACAATGCTAGAATCACAAGACATCTCTATTCAGTTTGGTCATTTTTTATTTCAAGAAGTCCGCAGCGAATAATATTTGGCTTCAAATAATACTGTGCTATTTTAAAAGAAGTTTCAAAGAAAAAAAATACTTTCCAGTTTAGGAATTTATCTTTCGTAGTCCATCGAAAATGCATTGTTGGGCTATGAATTATAAGATTAACTATTAGGTTAGGTGAGCCAATCGGAAAGTTAGCGCAACCTAGATTTTCTAAAGATGGGTTTGTAAACATTCTCTTTAACATCACATCATAATTAAGTTAAAATGTTTTCGTCATTATCTTAATTCAGTAAAACTCTTAAGTCTACATGATAGTTAATTGGATGTTTACATTTGATTAAGACTGAAATGAAAGCAAACGTTATTTTGGTTCAGCTGATGTTTTATTTACTTACAATTACCATTCAATGAGCAATTTTATTTTCTTTTAGCAGCTGATGACTACATTTCTAAATTAAATTGATGCTACTGGAAAAAGAATGGGTTTATGCTTGATAAAATTTTTCCAAGCGTAGTTTTTTAAAATATACGGATATTACCTCTGAACGGTGTTAGTTTGCGCCGGCAGCAAATTGCGGTGAATGGGTTAGCTTGTAAAGTTTTTCTCTTACCATACCATATTCCTTCGTGGTATAACTGGAATATTTCTCTGACAGAAGTGCACTGGACGAAAGTGCACGCGAGAAAAGCCCACAAAAAAATCACTGTGATAACTGCCCACGCGACAAATACCCATACTGATAAAAGAGCAAATCGATAGAAGCCCACATTGATAAAAGCCGATGTTCATGTAAGCCCACACAGATAAAAGCCCACATAATCAAAAGAATACGTGATTTCTATCATTATAAAATGTATGTAAATGGAGTATTCAGATCTGAATTTTAATGTCTCAAAAATATGTCTGTTTGCATATTTCATCATTACTCTATTTTTTTTATTTTATTAGGTAGAAAAAAACTTTCTTCTCTATGATTAAGCGATTAACTATAATGTTTAAATTATAAATCTGAAAATCTACTTTTAGTCCAAAGGGGCTTTGTCCCTGGAAGGACTATTGTTTTCATTTTGCGATTTTGCGTTGGAAATATTAAAAGTCTGAATCACTTTTCAAATTGTTGCCACCAAATATTCCAGCCCTGTATTATATTTGAATAAATTAAATAATGAAGAATCTGCATAAATGTATGTATATTTCTTCAAATGAGATAAAGCAACGGTACCTAGAGCCATCCAATTTTGAATAACGTATGTTTCCACCCGAATATGCGCATCTGGAAGCTCGAATTTGGAATTTGTTTTATTATATATTTCATATTTTGTAAAACTTTAAAAAATTTTTGATGAACAAACTCAAACGATTTAAAAGCGAGCAATGGCAACACTCTATGGGGGCAAAAAAAAAAACTTTTTATCTAAACCGCGCGGAACTGTGTATCAGAAATACTAAAGATATACTCATTTTAAAATTATTTTCGATATTGCTGTTGAACTGAATTTTATGGTTTAAGTGCGAAGAGCATGATATTTAATAAATAAAGGTAACACACGAAACGTTAATGAAAGGCCCCTTTGGACGTAATTTAAAATCTGAAACCTCTCAGATTTTTTTTATTATTTATTTATCGATTTAAATTTGGTGTACGTATATGAAAATGAAAAATATCCTCGTGGAGTTACTCATATGCTAATTTTAACGTTATATGCCTGAGATTAAATATAATTATGTTTCATTATTAAAAATAGGGGAAATAGTATTTAATCAAAGAGCACATAGAAAAGAATACAGAGAATACACACAGAAAAAAATATTTGACAGCTATCACATGACATTTTAAGCCTCTCTTAGTTTCCTCTAATTACTTAACATTTAACTCTTTCTCTCCTCTAATTACTTAGCATTTTAGTTCTTAAACTAAAATGTTAAGTAATAACTTCTTGGATTTAAGTATTCTGACTGAAAGTAGCATTCCCTTTATTTAATTATTATTATTTGAAAATCAAATTAAACGCCTATATCAATAAAAGTATGACAGAAATCATTAATTTCTATTCTCAAAAACATCTTTCGTTTTAAAGAGAGAGATTTGTATTTTTATCTCTCGTATTTTATTTCATTTCTCAGTGTGACACTGCAGAAAGAGGTTTCTTTTTGTAGTGTTTCTTTCTGTAGTGCTATATCTGTGAAAGAGCACATTTGCCCTTGGAACCCCAGCATGAGGCGCTTGAACTTTATCTTCGAATTACTATGCTAAAAAAGACAGTTTCCCAGAAAATGAATTAGTACAACGATTTTTCTCAGCCTCCCAGGGACAGATTTGTTTACACTACAACTAATGTTTTTCAACTTCAGCGTTAATGACTATTGTGGTTTCGTTGGTTACCACATTTATTCTCATAGATCAAGTGTTTATGACATTTATTCCCACATTTCAAGAGTGACTGACGTTCGGATATTAGTTGACAATTTTAGCTTTTGTAGCCAGCACTAGATTTCGCCTCCCTAGGATATACGTTTTAAATTATATTAATTTTAATTTGATCGACTCTCTTTTCTAGGGTTTTAATTCAGACGGAGTTCAAAATAAAATATGTTGCGTTATTTTAATTTATTGTTCAATTATTTGTAATTAACTTAATTTAATAAATTTATATTTTATTTTGTTTCATGAATCTGTTCGTATAACTGAAAAAAAAATGGGGAAAATATTAATTTCAACATAGCATGTACACTCACTTCCAAAAGTTAAGCACGAAAATGTAAAAAGCAAAAAAATCAACAAATACTGCTTTCATTGACACAAAATTCGGCAGGAAAGTAGCATATATATTTATGCATAAAACAAAATCAATAATTATATACAGAAATGAAAACAATATTAAATTTTTGTAAGTTATCAGATAATGACATACTGGAGACTTAAACAGAATTATGTATAAAGTGAAAATAAACAGCATAAAATGAAAAAAGGACATTAATAGGGTACGTGATCCCCCCTCATCTGTATACAAAGTTTACACCTTGTGACCATGCTTTCGATTAGGTGGTCAACCATCGCAGAATCAAGCAATCGCCATTCTTCTTGTAGAGCAATTTCCAGCTCAATAAAGTGGCTGGAGGTAGGAAACGTGAAGATACAGCACGGCTGACAGCATCCCAAAGATTTTCAATGGGATTAAGGTCGGGCGAATATGCTGGCCACGACATACGCGCAATTCCTTCACTTTCCAGGTAGTCATCGATGATGTCAGCTCTATGGGGACGTGCGTTATCGTCCATTAGAACAAAAGTAGGGCCAACTGCTGCAGCGTACAATCTCACAATGGGTTCTAGGACTTGCTCTCGATACTGGACAGCCGTCAACGAACTCCGTTTAAAGATATGCAGGTCGGTGCGATATCCTAATGAAATCCCTGCCCACACCATAATGCTTCTGCCGCGGAATGTGTGATGTTCGGTGATGTTTTGGAACTGATTGGGTGTTCGTTGTTCACGCCATGTCCTTATAGGCTTGTCAGTGTGGGTATTTGCCGCAGGCCAATCACTACCGTGGGGTTCTTTTTTTTGCGGGATTTTGTCTGGAAACCATTTTTAACGGAAGCAATATCAATATATTTTCTTATAGGTATTAAAGAAAATCACACTCTTTGCTCAGGCTTGATCTTGGTTGTTTATTTATAATGTCGAAAGATAATATATCAAAGTCATTTTTTCAATTTACAATAATTAAAAGGTATATCAACAAAATAAGAAGTAAGAAATTATGCATAAAAATGACAACGCCCATGCTTGGTTTTCGGTAGAATAAGCTGGCATATTTATGGGATTACACATCCTTTTGCAGATTACAGATCCGCGTAGTAGGTAAAGAAGAATGCTGAAACAAATCTGTATAATATTCAGAATTATTGACAAAGAATTTGTTTTGCACAATCAAGAAAATTCCTATCCAACCAGAAGAGTCATTAGGTATTTAGAAGCAAGATACATAAAAAAATTAGCGGTATTCTCGCCAGGATTCTAACTCCAACTATTCTACAGATTGCAGGGTGTGTTTACTAAAAGGGTGTGTCTAACAGGGTGTGCTCGTCCATTGGGCTTTTGTCTGGTCGCCGTTTAAAATACAAAATTACTTAAAAAAAACTTTCCCGGTACAAATTCTGTTGCTTTCTGGTACTTTGTGAGCAGCTGATATCTCGACAAGGGTCCGATATACGATTTTCAAACTTTTTCTGTTGTAATTTCTTACATGGTTGGGTTATATCATTGGATTTCGTTTTTGATTTAAGATCACATGAATTTTATTTGAAATTTTCTTAAATAATTTTCAATTAGTGACTTAATTCTATTAATGTTATGCAGCAGCTGTGACTACTGTGGTTGAAATAACGGCATATTTCACCAATGTTCCTTTAGTTACTGTGTTTTTTCCCTTCGTTTTAAGGTATAACTTATCCATATTAGAGTAGGATATCCTTTTGTCACAGTCTCGAAACTGTTTAGTGGTTAGGATAAATTACATAACTTACACTCCCCCCCACACAAAAAAATGCTTCAGTTGCAACATTTAAAAGTTTTATTGCCACATGTCTAATATTTTTGGACTATATCTATTGTAAGAAGTATGATACACTTTCCATCGTACGTTCATACTACACTTTCCTTTGAATCAAGAAACCCAAATTTTACTGAAGAATTTCTTCTATTTTGGCTTTGAAAAAGGTTTAGGTTTCCAAGTAAAGAACGGTTCTCGTACTTCACTAGTAGGTTCTTTTCGTTATGTTGTTTGTTTGTTTGTTGTTATTGAAAAAGTGATAGGTTTCACTTGAAAATGGTATTTCTTAAAATTAGTTTTGGATAAATTAGAGGCCAAATTTTCTCACAGGAAGCAGGAAAATTTAGTGTGTATGTGTTATGTCTAATATACACATGCGTGTAAATATTCTGTTTATAAGTTTTATGTTTTGTTGTTTATTACACTCACGTTTGTGAATATTGCAACACCATGAAGGACTTACGCGAGTGAGCTGAAATTTTCAGGAAATGCAAAGTAGCGCATGATATGCAAATGATAAGAATTGCAAATCCGTAGCGCATGCGTATGCTGAGCAGCGCCCTCTGAACGGCTGATGGATCCGAATAAATAGACGGCTGTAGCGAGGCGTGTATGGTTATCGGTGGTTATCTGCTAGTGGTAAACGTTAACTCAATCTGTACTTATGCCTCGTCGACGAAAGAGAGCGAGATTTGAACAACTTACAGAGTTTGAACGAGGGAGAATCATCGGCCTTCGTGAAGCTGGATTGTCGTATCGTGCAGTAGCCTCTCGTGTGCAGCGTATCAGCAGCACAGTGATGCGCGTTTGGAAGCAGTGGACGGACGAGTGTCGGACAACTCGGAAATCCGGGAGTGGACCCCGAAATGTGACGTCAGCTCGCGATGATAGACACCTGGTCCGCATGGCGCGGACGGACCGTACAGCTTCCTCTAGACAATTGGCAGCACTGTGGTCAATAGCTACAGGTGTTTCATTGTGTGCTTCATCAATTCGTAGACGTCTGCTGCAGTGTGGACTGCGCGCACGGACTCCTTTATACAGGATCCCCCTAACGCACGACCATCGCCGCCTGCGGCTACAATGGGCCAATCAGCATAGAGACTGGCGTGCTGATTGGCAGCATGTCGTGTTTTCTGACGAATCCCGCTTTAATTTGTGGTACCATGATGGCCGCATTCGTGTCAGACGCTATGCCGGTGAACGCCACCTTCCGGAGTGCATTATCGAACGCCACAGTGGACGAACACCCGGAGTTATGGTCTGGGGCGCCATAGCATATCATAGACGATCTCAATTGCTACGAATTGTGGGCAATCTGAACAGCAACCGGTATATCCGTGAAGTTCTACAGCCCGAAGCTGTTCCCTTCCTTCAAAGCTTGCCAGGCGCTGTATTTCAACAGGACAATGCCCGCCCTCATACTGCTCGGATTGTTAAATCCTTCTTTGCAGCGCAGCAGGTACAGCTTCTTCCTTGGCCTGCGTGTTCCCCGGATATGTCGCCAATTGAACATGTGTGGGATGTCATTGGTCGGCGTCTTGCTCGTGATCCTCGTCCTGTTGCGTCTGCAGACGAACTTTGGGTACGCGTACAAACGATATGGAATGCTCTTCCTCAGTCAGACATTCAAACTTTGTTTGACTCCATGCCACGTCGCGTAGCAGCACTTATTGCGGCGCGTGGTGGCCACACAAAATACTGATTCTGATCTCTTGTTCTTGTTTGTTTGCTTTGAACATTTAATCATTTATTTGTACCACTACCCCTCAACTGTGTATTAAATTGCATTCAATTATGACGATTCCTTCTTGGTGTTGCAATTTTCACAAACGTGAGTGTATATTATATTAATAATTTTTATTAAGTTCATATAAACGTTGGTGGGAGACGGCGGTAACCCTAACGATAACGTAAAACTTCATAAAATAGTAACTTTTAATAACACCTAATTTTTAGTAATGTATCTTACAACCATCCATAAAATTCAATGAGCGTAGTTCCGAAGCTGTGCGTAATGTCGAATTTTGCAATTCTGTAATTTTTTTTACAAGTAAAAATATCTTGTACAATTCTCTGTACCTGTACAATACCTGATTCTCAAAGTAAAACATATCGCTGTGTGCCTGAGCTAAGTTCTTCCCGAGTAGGTACTGATCTATTTTCATTTAAAAAATATCAGAATTTCACGAATTTTGCATCGTGCATTCCCTTGGCATTGGGTATATACTAAACACTGCACAACTATTTATGATGCGATATGAACAGGACATCAGCACAAATGTAGCATATTTTGTTTATTTCTATATAGTCTAAATTTTGATAAATTTACATGAGATAGTGTTATAATAATATTTTTTTGAAGAGGCTAGTTTTAAATTATTCAGAAAGCTTTTCTTGTTATATAGAAACATAAGTATAATTAATTTAATTAAGAATCTTCAACAATATGTTTAAACTTGAAAAAAATGTCACTATAATTAGAATGAAATTATAAATACAAGAGATCAATGTTTTAAGAAATCCCTTTTTAAACATTTCCAGTTTTTAAAAAAATTCGTTGTGGAATTAAAAAAATATAGTTTAAAAACATTGACAAAAAATTATAAATCTATAAATTAAAATCACCAACATCTTTCACATACTAAACGATGGTGCAACTGTTCTACAAGGAAAACAGATTTCGTTTTTCCTTCACGTTTTATCCACTTCATCAAAATTATCAGTGACATTTACTGCATCCATTGCAATGAATGACTGCATTCATTTTTGAAGAAACAACAACAGAAAAACTTTCCCTGTTCAAAGGCTGAAAATTTTTAATTTTTCTCTGGCGTCGAAGGTGGTGCCTTTTATTAACGAAACTCCGTGAACCACTGATTCATGATAAGAAAAGAAATACACGAAAGCTGAAATAAACGTGCTATTCTGTAATTAGTTTCCCAGCTTTAGTTCACTTGTAAAAACTGAAAATTATGGTGTTTAGATAAAATAACTAAGTTTTATTTTTATTACTTATTTACTTGAGATTAACTTGTTTATTTTATGCCCCACCATGTAGATCACTATTTAGCTTTTAGTCTGCACCTCGTGGGATTTAGTTATTAACTAAAACTACGTGCATTTTAAGTTCGGCACTGGCACTGTAAACACTGTTTCACTGTTCGGCACGGGCACTGTAAACACAGTATTTCGCATGAAAGCAGTTCATCGGGAAAACTTTTAATTATGTTTGAGTTATATGTTGACAAACAAAGTGTATAATAATGTGCACCTAAGTAAAACGAGAATAATTAATAAAGCTAAATAAAAATAGAAAATGTAATGAATGTTTAAAAATAAAATAAATGAAACTGCTATCTGAATTAGTATTTCTGATGGCTCTGAATTAATATTCTGATGGTAGACTGCTTTTTAGATATTGTAAGCTAATGAGCACTACAGCGCGTTGTTTGATGTAACGCTGCTGTTTTATATGATTAGTAGCTAATTAGCAGTTTGTAAATGGAGTATATAAAGAGAAAAAAATTAGAATTTTGTAATAAAAACGTTGTTGTGTGGGTACGGGTTAGTAATGGAATTAAATGCACACAGAACCGATAATAGCTTGATAAAATTTATTTTACCAAAAGAAACACTGTACAGTTCTATAATTTTACCAAAAGAAACACTGTACAGTTCTATAATTTTCCAGGAACGTACTGATCTTCTCATTATCACAGACCACAATCGGTAGTTACAATTAAAACTACTAAGAACGTTACACAGAATGCACTGCAAAGCGCATCTAAAAGGCGAAGCTCTCACGGATATCTCAATAGACCGAATTCAGTTCTAGACTAAACAACTACTGAAAACTAATGCTCTCCTCAGGCTTATATAGTTTTACCCTTGCCACCGAGAAATCTCTGCTACCTTCTTTCACTTTTCGAAATTACTGGAAGGCATATGAGAGCCAGATACGGTTAAAGTTACATAGAGGACCAATTACACATTAGGCTATATATATTTACACGTTTACACGTTAGGGTACATACATGCATTAGTCTGGGAGAGCTTCAGGAACCCCTACCTCGTGGCCTGCCGCCAACTAACGGAGAGGTTCAATTACAAAACCCATTACAGCTATAAGGGGACCGGACCTAAATTGCGCCAAATGGTCGCCATGGTGATTTCTTCCCAAATTTGGCGACAAAAATTAGTCGCCAAAAACACTGCCAGGTCTCTCACCAGTTTAGCGAGACAGCCTTTTACTCAGTGTTATATAGACTTGCTCTTGTATTCTTACATTTCCGACAAAGTTTCGTTTCCTTAGAGTTTCATATTACATTATACAAGGAAAACAAATAGCACAGTCCTACATATAATTTCACTAACATTATTTACGTATATACAAAATTCGTAACAATATGGCTTTTAATTGTGGGCTTCTTAACGAGAAGTTTCGTTTTTTTTCTATTTTAACTGCTTACAAAGGAAAACTCGCTAATAAAGCATCTTTTGGACTGCTTTAAAATGAGAATATTTTTGACACCTTGGATGAAAATTACGAGTATGTTACAATAGTTATACGAAAGTTACCTTAAAAATTATAACGTCGCAACTACATTTACGGTACATATCCTTAAGAAATAAATATTATTGGAGTGTACTGTAGATAAGGAATTACGGGTTAGATATTTTCGCAAGATTAGATGTTATTTTTTATGGTGTTTCCTTCATAAAGACAATAAAAAAATATAATGATTTATAAAAAGAACTTTTTTACATTCTTAGTCATTTTCGATAGGAAAAGAAAGAATAGGTAATTAATGACAGCCAAAGCACAACAAACGATAGCACAACATCCATTCTTTACAGAAGGATTTTTGACAATTATATGCTATCGTTAAATCAGTGAAAAATGATATGCTATTTTTATAAGGATAATGTTCAAGGCCACGGCTTAGTTGTTCTTTATATCATGTATTAACAAAACATTTGGAAGAGAAGGAATTGGTTTACGACCGCATACTTGTAAAATATTTAACATAGGCTTTATAAATGTGGAATTAAAATGCAAATGAAGTACGTGATCTTGTACATAGTATGAAATAAGAAATAAGTTTATAAGGTTATGACAAAACACCTCAAGATTTTGTGCCTAAGGGGAACGAGGCTTTGAGAAGGACATTTTAATGAATCTGGTTCATATCCATGTTTCACATTAGGAAATTCTGAAAATGATAATGCAACCAACTCATTTTCTAGAATTTGAACCCGAAATCGAACTGCTAATACACTCATGTCCATAAATTAAGGTTAATTCGGAGTCACGCGGAAATCGAACTCTAAAATAAATATATCACCTGTAAAATCACTACACACATCTTCAAGTATCATATGCAAATTTCAGGAAGTAACCAGATGACACCAATGGTAGTCACAATGACGAGAGTGTAAGAGAGTGATATATAAGGAATACAGGCAAAGAAGTAAAATTGCTCGCAGGCGCTTTATAAGCATTTCAGTGCTATAACCGAATAGTTATGACACAAAGGACGCATTTGGATGATTTTTTACGTGGTAAAATTATCGGCCGTCTGGAATGTGGGCGTACCCAACCGGAAGTATCAGACGAACTTGGAATTCCCCAGAGTGTCATCTCCAGGCTTTGGCAACGATTCCAAGATGATGGTAATGTGAGTAGACGTTACAGCACAAGTCGCCCCAGAGTTACAACGACGAATGAGGACCGGTATTTGGCAGTTACTGCGAAACGAAACAGGCGGAGCACAGACTCAGACCTGCCTCGTCAGCTCTCTTGAGCCACTGGTACGACAGTTTCAAGGCAGAGCGTGTACAGACGCTTAGGGCAGATTGGTCTATATGCTTGTAGACCTGTCAGATGCGTTCCACTTACTGCAACTCACTGTCGCCTGCGGTTAGCTTGGAGTAGAGAGCATGCATTGTGGACACCGCAACAGTGGGCTTGTGTGATGTTTTCCGACGAGTCCAGGTTTAGCTTGCAGTCTGATTCTCGCCGGACGTTCATATGAAAAGCTCCAGGTACCCGTTACCACCAAGAAAACATCATTGAACGACACCGTTACGGTGGTGCAGGAGTGCTCGTTTGGGGTGGAATTATTCTGGGTTCCAGAACTGACCTGCATGTTCAAATTGGAACCATGACAAGCCAAATCTACTGGGACGTCATTCTGGAACAACATGTACGTTTGTTTCGGGGCGCCACGGGCGCACAATTTGTGTTTATGGATGACAACGCCCGTCCTCACCGTGCAAACATCATAAGCGAATGCCTTCAGTCGGAGGATATCACCCGTATGGACTGGCCAGCATTCTCACCGGACTTGAATCCAGTAGAGCACGTGTGGGACATGCTTGGCCGACGAGTTGCAGCCCGTCAACCTCCTCCTACATGTCTACCGGAACTTCGGAGAGCATTGTTTTTTGAGTGGTGTAATATCCCCCAAGATCAGATCGATAATTTGATACTCAGCATGCCTAGGCGTTGTACGGACTGTATTGCATCGTCTGGTAGACATACAATGTATTAACAATCATACCAACCATGTAACATTGGTTTTTTATAAATAGGTTTTTTTTGTAATTTGCTCCAGGGAGAAAAAATCGATATTTTTTTTAATAATATCAAACATATAGCATCTTTTTTTTTGCTCTTTACCTTTTGTTTAATAAATAAGCTTTACAAATAAGTCAAATTTATTTTGCTTCTAACTCTTCCTTTGCCTGATTTTGCATTATCCTTTATTTATGGACATGAGTGTATTTAGTGATCTTATCCGTTATGCTGTTGGCAGTTTGAAATACGAAAGCGAAAAGAGATTTTTAAAGATGTATTCTGCTTTAAATATGTATTCTGTTTACTTGGGATTTGGGTTTAGTGAAAAGAAATGATGGCTATTACCCTTGAAGTGACTGGGGACTTGTTCGGAAGCTTTGTTGGGAATGTCGGATCCTTGTCCATTTAGCTGTCTCATCACCAAGAAGAGTATTAGCGAGTACTGTGTCATCACCGAGAAATTATGCATCGATAGTGCAAAATAGAGAATAAACACCTTTATAAGTATTAAAGCGTATAAATGGTTACTTTCCTAAAAATCCAGTTACAAAGTCTGATATCCAGGCTCGTTGGGACTTCGGCGATCCCAGATTTGGGATTTTTATTATATCCGAAATTTGGAATCTAATAAATGGATATTAGATCATCAGTTTAATTCTAGTACAATGACACGTCAAAATTATAAAATTAAAAGCATGAAACAGTTGTTTATGAAATAATGAAGTTTTTATAACCTTGAAAAATCAAAATTAACAAAAAAGGGCGAGTTCAGTATTTATTTGTTTGCTTTATTACACATTTCTTTTCAATGGAAATTGTTTAAGCTGCTTCCTTCTGTGTGCTAATACTTTCTCTTTAATTCTACAGTTAATTATAATTTTTTTTAGTTACCAAGTTTTGCGATTGCCATATCAAGAATTCCCAATTAATTGGCAATCGAAACATGTTTCGTTCTCGATCACTTTCTTCACTGTCGTTATTGTTTGGATTTAGAACCATATTGCAGATTTCGGTGTCCATTAGGTGATTAATGATTGGGCATCATCATCGCAATAAGAAATTTCTGCTGTATCATCTTTATTTATTACCGCTTCTTCACATTTCTTACAAATTCTCGTAATTTATATCATATTAACTGATAACCAGATGTTGTAAACCGAAAGCAAAACTTTCATTTCGCTTCTCGTTTATGATAACTGAAAAACCTTCAGATTAATTGCTATTATCATAAAGATACCTGTTGCCCGCAACACATTACTGACGATGAATCATGAGATTGGGGACTAAAGACATGTTGTTCCACTAAATTTTGTCTTGCTTCTATTGCATGCTAACCAAGTTAAGTCTGAATTTTATTAGTGTAGTTATTTATTAAATTTAAGACTATTTCCCGCTTATGCTTAAGGCTTATCTGAGTCCAGAATAAACAAACTCCCACATGTACTTAAGGGCAACGCTAGATATTTTTGCAGGCCGATGAAGTCTCTGCATGTTCTGCCGTCAAGCGCATCCATAATTTCTGAATTTTTGGTACCTCTAAATTTTGTGTCCTAGTAGCTTCTCTAAATTCTAAAGATTTTGCCGTCCCTTAATTTCCCCGGGAGATCGACTCAGAGAACTCTGCGAAGTTACTGGTTAGGATCTGTACCTACTCAGTTTGGACCACGGAGGTATACAAATTATGAACCCAATGGTTCTGTGGGCTCCGAAAGGTCACCTATTGGCCGGCCCGGAGTCCAGCAAGTCTTAGAGCAGTTGGTTCTGGTAGCCCGAGGGTAGCGTCTCGGGTTTTCTGAGTAATGGCCCTCTGCGACGAGCAGTCCGAGCGAATGGCAGGTAGCATCTAAACGACCAGCGTCGCCGTAAGGCGATCGTGTCAATTCTCTCCAAATTGCGGTGAAGGGGGTTGAACTCCCGGATCTGTTCAGCGGTTGGATTGGTCGTATTGTGCCAGCACCTGACTAGGCGGCTAACTTTGGGGCGCAGCCCCCTGCCCACCCAGCTGGCTTAACGGCAGCCACAAGATAAAAGGGAACATGCCCAGTCCAACAACAAACTGGCGGCCAGCAGTGTCCCAAAACAAAAACACGATATCCATTAATAAAGCAAAAATTAAACCTCCGAAAAACCTGGATGTTTGTAAATGTATAGTGTCGGTTGACATTTATAACGTAACTGCGTTTCATAACGAGTTTTATAGCGCCTGTTGTATACTTTGGTTATTGGAATTCTCTCTATTTTATCTGTATATTATCATGTGCATCACATAACCTGTCGTAAACAATAAAACCGTATAAACATACATCATATTGCAATCGTTTATGTTCCTTTCCTTTTTTACTTCCTTGTACGAAGTAAAAAGAAAGAAGTATTGTAATCGTGAAACATTCCGGGTATCACATTTCAACGAAAAGATCCATTTTGACCGCTATCGAAAAGTTTTGCATGACACTTGTAAGTGAGAACAGAATAAAGGACTCTTTTTACCCTAAAAATTAAAAAAACTGATTTAAAATGGATTCTGAAGAGATTTTTTCGTGGCGTCTCTGCGCACGTTCGTACGTATGTATGTATCTCGCATAACTCAAAAATGAGTAGCCTCAGAACGTTGGAATTTTGTATATGGGACTGCTATAACATGTAGATGGGCACCTCCCTTTTTGGTTGCAATCGGGCACACCAAAAGTATATAAATATTTATATACCCACTCTGTTACTCGGCTCACTGAGCTGAGATATTTTATTCTTTTATGTTGGTAAATTGCGCATTTTCTGCTTTAAAAATGATTGAAAAAGGTTGTTCTTATCTTCCGGTTAAGGTTTTTATGCCTTTAGTAAACCTGCATGTAATATTTTTAGAATTATCAACAATTTAAAAGTTGTTTAAATGCGGCTAAGCCTAATTATGTTTACGAAAGCAGCCCTATTTGTTTACATTTGAAACTTAGGAGAATATGGATTTGTTTCCAATCTAGAGAAACTAAGTTTCGCAACAATAAAGATAACGTCTTCTTTTATTATTGTGAATTAAATCATTCTTACTCTATTCTCGAATATATTCGAGGAATGATGTGTTTAAGATTTACTTCGTAATTTTTAATACCGATATTTTGAGTTTTATGTATTTTTGACTTGTGAGAACTGAACTAATTGAATGAGAAATACGGAATCATTTGTGAAAAACTGTTTCTTTTTTCCCTTTTTATTTTGTTTAAGTTCTTTCATACATTGTTTTAGATTTATTACAATATTTGACTAGAACATGTGGCAACGATTAAATAATTCTTCAGATGACATAATTTTTGTGTAGTCTGAGTTATAAAATGAATGAAATGTAACGCTGTTAAGTGAATCTAGCGCCAGAGTGTCTCTACGGTAAATAAATATAGTGAATTTTAAAGAGTGCATTTATTCTACTGTGGTTTATGTGCTATCGACGAAGTAGATTTAGTTCAATTCAATAAGTCTAAATATGAAATGCAAGAAAAAATGGGTATAATTTAATATTCCGTATAAGAAAGTCATATAGTATGCACATCAAATTTTATTAAAAAAATGTGATTAAAATATTATGTAAAAGTAATATTTTGATAATGACCTATTTTAAATTGCTTATAACCAATTTAGTGTTGTATAGCTTATATCAAGAATGATTTATTTGATATGTCTTTCTTGAATGCATTCTTGATCATAATTAAAAAATTCTGGAAAACAATTATTATGGTATAACCAGTTTTCAAGGATATATTTTAAACACAGGTGGATACTCAAAAGTAATTTTATACAAACAGAATTTCATTTCTAAACTCCAGGTTATATGTCAGCACAACATTCTAAGCATATTCTTTCTTTTGTTGAACAAAATTGTGCTAATAAAAACAGTTTACTTACGTGTTATCCCAATTATATGAGAATAATTCCGATACTCGTTGCTGCTATACTCCTAATGAAATCTAAACATTGGGAAATCTGGGTTATTACAAAAAGAAAAGTAGTAGCAGCTGAAAATATTTCCTCTTAATTGGTAAGTCTCGTTTCGATTTCAGCATTTTTAATTGAATGCTATTAGATAATTCAAAGCTTCTCAGGAACGGTAAGTATTGAGGCGAGAATAATAGGTAAGTATATGCTATGGGGAATTTTACTTGGGTTCAGCTTTTATTGGATAATCATTAATATTCCTTTTTTGAGATCTGCATCTTTAAATTTCGAGATTTTTAGTTGTATCAGAGCTTTTTACGATGATATTTAGTTGCTGTGTTTAAAGTTTGTAAATTTCGTAATAATGAAGTAAAAAATCATAGTGAAAACAAAGTTCCATGTCTACTTACGGACACAAATAGTGAAGAAAAGCTTTCAAAAGAAAACGCAAAATAATTATAATACCAACACTGTACGGGGAAAAAACCATTTTTATCTGCAGCGCGCGAGACTGAGTATCGGAAATTCTAAAGATATGCTGTTTTAAATATTTTGCGGTATTGCTGTTAGATTGAATTTTATGGTTTAAATGCGAAGAACATGATATTTGATAAATAAAGGTAGCACAAAAAACGTTAAAAAACGTCCCTTTGATCGTAATATAAAATCTGAAAGCTTTCAGATTTTTTTAATTACATATTTTACTATGCATTGTAGAAATATTATTTTGTTTTATTTTATATTGTTTTAATGCATTTTTTTAACATAATTGATATGTCTTAATAACATTGTTTAAAAACTATGGGTGGCCATGTTTGAAATGGCCATGTTTGTAACAGCATGGCCACAGTTGAAAGTTTTTTTTTACCAGTTGAAGAGCTTATACAATATGTTATTATTTTAAGTTTGCTGAAGCTTCTGTCAGCTGTTACAAAAAAAAAACTGGTAACAGAAAAATATTCGTTATACTTTTTCCAAATTCGGATACGACTTAACTAAATTGCATTCTTGAGGTTTTTAAAAGCAGGTATTTCTGACTAAATTTCTGCAGAATTTATAGCATTCTTATATTTACATGGAAGCTCTTGCCTTTAGATTAACGAAAGCTAATGACATTAATGTTTCGTGAGTTAAAAATTGAACATCGGAAAGTAATTTATTTAATTTTTCGTATATTCTTTCATTTGTGAGATTAAACATGTAACACTTATTTAATTCCACAATGAACAAATAGTTTTCTGTTAAAGTAATTTTCTTGTCATTCGATACTTGAAAATTTGATTTATTAACTTTTCTTTTATGTAAGCCATAATCTCTGTAGACATTTATATATAATTTTTGATTGCAAGGCTTGATTTATGTTTTATTTTCAGTGCAGTATAAATTCCACGCAGAAAGCATACATAAAAATTTAAAAATTATTTGCTTGAAATTGCTGTTATTCCCCTCCCCCAATGAAGATTTCATGCTATGTCTTTTAATAATGTAGTAGATATAATTTGTTAACAACATTTAACTCTTGATGCCCATCATGTATCCGTGTTATTTGCTTTTAAAACAGAAACACTGTTATAAGAATAACACATTTAATTTGACGGTAGCTAATAGACAGTGCTGGCAAATGCATTTGCCTTTCTGAAAAACGTGGTTAGCGTGTGTTGTCCTATAATGGAAAATATACTATAATATGAGTTATGGGTAATTAACTTATTAATGTGTCAAATGTCATGAGAAGTCTTAATTTTCACTAATAATGTTATGTGATATAATATGTTATGTGTTATGTTGACATAAGCAGAACATGATTTTCATGCTGAAACCGCTTGACTTCACTGAAATTATTCTAATACATTTCCATCGACAGCAATTTTGACATATTCAGAAGTAATGGCACAGTTCATAGCAATAATTGAGTTCATGGTAATTATTAAGTTGAAGAAGCGGTCAAGACCCGAAACTTGTTCAGCAGTCAGAGAGTAACGAGGAGCTTGCAAGTCTGCTATTGGCTGCGGAGGACGAGTCCTATTGGGTAAGGCGAGATCTACAGTGTACTAGGTGGAGGGGCTAGGCTCTTTTCAATTCCATACTAATTTAAAAGGTTGGCCGAATGAATGAGGAGTGGCGGCAGATGAAAAAGTTAAATTAAGCCTGCTATAAGTTTAATTAATGAACAGGAAGGATTAAAAGTTCGATTAAAAGTTTTCGAAATTATTAGTGATAAGCCATACATTTTGATATATTAATATGCAGTGTAAATTGATTAAAGAATAAATAGTGAGGGTGTTTTTTTATAGTTAATTAAAAGTTAGTCAAAAGAGGAAATACCTCTATAATACGTTTTTGAGGATGGCTTTCGGCCTTTTTTTTGTGCTCTACTGAATTGAAGTTGTAGTTTAGAACTGGAACTCTTGGGTTGTTTGCCTTGGTGATATCAGTGTAAAACCCATTTACTGTCATAGATACGAAAGAGAGACAGCACATTAGCATACTTACACTGCGTTTAAAGTACATTAGTGTACACTAATGCACATTAGAGAGTAAACTTTAGTGTATTTTATAATACAATATGTAATTTGTTATTTTGTACGAAATACGTTATTATTGCACTTCATAACGTTCTAATGTTATGAACTTGTATACTTTGTTAATGTAACTCAACCATAATTAAGTATATTATTAACAGCGTATTCTGTTATATATAGCATTTATAATTATTTGCGATTTCATGTATCCGCTGAAAGTCTTGGAACGTAGTATACTCGGATACGGGGGTCACAATCTAATTAGTCTCATTCTGAAATCGCTATGTCATTATTCTCAAAGAAATTGTTGATATTTATTTTTGAAGTTAATGCTGATCTATGGAAATGAGGAATTAGATGATTAGTTTTTATTTAAATTAACACTGACGCAAGAATTTATTTTATAATTTGCAGCTGTTTTAAAAATCTCAGCCTTGTAATATATTTTCAAGCCATATATGAGTATCAACATTATTTCAAAAGCCTATTTATAGCAAAATTTCTTCACGGTCATCAGTCAAGCTAAGATGTTTATTACGTAATAACATCTTGATTTCTTAAAGGTAAACAATGCAAAGTTGATTTTGATTCCGTACGTAACCTCATTTATCTAACAGCCAAAAGGCATAATTCAAGGACAAGCGTTTGATAACACAGCAGAAGTCAAAATATATTCTTTGCGCGCTTTCAAACTTACGTCCTTATTTTTAACAAGCGTTTTCCTTTTCAGACGTATTAAATTGCAAGGTTATTCATACTCTCGTGAAATAGTTAAAAATTTTATGGAATAAACCACGAAGTTTTCTATTCTAAAATAAAGCCAAACTCAACCACCTTTTTCCTGTTAAAAATTTCACAGACTCCAGCGTGTTTACCATATTTTAGACAGCTGTTTCGAACCTGCCAATTGTGGCACGAATGTGCCTGAAGGTACACGAAAATATTAGCTGTAACGGCAGAAAATAATAAAAGTAATAACGGGCTGTGGCCAAACCAAAACTGCTAAGTTCTATGTATACCTGAAAGGAAAATGTATAACAATATTTCACTATGAATGAAATGAATTTATTCTTTCTTAGGAATAACCAATTCGTAAACAAACCAGCAAACAAAATTTTTTGACACTACAGGTTAATACGTATACGTATAATGCAATGATTTAAATTTAATGTAATATAATAACTTGTTCTCAATATCAATAAACGTGGAAATAACAGCCTGAAGTAAAAAACATTGCCAACAGCAGCTATTTATTTAACATGCTGACATTCAACGAAACATTTTCGACATAGAATGAAGTTATATACAATCGAGTGCTTTTTTCAACGTTAGAATATGGCCTTATACAAGAATAATATGTTTAATGTTTGACAATGCTATTTTTATTTTAAATTTTGTAAAACATGCACATTTTTTATTAACAAACTCTACGATTTGAAAACGAGCAGTGGCAGCACTTTTCGAAATAAATCATTTTTATCTCCAGCGCGCAAGAATGTTGCCACTTGGAAAATTGAGTGCGAAATTAGTGTTTCCAGAGTTTTTAATTAATATATATACTGATTAAACTCATACAAAGATGAGAATGGCCGAAATGGCTTCTCATGAATTTTTGGAATCAGAAGATCATTCCGAAGGGGTTGATGTTACACACAGACAGATAGACAAACGGACATAGATTTTAATAACATAGATTATAACGAATGCTGATAAAGATGTCAGAAAGTTTTGAATTTATCACTGCGTATGAAAAGAAACGAATTCAGGTATGAGCATTTCTGAACAAAAATGCCTATTATATCGTTTTATTCTTAACCATGGTATGCAGTAATGACCGCTTTCCTGCTTTTGTCATAGCGAACAGGGCCGATCCTAAGCGGGTGCAAGATGGTGCACAACACACGGGCGGCCAAATTTAAGCATTAATCCATTTCGTCCTAAACCAAGCCAATATATCACGATCCACCAGAGACACAGTGTCTTTAATACGGCGGCTAAGATTCTGGAGATCGTAGGGAATAGGGGCATAAAGCCAATATCATTGATAACCCCCCCACAGGAGAAAGACATATGGAGAATCCGAAGATTGATGTGGCCAACACAATAATGTGTTATCCCCTCATTCTGAAATTCCCCATTCATTCCCCTTATTCTGAAAAGTATATATTTTTGTTTTTCGAAATGGAGATCGTTTTCACAGAATTTCATAGAATTCGTTTTCTAGGAAGCTCTGGAAGGATTCGTATTGATACATAGGAAACACGTAATATTATTGTCATTAATTCTAAATGAAAACTACTTGTAGTTTGATGAATTGTTTGCGTGATTGCAAGATTCTGATTCTGAAGTAATCACATTTCATGAGACTAGTAACAATTTGTCTATAGATTCTGAAAACTTGAGTCAAAATTCTATCGGAATACCAAATAGTTTTTTTTTTAGTAGTAGCACTTGGACATACACTAGAATGTGACAAATACACTCAACACAAACACATGAAAAAGAACAAAATGTAAAATTTGGAACATAATTTGGCCAGAAGGAAAGCGCCAAACAGTCTGAAGGTCTTGAAGCTTCTCTCTTGCCTGCCAGTATCTGTCATATAGATATCCAGTCACTTTAGGACATTCTTTAAGATGAGAAGCATCCATAACAGTGTCTCTCCCACATAATATACAGTTAGGCTACGAAAACATGCCAAATCTATATAAATGACTTGCAAGGCAATCATGTCCAGTCTCTAACCGAAAGGCTGCAACAGCGATTTCTCATGGGGCAGTAGGTATTTTTAAAAGAGAATTCCTCCAACGTTTTCCTTTCATTTGCTCTGCTGGCCTGGATGGCAAGTCATTATTCATACGTTCTTTTATTACTCACACTATAGTAGGATAAGGGATAGGATTCGATGGAATCTGTAGGATTTTGGTTCCGTTTTTAGCTAAAAAGTCAGCCATTTCTTTACCAAAGATCCCGCATACGAAATATACCAGATTATAAATGAAAGATACTAGTAAATTATGAAAAATATCATTGAATAGCATTTAGGAGAGAACATCAACCTCAAATTAATCTAATTTATTTATTCACCGACCCCTCAATGCTAACTGGAAATGATGTCGAAAACTGGAAAGTGAAATTTTAAATATCACGGTCAGTTTTGTTATACAGTAGTCACAAGCTTTGTGTTTTATTATTATTTTTAGCTCAAAGGGAGCTCAAAGGCTCTAGAAGGGCTATTAATTTCGTTTCGGCATTTTGCGTAGGTTCACTATAAATGTCTGTTCACTTTTCAAATTGTTGCCACCAAATATTAGAGCCTTGTGTTATATTTAAAGAAATCAAATAATGAAGAATCTGCATAAATATATGTGTGTTTCTCGCACTGTGATAAAACGACGGTACCTAGAGCCATCAAATTTTGAATAACGTAATCCTCCTCCGAATATGGGCATCTGGAAGCCCACATTTTGAATTTGTTTTATTATCGATTTCATATTTTGTAATACTTTAATGTATTTTTGATTAAGAAACTCAACAATTTCAGAGCGAGGAGTGGCAACACTATACGAAAAAAAAACATTATATCTCCAACGCGAGAGATTGTATATCGTAAATTCTAAAGATATGGTCATTTTAAACTTATTTTCCCATATTGCTGTTGAATAGAATTTTATGGTTCAATTGCGAAGAATATGATATTTAATAAAACACACAAAACGTTAAAAAAGTCCCTTTGGGCATAGAGTAAAATCTGAAAGCTTTCAGATTTTTTTTTTATTATTTTAATAATGAATATAATATTTTCTTGAATATAAATATATGGACGAAAGGAACGTATAAAAATTTAGATTTCGTAATTTTTACAAAACTGATCTGTTGAAATTTAGTAATGCTAAGATATAAATAATGGCGTCATTTTAAAGAATTTCGTATTTCATAGCTGTAAGACCTACAGTAGTGAAAATAAAGGATGGGTGAGGGCTTTTGGAGACACGGTGCATATTAGTTCACTAAAATACCCAAGCAAATTTTAATGAAATTGTAATAGTTATGAATGATTCTAATAAATAATACAGAGAATTCTGCATTGCACTCCATATGAATTTTAGCTATTTTGTTGCCAAACTTCTCTGGGACCTTCCAGTCATGTTGTGAGCTATCCATGACACGATTTATGAAACAGAAAACGTAACGACTGTATGAGAGACATGACGAATTTTCTCTTCTTTCATGTTTTTATCAGCTCTTCTTCTTTTAATTATTGAAACTACAATAGTATTAATTTCCATCGAATATTTATAACGTCTTCGGGAAGGCATTACAACGCTTTAATAATAATGTTTAGTACAAATAAAGTATGGTTTTAAATGTGAAATACACTGAAGTGACAAAAGTCATGGGACAGCAATATGCAAATATACAGATGGCAGTAGTATCGCGTAGAAAATGTATAAATGCGAAGTGCTTTGGCAGGGCTTTCATTTGTGTTCAAGTTATTCATGTGAAGAAGCTTTGACGTGATTATGGCCGCACGACGAGAATTAACAGACTTTGAACGCGGAATGGTAGTTGGAGCTAGACGCATGGGTCATTCCATTTCGGACATCGTTAGGGAATTCAACATTCCGAGATCCACTGTGTCAAGAGTGTGCCAAGAATATCTAATTTCAGGCATAACATCCCATCATGGACAGCGCAGTGGCCGACCACCTGCACTTAACGACCGAGACCAGTGACGTCTGCGTAGAGTTGTCAATGTTCACAGACAAGCAACACTGCGTCAAATAACCATAGAAATAAATGTGGGACGTACGAGGGACGTGTCCGATAGGACAGTGCGGCGAAATTTGTCTTCCTTGGGCTATGCCAGCAGAAGACCGACTCGAGTGCCTTTACTGACAGCACGACATCGCCTGCAGCGCCTCTCGTGGGCTCGTGATCATATCGGTTGGTCCCTAAACGAATGGAAAACCTTGGCTTGGTCAGATGAGTCACGATTTCAGTTGGTAAGAGCTGATGGTAGGGTTCGAGTGTGGTGCAGACCCCGCGAAGCCATGGACCCAAGTTGTCAACAAGGCACTTCAAGCTGGTGGTGGTTCCATAATGGTCTGGGCTGTTTTTACATGGTATGGACTCGGTCCTCTGGTGCAACTGAACCGATCATTGACTGGAAATGGATACCTTCAGCTACTTGGAGATCACTTACAGCCATTCATGGACTTCACGTACTCAAACAACGATGGGATTTTTATGGATGAGAATGCGCCATGTCACCGGGCCACAATTGTTCGCGATTGGTTAGAAGAACATTCTGGACAGTTCCAGCGAATGATTTGGCCACCTAGATCGCCCGACATGAATCCCATCGATCATTTATGGGACATCATCGAGAGGTTAGTTCGTACCCAAAACCCTGCACCTTCAACACTTTCACAATTATGGACGTCCATAGAGGCAGCATGGCTCAATATCCCTGCAGGGGACTTCCAACGTCTTGTTGAGTCCATGCCACGTCGAGTTGCTGCACTTCGCCGGGCAAAAGGAGGACAGACAAAATATTGGGAGGTATCCCATGACTTTTGTCACTTCAGTGTATATCACAATGATAATTGATATATAATAGTAATGAAAATATTCTATTTCGTTGAACAGTGATTAATATACAAAAGCCTATATGAGATGTGATCTAAAGATAAAAGGAACGCTGCTACCGATGGCTACCTATGGAAAAGACAGTGATCTTCAGACCACGAAACGACATTCAAATCTTGCTGCGTTATGTGATAAACTTCGTTCTTGCTCAATGCAGTATCAGTCATGAAGTATGCTTGAGAGAAGGTATGTTTGAAATAAGGCATTAATCAGGGATCAGATATAATGCATTAGCATCGAATTTTGTTTCGAACTGGAAAGAATTGCTAAAGAAGCATATAAAATGTTAAAAGGAATTTATGATAATGCTGAAGAAAATGGATTACCAATGGTTTGAATGAGCCCACCAGTGGCCAAGCGGTAAAGTTCCTGAACACTGGTAGTTCGAACCGAGGTTCGAATTCTGCGAACGGGCTGGCTGCATGGGCGTTTTCATGGTTTTCCCTATGTGTAACGTATTAATATGAGCCAGATTTCTTTAGAAAGTTCTCCAAGAAGGCATCATCCCTTCCGTGTAGTGCGTTAGGGCAGAACACGTAAAATATTATTAATAATAAATGGCTTGAATGATGCTTGAACGGGAAAGATCCATCAAATTTATATCCAACCAAGACCAATATTCACGCGGATATGGATTCTATTTCTTGAACTTGAATTATTCACGCGGAGTTTTTGTTGTTACTATTCTCACTTATCTGAGAAAGTTCACCACAAACCCACGACATTCATTGTGACAAAGAGTCAAATGCTTTTGTCGTTGGCAAGAACATTGAACACCCTAAATGTGTCAGCCGGACGCATATTTAGAGTGCCCTCATGCCGCATAGACACTATACATTTACAAACATCCATACCTTCTTCGGGAACCCGGGCCTTCCAGTGCGGCACTCAACGTCGATAAGCACTATCCAGGTCGAACGTCACGATGAGTTTGTACCCCAAAACAGAACGGTTGAGTTCTGACAGCTGTGAAGTCTTATTAAAGCATTTAAGAAATATTAGGTGTAGAAAGCAGCCAAAAGTAGGCAAACAATTTCATCTTCCACTCGGATATTGCTCTTTGTCATACATCGTTTCTGGTACGGGAATTTCTAACAAAGAAAAGCATTATACTGCACTAACTCTGTGATATTAATAGCATCTGGCAGAATGTAACTTATAACTCTTCCCCAAACTTAAAATGAGCAGGAAATAGACATTGAATTTAATTTAGGAGATCCAGTTTAGCCATGCCAGTGTAAATAAAATACACACAAAGGTATATTTCTAGAACTGTTTTGGAGAGTATTAAGTACGACGATAAGATGAGTATATTCGAAGGGAAGGGAAGTTTCTTCAGGCTGTTTAATGGCAATGTGTGTTTTATTGTAATAATAAAATTGAAGTATTCAATGTATTCTTTATCACATTTTGTGCATTTACCAAACTGTGACTTGGCATACGTACTTGTATGCATTACGAGGAAGAATCCGAAAGATCACTGATTATTTTATACAATATAAATATGTAAATATATTATAATAGGTATTTTAGTTTAAAAAATGCTTTTATATAATGTTTTCCAATTTTAAGTGTTATAATATTTCACTTGCATTATCTAAAATTATTCCATCACTTTTAACTCGGAAAAATGAGACTTCAGTGTACATCTGTATTAACATACCTTTCTGCGTAAGATGTTTCAGTAGCAAACAACTTATGACGTCCGCCGTAGACAAAGGCGGAAAATTCTTCATCAAATGATTGAAGGAAGTCTCCTCGAAAAAAAAAGGAGCCAAGGAGCCTGAGTTTAAAGGTTTTGTTAAGTCTTTTAATCGTGTCAGAAATGGTGACTTCCTTCATATGTCAAAGGGATGTAAACAAACTCCATCTTTCTTCGTAAAATTGATTAAGTATTTTGCTAAATGAATTAATTAGTATGACTTTGTATCCTGTCTTGCAGGATAATTGTTAAGGTTTAAAACATCAATTAAGATTTGACATTCATTATCTTTAGATTACTTTTAATGATAACCATCATGAAACATTTTGAAATATATTCTGAAATAAATTAATAGTACACAATTCAAACAGTTACACAGGATATAAAGGAAAGTCACAGAGATAAGCAGCATCTAGATATATATTATACGTACCGTTTATTTATTTATTTTTATGTAGGTTCTGCAGGAAACCGATATGGTGCTATACACGGAGTTAAATTCAGAGGCACTGCAATGTTTGCGGATGCTGATAATTTGTTTATAACTACAATCCAATAAAAATTATTTATCAGATATTTCACATGTCATATATTTTATAACTAGGGCAGGTACCCGATCCAGTTAGATTGAGAGTAATGCATCCAACAACAGAGAGAACGATACCGCTGTAATCCTTCTCTAATAACGATGCAACAAATACGATTCATAGTCATACATGTTTCAGTCTGATGCGATATGGAACCTACACAAAAAATTTCGATAGAAAAATAAGCTAATTCTCTCTCATTATATCACCATCAATGGCACGCAATTTTTAATGATTTTCGTCTTTATAATCAAATGGTCATAAAAGCTCAAGTTTCATCCAATATTTCAAATATATTCAAATTTAGACCATTAAATGTGGCAAAAAAATATCATAATTGATGAGAAATCAATAACGCGAACAAACAAACAAACACACAAACAGATATTCTTCATTATATATAGAGATTTTGTAAAATTTACAAATTTTTTATTAACAAATTCTATGATTTGAAACCCAGCATTGGCAACACCTTTCGAAATAAAGCATTTTGATCTTGAACGCACGACACTGTTGCCACTCGGAAAAATGAATGCGAAAATTAGCGCTTTCAGAGGTTCTAATTAATATTTCGGCTGATTAAAATGTACGAAGATGGGAATAATCGAAATGGCTTCCAAAGAATTTTCGGAATCGGGAATATTGTATTTAATGTTTGACAATAGTATTCTTATTTCATCGTAAAACTAAGAACTTTTTTATTAACGAACTCTAGGATTTGAAATCAAACAGTGGCAACAAATTTCGAAATAAAGCAGATCTTCATCTCCAGCTTGCGAAACTGTTGCCACTCGGAAAAATGAGGACGAAAATGATCATTTTTCCGAGTTTTTATTTAATATCTCTGATTTTAGCTACTTTTTTTTGGAAAAAAGTGGGCCTTTTCTAGGACCCAGGAAAGAATTGTAGACAGGTTGGTTACGATAGCCATAGTAGTGACTGATTTATTAGAGGACAATCAAACACACAGACTTTCTTCTTTATATATAAGATTTTGAACGCACATATTATGTACAGTTACATACATTCGATTTAAATTATGACTGCTATTTAAAATTAGAATGTACGCGTGAGTCTACTTGTATCACGCCTTTCCATTTTGTATCCTTTTCGTTTCCGGTTCGTAATTAAAACCATAGCCCCATCTTCACCGCAGCTCTTAGCAGCAAACTGGAATCAAGTGCGTTAAAACTTGATGGAGGCACCAGACATTAGATTCTCTCAACGATTGCGACAACTGCGATCAAAGTTCTGATAATTGTCTGATGAGCTTAAATACTCCTTTGGTTATCTCTACCAAATTTTTACTCTTTATAAGTACATTAGTATCTTACATGCAATCTTGCAATAATCCAATATTCAGCGAATTACTAATCTAAGTGAAACTGATTAAATTTCTAATTACCTCACTTGCAGCTTTACTAGGGCCCGGGTAACTAAAGGCGCGAAACACTGCTAGTGCATACCGGGTTCGATTACTGAACGGAATGATTGCATAAAGGTGTAGAGCAGCAATTCTCAACCGTTGGTACGCGTATCACTGGTGGTACGCAAGAAAAAAAGAGGTGGTACGCAAAGAAACAAAGTATTTCTAACTATTAAATTCAAAAACTAAATACTTCAACAGTCTGTTTACGTTTTTTCTCTATCACTCGTAAATTTATGTGATCTGAGCTTTGTTCAATAGCCGCTCATAGACTTTCGCAAAATAATCCTTTTTTATTTTCACAAATATTATTTTAGTTATAGGCATAACAATATTAGTCATAATTGATGCTTTTTAAAGGAGATAATAGTATCATTATACTAAATGGATGTTGTATTTAATAGGAAGTAAAAAGTTCCTATTAAAAAGATAATAGTATCATTTATTCTTTTGGAATTGATCGATTTATTTCCAGGCTTACACTTTCTAGTGCCACAATTTCCGGGCTCATATTGCTCGGTTTTCAATTAAAATGATTTTATTACGCCAATTTACTGTTTCTAGCGGTTGGTAATTTGTATTCTTGTTGTTTTTCATTCCTTACTTTTTAAGGCGATTTGAGAATATCGTCGTTCGCTTTTGAAGAACTCATAATATATTGTGCATTTAAATACTTGTGAAAGAATGACAAACGAACCCATATTTTCAAAATGGTAAAATGCCTAGGATTGACTGTACGGAAAACTGATGATTTACGGGTCATGGATCCAGGAAAATCTACTAACACTAATAATATTGAAAAGAAAAGAAAAATTGTTTATAGAAAAGATAATGGAAAAGTTATTTATCATTTGGGTTTACTTTAAATGGAGATAAATGGAACCTCAGCTCAGTGTGTTGTTTATAGGGAACTATTATCCAATCAAGTATGAAACCATCATTTATTAAAAGACTTGGTCTTAAAAGACTATTTCTTAAAAGACTTCTTAAACATTTTCTTTAATCTAAGCATGTCAATTTAAAGGATAAATCTGAAGAATTTTTAAGACGAAATTATCGGAGTTAAAAATAGTAAACAAGTAATGAAAGGTTTTGTTATTTCGAGCTTTGGAAACTAGTTACCTAGTAAGTTTAAGAATTGCCGAGACTGAGCAGGCTTACACTGTTGGAGAAAAGCTTATATTACCAGCAGCTAAAGATAGCGTTTTAACATTACTGAATGAAAAAGCGGCTAATGAACTTTAAGAATCTTTAAGAATTACAATTTCTTTTAACAAAACATTTTACTTTCAATATAAGAACTTATCGC
>KL819581.1:0-33357 GCA_000611955.2 Stegodyphus mimosarum | reverse complement strand
ATGCATAAGGGAAATAAGCGGGCGTCCCGGTGAATAAGCGGGCACAGCCCGCTAATCGGCGGGCTTGCAACATAGAAAATCTTAAACACTGGTAGTTCTGTCCAATTTTCGAATCCCAAGGAACAAGCGGGCACAGCCCGCTCAGCTGGCGGGCTTGCCCGCTAGTAATTCTACTAAAATTATCCATCTAAATACAAAATTCGTAACAGTATGATGAAGTCCTTGAAAATTTCAGAGCAATGCAAATTCTTCAGTTACGAAATGAAAATATAAAGAAAAAGCCAGTGCCTGACTCTATTCGCACCTTTGCTGCTGATGATCAGCAATTGGAAATTTCGGATTCGGAAAACGGTTTAGTTGCTATTAAAGAGAAAATGAAAGATACTGAAGAACTAAGAAAAATGGGGAAAAAGTTGGAAGTAGCATTAGCTAATGCTACTTAGGAAGTCAGTTCTTCAAGTGATAAAGCTATAAACAGCAGAAAACCTATTTCTAATGTAACTACTACATTGACCGAAGTAGCTTTTATTCAGTCTTTGCGAAGATTCATGGCTAGAAGAGGCCGAGTTTTGGTCATCTACACTGATAACGGAACAAACTTCGTGGGCACTTTTCAAACAATAGACTGGAATTTCATTCAAGAAGAGAATGCACTGAAGAAGATAAAACGGAAATTAAACCAAGTGCACCGTGGAGCGTGGAGGTTTCTTTGGTGGATGGTGGGAGCGTATGATACGAAGTATCAAAGATCTACTGAAACGAATCCTTGGGAGAGCTAGTCTAAATTACCAGGAAATTTCAACGATTTCATGTGATATTGAGAATACAATGAATGAGAAACCTTTAACTTATTTGTTGGAGAATACAGAGGAACCATTACTGTGTTTCCTTGTGGTTAATTATTTCACAAGACGCACTATTAAACTACATGCTAGTTTATTATATACAAAAGATATCACTCTCGCTTACACATATATCATTACAACTACTCCCATTACCCGTCTTAGTTATGGTTTATGCCAGGGGTCGACAACCTCTTTGTCCTTAAGAGCGCAATACTAAATTTGAAAATCACCGAGAGCGCATATTTTATAGAAAATCAACAGGTATAAATAGGCATAAAAAACAGATTTTTTATAACTTTATTTTGTTGGTGTCATACATAATGATACCTATAATTCAGTGTGAAACTTGGGTGTCCATATTTTCAGCTAATTTCTTATAATTGGGGATATATTTAGAGTTCCCGGTCCTTAAACAATTATCTAAATGGGAGTCATTAAGCTTTGTTCGGTATTTTGATTTCAAATATTTCATATTTGAGAACAAAGACTCGCAATTGTATGTTGTTGCACAATATGAATAAATTTTTAGCGCACATTTCCTTAAAATAAGATAGTTATTTTCATCGACTAAGTTCCAAAGCATTTTATCATTACTATGCGCTTTTAAAATAATATCACTTTGCAAGTTTATTATTTCTAATTCTAGGTCTTCGATATTATTAAGCTCGAAATACACTGAAACTATTTCAAGGACATCATCTTCAGTAACACTGAATGGATTTATGAAAAATCTTAGAACGGGTTCTAATGCTGCAAAATCTTCAAATCTAGAAGAAAACTCTTCTATTAGCTTATCTAAAATTTCTAAATATGATGTAGCAGTAAAATTTTCATTATTCAAATTTAAACTCTCAACAGTATATTTTATATTTGGGAAATGTGATAATGATTTTTTCAATAGATGGGATTTCAACAACATTAACTTGCATTTGAATGCATTTACTGCACTAATCATGTCAATGATATGCTGATTTTTCCCTTGTATTTTTAAATTTAATTCATTCAACTTCGCCGTTCTATCTGTCAGAAATCCGAGGTCTATTAACCAATCCTTATTTTCTAATTGCTCGTAAAATTCGCCTCTTGATGCAATAAATTCCTTTATTTGTGGCAAAAGCATGATAAAGCGCTCAAGTATTTTACCTCTGCTCAGCCACCTCACTTCAGTATGTAAAAGAAGATCTGTGAACTGAACGTCCTCATCTTCTAAAAGTAATTTAAACAATCTGTGTTGCATAGCTCACGATCTTATGGAATTAATAATTTTTGTTACTATCGTAAATACGTGTTGAAAAACGATTGTTTTTGCGCATAACATTTCCTGATGTATGAGGCAATGATAAGAAATAAATTTCGGGAATAAGGAATCCTGTCTACATAAAGCAATAAATCCTTTTTTCTTACCAGTCATCGCTGGTGCCCCGTCTGTTGTAATTGACGATAACTTTTGTACAGGTAATTTTACATCTGTTTTATACTTTTTAAAAGTAGAAAAGATATCTTCTCCTCTGGTGCTTCCCTTTAATGGCAGAACTTAAAGGAATTCTTCTTTTGTTGTAAAATCAGAAAATACCACCTTCACGCAAATTGCTAATTGTGATATATTTGTCACGTTTGCCGATTCATCCATCTGTAGCGAAAAGAAAATACAATTTTCCATATCATTTGCTAATTCTGCCTCCAAATTCTCCGCAATTACTTCAATTCTTCTAGTAACAGTTCGTGCTGATAATTGCAACGTGTTTATAGCTGAAACTATTTCCTTTTTATTTTTAAATTCTTCAAAAAGGGAATCAGCAGCTTCTAACATGGCTTCTTTCACTAATTCTCCATCTGTAAATGTTTTTTTTATTCTTAGCTAGCAAATGAGATATTTTATATGACGCGATCGTTGCTGCTTTATGTTGTTGCAGTGGTTTAGTAAAAAAACTTTGCTGGTTAGTTATTGAAGATTTTAAAGAAATAATTTTTTTCTTCTAATTTCAGAGTTCATTGGATAGTCACTATCAAAATTGGTATTAACGGTCTTAAAATGTCGTTCAATATTACTTTTCTTGGGAATCGCAACACTATTATTACACAACAAACAAATACACTTCCCTTTGTAATCAACGAAACAATATAGATGTTCCCTTTCATCGTTAAAATAATATGTTCTTTTACATTTATCCATGAAGGGTTTTGAAAGAAAAGAATTATTTCGGATTACTTGGTAGTTTTAAATGCACGGTCTACGCGTGGTCTATTCGAAATACGATCACACACTAACAAAAAATACGTGCTTGTTATTAGATACGCTCAAAGTTAGCAAACTACTAATCTATGCACAATCCTAAACTCAACTGACTCCTGTCTAACCACGCTAGCGAGAGCAGTTTGGCTGAGGGCCAAGATGGGTCAGTTTAATTGAAGAGGTGTGTGGGCGAAAAGCGCGGGTATTTTTCCCTCTCGAAAGTCGAAGGGATGTGGGTGAAATCGAAGGTCAGGGGACATTTAGTGTCTACCGGGCTACTGCACTCTCCCCTACATAACTGATAGATGTGCCCACTTCCGCCCCAAACCTGATGTTTACATAGATCTGGAATACGTGGTCAGACAGTACTTGCTGTGTATCGCCGTTTGACAAGAGTAAGTAAATCGCTCTGGCTATCATACATTTACATTAGTCCAGCGAGGGCGCATTAAAAATCGATCGGGGGCGCCATGGCTCCCTCGGGCACCGCGTTGCCTACCCCTGGTTTATGCAATAACTTCGTACGCTTGGCACTGCGCCAGCTTTAAGTCCGATTAGGATCAAGTTTTCGATACACTACATCCCTCCCCCTTTATCACAACTGCAGTCTATCTGGGGACGTCGAATTCTACTGGATCGACGCAAAGGTTGTGGCACAGCAGGTTTCTTTGACAACCTGGTTATAGCAGCAGGTTCGGCGAATGGAACATGCGGTAAAACCTTGGGCTTAGAAGACGACACAGACTCATCTACCTGGTGGCTAATAACTTTGGATGGTTCTAGAACTGCACTCTTAAGAAACTCATCTACCTGGTGGCTACCATCTTTGGATGGTTCTGAAACTGCACTCTTAACAGGCTCTTTGGAAATCAAGAGAGCTGGAGGTGGACTTATGCAGCCACCATCAATTATGGTTCCTCCATCACGCATCTGATCGACATATCGCCGCCATAGCTGACCATCTACTTTTATCGCCTAATGAAGCTGCCCATCCTTGGATTTGACGGTTGCAAATCTCCAGCACCTGTCACCTTGGCGATAATTTCGTACTGCCACTTTATCACCAACTCTAAATCCTCGGTCTGCAAACTCGTAGGTTCCTTTTCGAACTATGTCTTCCACCATCCTTTTGAGATCGGGTCTCAATAAATCTATTCTTGTTCGAATTTCCCTCTTCAGCATTAGCGTTGCAGAGCACTGTAGACTAGTTAAATTCGGAGCCTTCCTATAACGCATCAAAAATGTACTGAGTTTTTGTCTCAAAGTTCCCGGATAATTTTGCATTGTTCTTAAAGCTTGTTTACTGTAAACACATACCGTTCAGCCTGCCCATTACTAGATGGTTTAAATAGTGATGTTGTTTTGTGCTTGATTCCGTTACTCTGTAGGAATATCTTAAACGCATGTGAAGTGAATTGTGCCCATTATCACTCACTAACAATATTGGTAATAGTTCCTGCATAATCGATACGAATATGTTCCATTTGCGTGCTCGGGTACTTCCAATGATGAACTTTTATCTTAGGGGGATCTATTTTATGTTTTGCACATTCAGAACAGTTTTTAGCAATATTTTCGATGTCTTTATCTATATCATTCCAAAACACGTAAGATCTACCAATTGCTTTCATCTTTACAGTCCCTAAATGTCGGTGGTGCAATTCTTTCAAAACATTCTCACGGTATCATTTTAGAACGCAAACGCGTTGGCCATACATTATACTGCCATCTTGGAGGCTATACTCCATCTCCCTTCCTTTCAATTCACCTCCGGTTTGAAATATTCGTAATAGAGGATTAAGTTCTGCATCAATTTCAGTTTCTTTAGCGAAATCTTTGGTAGTAATTGAAAGAGTTTCAATCTGTTGTAATTGAAAAAAATAGTTACCTCATCCTGAACAGACAGTTGCTCTGAGTTCGTCCGTAATCGTGATAGAAAACCAGCATTGCCATGCACGTTTGTTTTACAGTAAATAATGTCGAATTGGAATGACTGTAAAGCCAAAGCGTAATGCAGAAGTCTTGTTGCTACCAAAACTGGCATGCCTTTCTTTGAGCCGAAAATTGTAACAAAAGGTTTATGGTCTGTAATTAATGTAAATTTTCTACCTCTTAAGTACAGAAAAGATTTTTTAGTTCCTCAAATGACTGACAAGGCTTTTTTATCGGTTTCAGAATATTTTTTCTCCGTTTCAGTCAGTGTTTTAGAAGCATATGCAATTGCCCTTTCTGGTTCCATCAGGAAGTTTATGAGAAAGTACCGCATCTAACCCCACTGGTGATGCATCGGTTGCCAAAGTTACGGGCAATTTTGGATCATAATGCATCAGAAACTTTTTGTGAACACAATTCTCTTTTAATATTTAGAAAAACTTCCTGACAATCCTTCCTCCAAACACATTTTGAGTTTTTCTAGTTAGTTGGTATAAGGGATTTGCGATTGTCGCTAATTTAGGGCAAAATTTTCCATAAAAATTAACCAATCCCAAAAAACTCTTAATTTCCTGGACATTTCTAGACCTTGGGGCCTTTGCAATCGCTGATGTTTTCTCATCAGTCTTATGCAGACCATTAGTATCAATTTTATGACTTAAAAATTGTATTTCATCCTGAAAAAAATGTACTTTTCCCTAAATTTAATTTTAGTCCAAGAGTTTTACATTTCTCGAAGAAATTTCTTAAAGTATTTAAATGTGCCTTACCATCAGACCCTGTTATTCGAGCATCATCCATGAAGACTTTACACCCTCCATTCTTTGGAATAGTCCGTCTATGTAACGTTGCCAGATTCCCGGCGCTGCATTTAGCCCGAACATTAATCTCTTACATTTATATAATCCCTTCTGTGTGTTTATTGTTAGCAATTTTTGAGTCTCAGGGTTTACTTTCATTTGTAAATAAGCATATTTAAAATCAATTTTCGAAAAATGCTTTCCACCGTTCAAACATGAAAATATTTCCTCAATGGTCGGCAAAGGGTGTTGATACGTAACAAAATTTGGGTTTACTGTCAACGAATAGTCGGCCCAAAGTCGTATAGAGCCGTCCGGCTTAACTACTGGTACTACCGGAGTTGCCCATTCCGATGTTTCTACCTTTTCGATTGTACCCTCTTTTTCCAAGCGATCAATTTCTTCATCTATCCAGCCTTTTAACGCAGATGCTACTTGCCTAGTTCTACAAAATTCTGGTGAAACATTTGGCTTCAATTCAAGTTGAACCTCATAATTTTTTATCTCTCCTAAATTTCCGTCAAAAATGTCTTTATATTGTTCCAATAATTTATTTAAACTACTCTTTTGAGAGACTTTATTGAGGTCCAATCTAAATTTATCTCTGAAAGCCATTCTCGACCAAATATTGTATCAAGGTTTTCTTTAACAATGTAAAGGTTTAAGTTTTTATTTTGACCTTTACATTCTACCTTAACTGTAGTAAATCATTGAAGGTATAAGTGTTTCTCCTTTATATGTTTTAAATACCAGACTTGTATTTCGAATTTTCTTTTTCGAAATTTGCCGGAAATTTCTTCAACTCATTACCGATACTGCACCCCCTGTATCCTGTTCCATAGCTTTTATATAGGTTTTCTTTCTCTCTTCACTTGGACCATTATGGGCGGTTTGCTGTTTTTCACTTCCCTGGAACATATGCTGCTTATAGGAACTGTGTTTTCATTTCCTACATCTAATTGTTTTTGTTTTGCTTTCATTCTTTCAGCGTTTTTAGCGTTACAGCATGCCCTTTCAGTTTGCACGATTTTCTTACAAAATCTGCAGATGTCTGCAGGTGTCTTAGATTTACAAGAATTTTTATCATGGTCAGTCCCCTTACATCGCAAAAACATCTTGCATTTAGCACTCTTAGCTGCGAAGTTTTATTTTTCAAACTTTTGTTTTGGAGCGATTAACTTAGATTTACCTGTATTCCTGGCACTAAGTTCCTTAATTTCCACTGGTTTCCCAATTATTTCGTTTGCAGCTTTTAACGCTTTTTTCCATTGCCAAAGCTATTTTTAAAGTGTCTTCTAAACTGATATTATCCTGCTCAAAAATTCTATCCAGAATAGCCCTATCTCTTAGCCCACTAACAAACACATCCCGCAACATCTTATTTAACATGTTCTGATCGTAAGCACACGGTATGGCAAGTGACCTTAACTCTGACATATACACCCAGATTGTTTTACCCTCGTGCTGCTTTCGCTTTAAATAAACATGTCTGCTAGGAATTATAAGTGGCTTATGATTTAAATGATTTCTCAGTGTGGGTTTTAACACATCATAATCTTTATCGGAAGGATTATCAGGAGTCAGCAAGATTTTTAAGAGACTGTACACTTTCCCGGACAAACTGGATATCAGTACCTTCCCACTCTTGTCCAGTGAAACATTTTGTATATCTAAATAACTTTCGAATCTCTCTAAAAATGAAGGAAACTGTTCTCCGTGTTAATTTGTAAGGTTTTAGTTAAACTAACCAAGTTTATTTTAATTTAAATCTTTTCTATCTCCTCTCTGCTTCAACTTCCTGTCAGAAGAAGCGCGCGTTTTTAGCTTATGCTAATTTTTGAAGTTCAGCCAAGCACTATTTAAGCCAGAGGTAGAAACCTCTCGGTGTGTGAGAGCTTTGCCTCAGATCACGGTCACGCTGCTCAACTTTCGCCTGACCAGCTAGCAGTTTAAATTTATAAGCCATAGTGCTTACTACGTGATTGCATTGTAAAATAAATTAAAGTGCGGTAGTATTTAGTATACCTTGCTACGCACCCTTTTAGATAGAGGCCAACTTCCGCGAATTGCTCTGCGAAGCAAAGTTTAATTTAAGTTCTATTTTAATTTATTTAAATTTATTTGATTGTTAAGTTCGACCAAAGTGTGGTCTGTTACGTTCTGTATCTCTCCCGAATTGGGAGGTTTGTATTTAATAGTGATTGAATAAAAGAGGATTTCAAATCCCTTCACGTGCAGTTATTCTCCAGCCCAGCAGTTACATCAGAACATAGCGTACCTTCCGCTCCCTGTTCCAGTTCAGGACTTAGAACGTAAGGATAAGAACCCTTTACAGAATTTACCATGTTCTCAAAGAATACACACAGAATGCTAAGTCCTGATAGTGGCGCCCGCACAAAAAGAAGAGGATGGCCTCAACAACAAGAAGACGAACCTGAGACACCTGCTGTACCTGTCCAGAATCCTGAGATAGCACCTCCTGGCATAGAAGGATTCGGCTACATCGTACAAACCATGCGAGCAGCCATGAAGCCAGCGGCAAGTTTTGACGGCAAGACAGCCGTAATCAATTTCCTGGAAAAGCTAGACTCCCACTTCATGCTATATCCAGTCCACGAATTTCAGAAAGTCGCTCTTGCTACCAGCGCTTTGAAGGGCCAAGCGCTAAGTTGGTTCAAGTGCATCGGAAAGAATCTCTTGGGGGAACCAGGAAGCCCCACATACACGTATGAAAATTTCAAGAATTCTCTAGTGAAAGCATTTCCCGTGGTGCGAGATCGAGCCAGATTGGAAGCTGAACTGTTTAGCCGATACCAAGAAAGAATAGAAGATTTGTCTAATTTTATTTTGAGGAAAATTCAAGTTTTCAAGCTTTTGTATGGAAGTCGCCCGGATCCTGAAATTATTCAAGTTATACTTCCTAGGCTACTGCCCCAAGTTCAAGATTTCATCGAACTAAGAAATCCAACAACATTAGACAGATTATTTGAGCTCGCGGTACAATTTGAAAGCCGAAGAACAGCCGACAACGAACGACGACGCCAATTTGAGCGAAGAAGTCAGTGGAGTTCGCCAAGACCGCAGCAAAAGCAAAATCAAAGTTACGGGAATAAGGCGAAGCAATGGCCGAAGAAAGATGTGTCTCCTAAAGCGAGCGGCGAACGAAGGGAATTTAATAGAAGAACAAGCAAAGATTCCGAGGGCAACCAGAAGAAAAAGAATTTAAACTAAGAGGGATTTCTTCGAGGAAGGTGAAGAAGTCCGAAGCAGCGCAAAACCCTTCCAAAATCAATTTAAACACCGTGGTCGTTAAGAATTTGAGTTTGCCGAAGATTGAAGTTCTAATCAACAACATACCGGCGACAGCCCTCTTGGATACAGGAGCCCAAAGCAGCTTCGTATCGGAAAGATTCTTTAAGAAGCACTTTCGACGTTACAGAATTTTTAGTGCAAGAGACACGGATGTCATAGCGGCCCAAGGAGAAAAATGTAGCTGTTTAGGAAAAGTACCATTGTTCGTGCGTATCAACAACGAACAGGTAAGAATCCTGTTTTATATTGTGCGTAACCTGCAGACTTGTATTATTCTAGGTGTGGACTTTTTTAGTTTGGCAGAAGCAAAAATTGATTTCAAGGGGGGAGAACTAACATTAAATATGAAGCCAATTGAAGCGAAGAATGATAAGCCCCCGCAGCTGGACTTGGAACATTTACAAGCAGAGGAAAAAGAGAAAATCCAAGGTCTGGTAAGTCACTTTGCGAATTTATTTAGTGATGTACCAGGCTTTACGCAGGTGGTGAACCACGACATTGACACGGGGGACGCTCAGCCAGTTAGGCAAAAGCCATATAGATATGATAGGACAAAAGAAGAAATAATTGAACATCATATTAAAGAGATGTTAAAGAATAAAATCATCACGCCAATTTCTAGCAGTTATGCTAGCCCCGTTGTCCTGTGTAAGAAAAATAATGATTACCCGATTACGCACCCGAAGCGGTGGCGTTTTGCTATAGATTATCGCAAGTTAAATTCAGTTACAAAATATCCTGTATATCCGTTGCCGATAATTGAAGAAATTATTCGAAATATTTCGTCTACAAAATACATGACTACATTAGATCTCACGAGTGGCTATTTTCAGATTGGGGTAAAACCCGAGGACGTACACAAAACCGCGTTCATAACGAAATCTGGTACGTACGCATTTCTTAGAATGCCGTTCGGATTATCCGGCGCGCCGGCAACGTTCCAAAGATGTATGGACATCGTCTTAAGACCAGTCCTTGGTAAAAGCACTTTCATATATTTAGACGATATTATAATTACGAGTAGTACTCTAGAACAACACTTACAAGATTTAAGAAAAGTATTTTCATTGTTAAACGAAGCTGGTTTAAAGATAAATGCGTCTAAATGTAAATTTGCCGCAAAAGAGTTACGTTATTTAGGATTTAAAATTTCCCAAAAGGGAATCGAAACGGATCAGTCAAAAATAGTAGCCATTAGAAATTATCCTGTTCCTAAAACAGCGAAGAAATTATCGTCGTTTCTCGGGATGTGTTCATATTACCGGGCTTTCATTAAAGACTTTGCAAAAATAGCTGAGCCACTGCTAAAGTTGAAAAGAAAAAAAGCTAGGTTTTCGTGGTCAGCAGAAGCCAACTTGGCGTTTCAAAAATTGAAAGACGCATTGACTCAAGCTCCCGTCTTAAAATTTCCAGAAGGGGATAAAGGATTAGAGATTTCAGCGGACGCTTCAGATTTCGCGATTGGTGCAGTGCTTTCCCAAAATGGTCAGCCCGTGGCTTTTTTCAGCCGAACATTAAATGAAACCCAAAGAAACTATTCCGCAACAGAGAGAGAAACTCTCGCAGTGTTAGCATCAGTACAGAAATTTCGTGTGTTCTTTGGAAGTTCTCCAGTAACTGTATATACCGACCACGCGGCGGTCACTAGACTCTATTCTGGAAAAAATTTATCACCCAGATTAATAAGGTGGGCTCTCAAATTACAGGAATATAACCTAATAATTAAACATACGCCGGGAAAGGAAAATGTTGTGGCAGATGCTTTAAGCAGAATTAACTTAGATGAAAATGGAAGTGTAATTAAGATAGCCATGTTAACATCCAAAGTATTAGATTCTCGTGAAACAGTAATAGCCGAACTCAAAAAAGATCCGGAGTTCAAAAATATATACAATTATTTGGCCGACCCTGAGAATTTCAATCATCCGGATATTGTGCCGATAAGAAATAGGGCCGAAAATTACGAATTAATTGACGGACTGTTATTCTATACGAAAGCTACTAATGAGAATCATGAATATAGACCGGTTATCCCAGCTAGCATGAGGTTGAATGTATTAGAAGAGTTGCATGATTGTGCCATTTCGGCTCATTTAGGTATAAGAAAAACTGTTCAGAGAGTTCGCGAGGCAGTTTTCTTTCCAGAACTGCAAAAGTTTACTAGGGCGTATGTCCAGTCGTGCCCAACATGTCAATTAAATAATTATGTTAATTTCCGCCCGGCCGGGTTCCTAAATAGTATTAAATCAGAATTCCCAAATCAAATAATAGGCATCGATTTACTTGGACCTTACCCTCGAAGTAAAGTTAATAAAAGCCGATATCTTTTAGTTATAGTGGATCATTTTAGCAAATGGTTAGAGTTAATTCCGTTAAAACGCGCGTCTGCAAAAATTGTAGTAGATTCAATTCTAAATAAGTATATTTTAAAATACGGGGCGCCCCTAAAAGTTATTTCAGACAATGGTCCTCAGTTTGTTAGTAAAATGTTTGAGGAAATGTGTGCAAAACTGGGCATACGTCATCTAAAGATGGTCCCGTATCGTCCGCAGTCAAACATAGCGGAACGGGTGAATAGAAATGTAGTGAAAATAATTCGTAGTTATGTGAAAAACTATCACTCTACCTGGGATAGCCATATAAATGAATTTGCATTTGCACTTAGGACCGCCAAACACGATACTACACAAAAAACACCCGCTGAACTCTTCTTAGGAAGAAAGATCTTGACCCCCCTAGATAAACTGTTCTTTGTACAGGAAAGGGCAGAAGAATTTAAAATGAGTGATATACAAAAGTTAATACGGGAAGCGACGGAAAATATAGAAATGGCCCAAAGAAAACAGAAATTGTACTATGACCTAAAAAGAAGAGAGGTCAAGTACAATGTGGGAGATGAAGTGTTGAAGATTAAACACAACTTGTCAAATGCCCCAGAGGAAAAGGTGGGGAAATTTTTTCCGCGTTTTGAAGGCCCGTTCACAATTGAACAAATTACGGGGGCAGTGGTTATATTAAAAAGAAATGATGGTCAAACGCTCAAAGCGAATGTGGACCAAATAAAACCGTTCTATAATCGCAGCAAAATGGCTGTATTTAAAGATTCGTTTCAGGATCCGAGGCAATCGACTAGCCAGGAAGATATACGTCAGCAAAAACAGCAGGAACCAGCTACAACGGCATCGAAATGTCAGAAGAAGAAAGCTCCCCCCCAACAAAGAAATAAGAACCAAAAAGGTGGTTTCAAAAGAAAGTCTCACGATGCAGGTGAACAAATCTACGAACGGAATTACGAGCGCACCAAGAGAAGAAAGCAGAATGGGCAAGGGAAGCCCAATGTATCCAAAAGAACTGTGGAATCATCGGACAGGTGCCTGAGAAGCAAGAAACGTCGATTGCAGCCTGAGAATCAACTTCCCGAATACAGCAGGAACCAGGACAAGCAACGAGCAAGGGCCCAGGAGAGAAGGGCCCAGTCCACCAAACGTCCAGCGGAGCAACCTCCTCTACAAAGGAAATTGCCGAGGATACAACGACGGAATTTCAAAAGAAAAAGAGACGAGCAGGCTCCGAAAGAACAACGAAAAACGAGGAAACTGAACCAGGCCACAACTTACTCAAGTTTTAAAGATTGGGCCAAGAAAAGGATGGACGATCATAATAAGATAAGTACAATTTCGTATTCAAAAGTTTAGTTAATTTTTGAGTATACTGCAAGTTGCAGGGCTGATTTTACCTCAAGCGAGGTTGACTTTTACGCCAAGTGAGCGATAAGTCCTCATATGGAAAGTAAAATGTTTTGTTAAAAGAAATTGTAATTTTCAAAGATTTAAAATCACTTAATGTTTTGTAAATAGATTAATTCTGTAAAAGCAATGAATTGCTGAAAAGAATATGTTAACTAAATGATTTTGTATGACGCTTTGTCTAAAGACTTGTAAAATGTCTAGAATGAAAATTCGGAAAATTGAAAAACACGATTTAGTCTGTAGACTATTAATTCAATGTAATTTGATATTTCAAGAAAGTACCTTGAGAAAGGAATAGGAAGCACTTGCTGTAAGCTTAGAAATTTAACCTATATTTCTGTAAGCTTAGAAATTTAACCTCTATTTGCATTTCAGGATTGCTATGAAATTGTTAATGTGTTATGAAATGTAACAAATAATATTATGCTAGCAATGCACGTTAAGTGCAATATTAATGTGAATGTTGTGTGCAAACTGCGAATTTGTATGCATGAAAAGTTAAAGATTGACTATTTTAGAATGCAAGTGTTAATTAGGCTCTCCACCAAATACACTTAAAGTGTTAGACATAAAGCTAGTGAGAACCTTAGGATTAGCTGGTTATAGGGCGTTTTTTTCAGGTCTCGTATGTCAAGTTCTAACTAATGTTAGTCGATTGTAGGTGGAAGAGTTGAACACCCCCGAACACATAAAAACCCGCAATGGCGGTTTGCTTTACATCCAACACCGGTGAGAGAGCATACGGGGGAAGAATTTAATTGTGCTTGAATGATAATGTGTGTGTGCAAAATTACACAAAAAAAAAAAAATAAGGATTTGTACCACTTAGAATTATTCTGTTATTATGTCATACTAAAGTTGTTTTCCTTCCAGATTTTGCTGGAAGGAGTAAGACTGTTTGAAGAATAAGACTTGAAAAAAAAAATGTTGAAGATTGTTGTTCCAGAAAATTTCGTCTGTATTTTACACAAACATATATTGCCTTGTAAGAGTTGGCCTAAGTTTAGAACAGTGAAATTTTCGACTATTTAGAATTGCTAGTTTTCAACATGGTCCGTTTGGACCAAAGTAGTTTAACTATCGCAATTCTGGCGGGAAGTTTGTAAGGTTTTAGTTAAACTAACCAAGTTTATTTTAATTTAAATCTTTTCTATCTCCTCTCTGCTTCAACTTCCTGTCAGAAGAAGCGCGCGTTTTTAGCTTATGCTAATTTTTGAAGTTCAGCCAAGCACTATTTAAGCCAGAGGTAGAAACCTCTCGGTGTGTGAGAGCTTTGCCTCAGATCACGGTCACGCTGCTCAACGTTCGCCTGACCAGCTAGCAGTTTAAATTTATAAGCCATAGTGCTTACTACGTGATTGCATTGTAAAATAAATTAAAGTGCGGTAGTATTTAGTATATCTTGCTACGCACCCTTTTCGGTAGAGGCCAACTTTCGCGAATTGCTCTGCGAAGCAAAGTTTAATTTAAGTTCTATTTTAATTTATTTAAATTTATTTGATTGTTAAGTTCGACCAAAGTGTGGTCTGTTACGTTCTGTATCTCTCCCGAATTGGGAGGTTTGTATTTAATAGTGATTGAATAAAAGAGGATTTCAAATCCCTTCACGTGCAGTTATTATCCAGCCCAGCAGATACATCAGAACATAGCGTACCTTCCGCTCCCTGTTCCAGTTCAGGACTTAGAACGTAAGGATAAGAACCCTTTACAGAATTTACAATGTTTCCAAAAAAGATGCACAGAACGCTAAGTCCTGACAAATTAAATTTTTCGAACTGAACCAAAAGTTTCGAATTTTCCATTTGTGGAGTAATAGCTGAAGTAAGTCTCTCTATTAGAGCTCTATTCTGCTCTATTAACTCAGTTACGAGCTGCTCCATGGTGAATCCTCCGAAAGAAAAATAATTATAAAAGCTTTACCTTGAGCAGTCTTCGGAAAATTCCCCTATCCAAGTGTAGTGTATTCTGATAGCTTTAAAACATGTCGCGAAGGCACTTTTATTATTTTCCAAAAATCCGATATCCTCGTCGCCAGGTGTCGTGTTTCTTTGTGGTTAATTATTTCACAAGACACACTATTAAACTGCATGATACTTTATTATATACAAAAGATATGATCCTCGCTTACACACGTATCATTACAACTACTCGCATTCCCCGTCTCAGTTTATGCAACTTCGCGCGCATGGCATTGCGCCAGCTTTAAGTCCGATTAGGATTAAGTTTTCGATACACTATAATTACCATTAACACCGGCACATTCCCTACATGAAACTCCATATTCTGCTAACTGTGATGCTCTTGATTTTGACACAATCGATGGAGTCATTTGAAGAAAAGAATACGATACTTGTAAAGTGTTTGAGATTGTTTTTGAAAAAGATTCCGAAAAGAATATCTGTTTGAACTTGTAAAGAATCCGACCATCAGAACAAGAGGTGGTATTCAAGTAGGAGATGTTGTGCTTGTGGGATATAATAGCTCCAAAAGAATTAGTTGGCCAGAGTGATTGAGCTATTTATAGGACAAGATGGGAAACAGCGAAAAAATCGACTGAAATTGGCAAACGTAGAAATTATCTTTCTCCTTCAGCGGTTATATCCCATAGAGATTACATCGTCAGATTTAACACGTCTGGAACAAGCTGAAAGCTCAAGGCCCAGATTACGCCCTAAAAGTAGAGGAAGAGATTCATTATCCAATAGTGATGATTCAAAATCGCATCTTTCAGACTTGACGTTATGCAGTGATAGAATTGTTTTAAGTCCTGAAACAACACATACTCGAAGTGAACGACAGATAATGCAACCCAAAAGACTGAATTTATAAGTATTCTATGAACATTGACTAAAATATCTGTGTTAAATTACAGTTTTTAAGGAGTACATAAGTTTTGTCTTCTATATACATGCTATATAGATATACATGCCAAAAGGTAGGAGGATTGTTGTATATCGATATTCATTGTTATCGGATTTAGAATTGAGTTTTTATTTTGTATGTATCCATGACAACCAGATGTATTATAATATAGAGAAAATGTTTTGGGAGTAACTTGTGTAATACTTCTAGGTTAGTAAAAATGTAATAATACTAAATAATAAATAAAATATTTATTTTACGACTATGTGTTCCTTTTCTTGAGTTATAACAATGGCTTTACATAACTTTCTTTGTCTTTTTATTATTAACGTTTTGTATGTTTACTTCATTTTTTAAATATAACGTTCTTGGCGCTTACGCCATATAAAATTTGATACAATAGCAAAATTACAAAATATTTAAGAACAGCATATCTTTAGAATTTCCTATAGATAGTGTCGCGCGCTGGAGATAAAATGTTTCATTCCGTAGAGTGTTGCCACTGCTCGCTTTGAAATCGTTGAGTTTGTTTATCGAAAATTGGTTAAAGTTTTACGAAATATGAAACCCAGCATAAAACAAATTCAAAATTCGGGCATTTAAGCGCCACATTCAGGTGGAGGATTACGTTATTCGAAATTGGATGGCTGCAGGCCCGGATTTAGAGACACAGGGCCCCTAGGCACTTGACATTTGGGCCCCGCACCATCTCGAAGCTATTTTGGAAATTTAGCAAATTAAATGCACTAGTACAGAACATATAATTTCAATCGACTTTGATGACTTTAATAAACGTCAGAATGCAGAATAGTACAGTCTAAGTTACTATAGTTACGTTATTCTATAAAATTCATAGAATCATACGGTGCAGAAGAACGAATGACGTCATCATAGTCAATTGACTGCATTATTTCTGACTCTATGTACATTACAGATAGTAAATTGAGCCTAAAATTTAAAAATATTTATTATAATATTATTTTCGATAAAGCTTTTTGATAATGCAAGGCTAGGCTTTTAAGCTTATGTAAAGCTTCCGCCATCGACTTCCCTAGGCCGCGGCCTTGTAGGCCTAGGCAGAAATCCGGCACGGGATGAGTGTAGGAAGCGTCGTTTTTTCACAATGCGAGAAACATGTATACATTCGTGGAGATTCTTCATTATTTAATCCCCTTAAATATAACACGGGGCGATATTATTTGGCGGCAACAAACTGAAAAGTGATCCACCGTTTACACTGATTCAACACAAAATGCCGTTAATATTCCATTCTAGATTTCCGGCTAATAAAAGCTTTAAAAATTTGATTAATATTCTTCATAATTTAAAAAATTACTTTTCATATAATATTTGCAAGGTTCTACTGTCTATCTATTCTGTAGAATCTGGAGAAATAGTGATTGCACCGAAGAAGGGTAAAACTTCCCTTTATTAAACTACTCTTTAAATTATTTACAATGGGTCAACTTGACGCTAACATACTACGCCTCTGCTTGGGCGGTAACTGAAACAATAGAGTCAAACTTAAAATTGGACATATTCACAAGTAGTAGAATTACACTACAGAGCTCATACAATCCTGTATCCTACAGCGCGTAGATGAGTCTAGTGGCAGCAAGGTAATAGCTGTCAAGCCACGTCTAACCAGCAATAACTTCTAAGCGGAAGCTTACGTACAAGCACGCACAGAGACTTCCCAGACTCTCTCTCTAACTTTCCTTACTGGAACGTCCATATTTAAACTTTTTCTCCCACTGGTAGAATTTACATTTCTTACGCGCGCTACCAAATTTAAATATTCTGGCACTGACAGTTAGGGGAATGAAGGCTTATAGGAAAATAACTTAAAATTAAATTTAACTGGTTATTTAAAATAAATATAAGTCGCTACATATTAATAAAAATTTATTACGCTTCATTAATAAAAATGAGATTAAAGACATTTCATATGAATATATCTCAGTAAAAATGTATTTGGAAATTTAAGGTTAAAAATAATTGCGGCAATTCATTGAAGATTTTAACAAAATCCATAAGACGCAATTAGCGTTATTAATGACTTAAAGCAAAGATATCGAATTTCAGAACACGCCAGTATATAAATTCAAGTGCATCTTTCGGAAAGTTTCAATAAAAACTAATTTTTTACAGGTATGCCTAATAATACATCTACTTTAAGGATGATGAAAAACATTTTATAGGTTATAATTCAACTTTCTTTTCCAAGAATTTATAAAAATTACTAAAAAATGAAAATTAAAAAAAGAAATCATAAAAAATGTGCGAATTTTACTTGGTTCGAAACTAAATTTCAAATTGTGAAAGAAGGAGTCCAATAAGTTTAATAAAATAGAAGGATATTAATAAATACTACAAAATTCAATTACATTGAAAAGCTAAAATTTTGAGAGATGATTTTTTAAAAACTACTCATGCGATTTTTGTAAAACTGGCAAGGGCAAGATAATTTTTTCTGCTGATGGCCAGTATAGCCACAAAGTTCCAAAGTTCCAAAGATGGAAATATGGAAAAAATTCGGTATGACATTTGAGAAAAAGTCCGATTTTGTGCCCAAATATCTATGTTATAACAACGCTATGTATAAATCAGGTACATATGCTGAATCGCGCTTTCGAGATATGCAGATCACAAGTTGAATTTCGTCAATCGGCCCAGTAGACTGGAAGATACAGAACTGGCCCCCTTTTTAGCCCAAAGAAGCGTTAGCTCAGAACAGCTATTAGTCTCAAAACTGGATTTTGCGTTGAATCATTATAAAAGTCCAATCACTATTCAAGTTGCTGCCACCAAATATTATCGCCATGTATTATATTTACAGAAATTAAATAACGAAGAATTTGCATGAATTTACGCCTGTTTTTCGCATTGTGAAAAAACAACGGTATCTAGAACCATCAAATTTTGCATAACGTTGTCCTCCACCCGAATATGGACATCTGAAAGCTCGAATTTTGAATTTCGAATTTTCATATTTTGTAAAACTTTAGCGAATTTTTGATTAACAAACTCAATGATTTCAATGCAAGCAAGGACAACATTGTACTAGAAAAAGCATTTTTATCTCCAGCGCGCGAGACTGTGTATCGGAAACTCTAAAGATATACTGTTTTTAAATATTTTATTGTGTATTTGAAATTTTGTAAAACTCCGACGAATTTTTGATTAACGAACTCAGCGATTTCAAAGAAAGCAATGGCATCACTGTACGAAAAAAAAAATTTTTTATCTACAGGGGCGAGATTATCTTCAGAAATTCTAAAGATAGGCTGTTTTTAAATATTTTTAGCCAACGCAAAGGAACATTAGCCTAAATGCTCTCGAAACATATATGTGCTTGTAAATGAAAAAAAAAGCCCCTTTGGGCGTAATGTAATATTTCAAAGCTTTCAGGCTTATTATTATTACTAGCCGCTGCGCGGCCAGCCTTCGTCTGGCTTTTAAATGTACCGAAAAAATGCCTAAAGCGAACACCAAACATTAAATTTGAAAACTGCACAGAATTTTACTCTGCAGAACAATTTTATCTAAAAAGAAACAAACAACAACGGAAAAAAAATTCAGTTAAAAATGCATTACATATAAAAAGCATACAATGAAATAAGCAATATCCCTTAATATAAATATTAATTATCTTAATAAATAAATTAACCAACTTCCTGCTGCCTTCCCTAGACAAACATCCAGTAGCCAAGAGAAATATTAAATTTAAAAACTGCACAGAATTATCGCCCTCATTTTTCCGGGTGGTAATAGTGCTGATGTCAGCAACAATGGCTGCGTGCCATTGTTGTTCATATAATGAGAGAAAATCATCAATCAATCAAACTATTTCATTAAAAAAAAATTCGAATTTTGAAAAATCGATGTGCACTGGCTCTTGTCTAGATGCATCTTGTATACCAGATTTCATAGGCCTGGGTCTATTAGCTTACGCGCAGTACGAACGGAAGACACCTACACACACAGAAAGACTCGTCCTTTTAAATATAGATATATAAATTAATTAAACAATTTACCTTTGCAAAAAGAAACAATCTTTCAATTTCTTAAACTGTCCAATAGAGTAAAATCTCGCCTTGCTATAGCCCATTATGTCTTAAAATGACGCGATTTCGTCAGAAAACATAAAATTAAAAAAAAAAAAATATAATTCGAATTTCGAAAAACTCGCTTCGAGGTGCACTGGCTCATGCAAAAAAATCATGCAAAACTTTTCAATATCTTACAAACAGTGAAATAAGCAAAAAATAACATGAAAGAAACTCAAAAAACAAAACATTTCGCGCAGAATTTTACTCTGCAGAACAACTTTATCAAAAAAGAAATCAATAAAAATGTATTATATATATAAAAAATGACAATGAAATATGCAGTATCCCTTAATACAAATATTACTTATCCTAATAAATAAATTAACCAACTTCCCTTTGCAAAATCTTAAGAACTCAAATGGTATAAACAGATTAAGAACTTAAACAGATTAAAAAATATCATGCAAAACTTTTTTATAATTAAAATTATATATAATTAAAACATAATATTACAATGAAATAAGCAATATCCCTTGATACAAATGTTAATTATCCTAATAAAGTAATTAAACAATTTACCGTTGCAAAAAGAAACAACTTTTTAATTTCTTAAACTTTTCAGTCTCTTAAAAACAGTAACATAAGAAATACGATGAAAAATTGTTGCCAAACCGAAATTTTTAAAAGAATGAAACTATTCAAAATGATGCAATTTCATCAAAAATCTATCAACAACAATAAGAAAGGAAAATTGTTGCCAAAACTACATTTTAAAATATCTGAGATGTGAGAAGTGTTTTCGGAAGCTTCATTTAAAAAATTAAAAAAAAAATACAAAATATTATTATTTTTCCAAAATTCTTTTTTTTAAAGGAGTCGAAAGGATTAAAGTTCAACGTGTCCAAAAATCAAAGGAAAATAAACAGCTGATTTTTTAAAATAAGGTTTTTTTAAAAAAAATTCCGCTGAAAAGGTGTTAAGCTCACCTTCCTAAATAAATTCGTATTTAATCGATTTATTGAAATAGGAAATTTATTTTAAGTTCGTAAAATAGCTAAGTGTCTACGCTTCATGACGATGTAAAAATGAAATGAATAGAGTGAAATCTCGCTTTCTTGTAGCCCATTATGTCTCAAAATGACGCGATTTGGTCACAAAACATAAAATAAAAAAATTCGAATTTCTAATTCGAATTTCAAAAAAATCGCTTCAAGGTGCACTGGCTCCTGTGCAGATACACCTATGTACCGAATTTCGTGGCCCTGGGTCTATTAGCTTACTCGCAACACACACACACACACACACACGCGCGTCACACACACACACGCGCACACACACACACGCACACACACACACACACACACACACTCTTTGTTTTATTATATGTAGAGATTATTAAAATGGCTGCACGCCAGTGCCAGAAGGAACTCCCAGATCTTCAGCTGAATTGAGCTTAAGAGTTTTACACAGTGGCGACGGAAGCCTTTGCAGAAAAATGTCGTTCTTGTATTACAGATGAAGGAATCTAACGCGACTACCTCTTGCTAATCTTAATAACCTTGAGGCTTAATTAAGGGAAAGAAAAAGGTAAAATTCTTTTAAAGAAAGTGAGTTTGAAATTGGGGCTGAAATTTGATATGAATTGAACTGCAAAATTTTCTGTCGGTATTTGTGATATAAGTTCATATTGATTAATGAGTTATGATTTAATAGTTGTAATATATGTGCTCAAAGATTTGTAGAATTCTAGTGAAATCCCAAATGTATTTATTTAATAACGCAGATAAAATCTGTATTTAAATTAGTTGAGCAAAAAAGACAGTTCTTCCTGAATTATTTGAATGACATTTCATATTAACGATGAATTGTATTAAATGTCAATAGTAATTGAATAAGAAGCCAAAACTCTTTTTTTGTACTGTCAGTGCTTTATATCTTATTGTGTTAATTGATGTTAAGTGTAAATCTGAATATTGATATAACAAATGGTGTATCTTGTAGTAAAATCTTTAGTAGTTGAGAATTATTAATACTGTACTTTAAGCTAGATTTATTTAGCTCAGGATTTTAGTTTTGCTATAGATCCGTGTAGAGCCCATTTAAGCGGCATATGTCTAACCCGCTTATGCCTACTGCTCCATTTTTGGAACACCCCTTACGTAAAAGTTATCTTTAGCCTACGGGTTCCAGGTCGCACACGTGGTTGGATTTGTGACCTCAGCCACTTTGTAAGGGCATACGGTTTTGCTTAGAACACAGAGTTTGTCACTCCTGCAGACTTTGCTGCGCGCGCCGGCTTATCTTGATCGGGATGGTTCTTTTGATGCTGATTCTGACCCAGATGATCTCTCACATTTCGCTAAATTTGATTCTCCTGAAGATGGGGTTCCATCGACTTCTTCTACTTTGCAACAACCGCCTCTAACAAAGAAGAAAAAACTCGCAAAAGTTGCACGAAAATGAGAAAAAGCAGATCTAAATGCCCAACCCATACCAGGAAGAATTACTCAGCTACCAATTACCAAAGTAAGAACTCCTACAGAATATTTTGAACTTTTTCTAAATGACGATGTCATGGAACTCATTGTAACATACTCAAATTTATATGCTTCAACTAAGGGTGTAAACCTAAGCTTGACAAACTTTGAATTGAAATGTTTCCTGGGGATTATATTTCTGAGTGGATATGTCTCAATTCCTAGACGGCGCATGTTCTGGGAACAAAGAACAGATTCACAAAATGCCCTTGTAGTAGTGCCATGAGACGTAAACGCTTTGAAACAATATTTTCAAATCTCCATGTTGCAGACAATGCAAATTTAGACCCACTTGACAAGTTCGCTAAATTACAACCTCTTATAAACAAACTAAATGAGCTGTGCATGAAGTTTGTTCCGAATGAAACACATTTCAGAATTGATGAATCCATGGTTCTTACTTTGGTCGACACGGATGCAAACAATTTATAAGAGGAAAGCCTATTCGTTTTGGATACAAGTTTTGGTGTGCAGCAACTCGTCTAGGTTACATTTGTTGGTTCGACCCTATCAAGGTAAAAATCTGGCAAACAAATATGAGGAGTATGGTGTTGGTGCTTCTGCTGTCTTACAGTTTACGGATGCACTAACAGAGGAGCACCCTGGGCAATATCATTTTGTTTTTGATAATTTTTTCACAAGTATTGCCCTGCTTGATAAACTCGGTTCAATGGGTCATCAGGCAACAGGCACAGTTAGAAAAGGTCGTATTGATAAACCACCATTGCAATCGGATATTGCCCTAAAGAAAATGGAGAGAGGCTCATTCGATTCTCGAGTTGATGGCAAAGGCAATATTGTCCGTAGATGGCATGACAACAGTGTTGTGACTGTTGCATCATCTGGTGCGGGTGTAAATCCACTGTGTCTTGTAAATCGTTATTCACAAGAACAAAAAAAGAAAATTCAAGTTCTGCAGCCAAATATGATAAAAGTATAAAACCAATTTATGGGAGGTGTGGATAGAGCGGACGAAAACATTGACAAATATAGAGCATCAATTCGTGGAAAGAAATGTTATTCAAGTCCATTGTTGTTCTGTTTCGAATTGGCCTTACAAAATGCTTGGCAATTACACAAAACTTATGATGAAAAAATAATGGATCTTTTAGAATTTCGTCGTCGTGTAACATGCCATTATCTTGAGACTCATGGTCATCTTGCAGAACCTGTCAGGAAAGGAAAACCCTCTCAGAACCGAAACATTGATTCACGCTATGATGGCATAAATCATACGATCGTAAAGCAAGGAAAGCAAACTCGCTGTGCTCAATGTCATAAAAACGCCACTTTTCGATGTGGAAAATGTAATGCGGCTTTACATGTGAAGTGTTCTTCCAATTACCATACCGAATAATCGGAATAACCACATTTTTAGAGAAACCTACGATTCTATACATTGTAACATTATAGCAATGGTTTTGCCTAGTGTTCCATTTTTGGAACACCATATAACTTATAAACTAATTAAAATAAAAAAAATTTCTTCTTCAAATCATTGTTTATCATATTTTTTTATCTAATATATAGAAATTTCATGCAAAAATTCGAATTTTTTAACCTTCGGCATAAATGGGCTAATTAGTGAAAGTTATGAAAAAGAGGTTAATTTCGCTGTTGACTGTTGTCGAGAGGAAAGAAGAGAGAGATTGAGGAAAGAAAAAATTTGATCTAGAGAGGTTAAAAATTACAATCGCAAATAGCATCTGGAATCAACTGCCAATTTGTCAGATATTCCGTTTCAGCTAAACGTGGTCGAAATGAAAAAAAGCTCATGACAAAATTCGATGTCGAGGTAACTAATATTAGCTTACAATTGGCTCTTTCGGAATAGTAAGCATAATTTGTGGCTTTAGTAGAAGCCGGATGGTCGACTCAACTTATGGCTGTTTTGCCAATGGAGGTTGGGCAAATCATAATTCACTAAACGACGGGAAAAATCCAGGAGAAAGAAAGAGAGGAGCCTTTCTTTCACCATGTCTGACGCAGTGTGGCCGAACTATTATAGTGCAAAGGATGTGTGACATTTTTGTTTACATCTAAAGCACGTTACCTTGACAGCGGTTTAGTGCATTGAGATAAGAATAAAAAAAAGGCATCAACTCTCCATTACGACTGAAGCAGTGCTCCCAGCCTTTGGTCTCCAGAGGGTGTGTGTTTTGTTTACATCCAGAGCGTCTTTATCAGCGCTTTCATAGTATTTCCACACACGACAGTTCCACACAAATGGAAAAGCGGAAAGGGACATTTCCACATAAAAGAAAATTCATTGTTGGATGAAAAATAGCAGTTTGTATAGTTTAGTGGCATTTACGCAAAAATCACATCTTGGTTATTTTTCAATAACTTGCAACAGCAATTTTGATTATGAATTCGTTTTATAAAATTCTAAGCTACTGGACTACAAATGATGAATGATTGATTGTGAATTTGTTTTATGAAATTCTAATATACTGGACTGCTGAATTTTAGCGGAAAATTTTATGCGTAAGGAATGAAAAATACCTTACGGCACCTTTCAAATGTCAAAACATCGTAAAAATATAACACACAAACCTAAATTTCCTTATAACTAAGTGATATAAGCGTGAAAATTTGTATGCTTCTTTCGATATCCTATGCAGAGTATTCGCTACTTTTATTTTATGTTCCAAATATAAAAATGTTTTAAATAAAGTACATTTTTTATCATCCACATAAAAATGTAATATGCACTTTTTAAAAATTTTTTGGGGAAAGGCTTAATAGTTGCTCATTTTTTAACTCATCATTTTATTTTAATATAATTAAAAAATAATTACTTTGGATTTACGTACCTTAACTGAAAAATTAAATTTCCACGAAATCTTGTAATCCTCGCCAAAATTGATAAATATACAGAGAGATATGTTTAAATTAATAAATATATGGAATGAGATATGCTTAAGTGAGTAAATATGTAGTGAGTGAATAAATATGCAGAGGGATGTGTTGACTTTTCCTTCGTTTGTAACGACGGTATCGGTATCGGTATCGTTAATTGGATACAACGGCATTTTAGCAGGCTAACCTGCTTTTACTGGATAGCGTCGGATTTAAGTGCCCTATGGCTCTGGAGTAAAAAATCACAGCACTAAGTGCTCCGCCATTAAGGCAAACTCAGTCAGGTACTTCACCTACACTGGTGTGCAAAAATTAAGGACAAAAAATTAGCATATCAGCTGAACGAAGAGGCAGAGCGGACGGAAAGACAAATCAGGAGATTAAGTAAGGTGATGCACGGTAGCACATGCGCAGATATGCAGCTAGACGTAATGGGGGAGTGTCTGAGTAGTATAAAGCATGTTGTCGGTGTAAGCTCAGTATAGGAAGATTTACTTGGAGCTGGACGTACTTGGTACGGCTGCGCGTCTTGACTACTGGTAAGTAATTTTGACTTATGTGTTCAGGATAGACATTGCCTTGCTGAGATAGTCTATTAGGACCAAGAAATCGATTGCTGCTATGTAATTCCCCCCCCCCAGTTCGCGAATGGAAAATTTTGACATTTTCCGAGATAGGGATAAATTCGACGAGTTACTGAGAAATGGTACTCTAGAGGAAGTACTTCATTTACAATCCCTTGCATGTATTCAACAGAACTATCTACGAAATGGAACTATCAAACTCACCCCGGATTTAGCCCAATGGCTTGATTATGCTATAGCTCTTGTTGCAAAACGAAGATTACAACTTGAAGGATTAGAACTTCCAAAAGCTGCGGATATACCGCAATTCGAAAGACGACTGAGTGCAATAAGCCTGAATAATAACATGAATAAGACCGATCAGTCTGAATAGAGAACCCCTACCAAAACTCATAAAAGAAATCGCAGTCAGGGTAGTGACACCATCATTACTCCAACTAAAAATAAATTTCAGCACTTAATTGACGATGATGATATGGATACCCATGTTTTAAACTCACCACAAACCCCAGAGAAAAATAATACAACTAATGATGATCAGGGATTCTTACATCCCAAGAAAAAAGCAAATCGAATTCCCCCCATCATTTTATCCGATGTGCAAGAATGGAAGCCGATTAGAGACAAACTAAAAGAATTAAATGAAAAAATCGACTGTAATATGAAAGGTGGGGATATCCACATTAAAGTTTTTTCCACCGACGATTACAGAAAAACCACAAAATTTCTGGACGAGCAAAATCTCCTTTACCATACCTTTCCCCTGCCAAAAGACAAACCAATAAGGGTAGTAATTAAAAAGCTCCCTGCTTTTACTAAAGTCGAGGACATCAAAAAGGAATTAATAGAAAAACAAATTCCAGTTTTAAATGTAAGGCAAGTCATTAAAAACGTTGACGGCGAAATTATTAAGCTTCCCACTTTTGTTGTTGAAACTGAAAGAAGCGTCCAAGGCAAACTCATAGACAAAGTTACTCACCTCACTGATCTAGGAATTACTGTCGAAAGATTCAATACCACACCCGGACCAAAGCAATGCCATAACTGTCAACGCTATGGGCATAGCCGAGGTCATTGTAAACACCAAGCTAGGTGTCTAAAATGCGGTGAAAAACACCCAACGCATGTATGTAAGAAGGATAGAAGTTTACCCGGCCGCTTTTGCCTATGCGGAGGCGATCATGTAATATCATACAAAGGCTGCGAAAAGCACCCCGCAAATATTAAAGCAAAAATAGCTGAAAAAGAAAATCTCGCAAGAAACCCAAAAACGAAGTTCCGGCAAATAATCTCATAAATTTTCCACCTCTTCCTCAAACAGAGCCAAAAAGATGGAGCACAGCAAATCCTAATCAACAAGATCCCACTCCAGCCAATCAGGAAGCCCCAAATAGCATCAAAAACACCGCCACTGATTTCTTCACTTGGCTGAAGGAAATCATTCAAACCGGCTAAACACTCTTAGAAAAATTCAAGAAGAGTAAAAATTTCATGGACAAGATCCAGGTTGGCATAGAGGCCTTCGAAATAATCTCTAATCTAAATTATGAATTTTAGGCAGTACATTAGTCAACAAAATATCCAAATTACTACTGCCAGTAGTTTAAATATTGCTTACTTTAATGTAAATGGCATTAGAGGCAAAAACGTCGAAATAGAGCATTTCCTCACCAAGCATAATATAGATGTGTTTTTAATTAATGAAACTCATCTCCGACCTTGTAATAAATTCAAAATTCAAAACTATAAAGTCTTCCGCACCGATAGAAACCATAATCAAGGAGGAGGCACACTCATCTTAGCAAAACGGCATTTATAGACAACCAACTTTGAGCTCCCGGCTACTCCGAATATAGAAAAAACTGCAATAATTGTGCATTCCAAGACTAATGAAGCTATAGTGTTTGTGGCAGCTTACTGCTCTCCCACTAGCGTAATTACGAATCAAGACATTCATAACCTTACAAGCCCGCAGTACCAAATGGTAATTGCCGGTGATTTTAATTGCCAACCCCCACACTGGAACTCACGAAGAATTAATACTAATAGCAATACTCTCTACAACTTCATGTTAAATAACAGCATTAATATAATTGGACCCACCAGCCCTACAAGATATCATTATACAGGCACTGGAGAAGTCTTGAATATTGTTATCACTTCAAATATGACCCAAATTCCTTATTTGCAGCCACTGCATGAGCTTCAATCTGATCATCTCCCGGTTAAATTCATCATCTATGGCTTTGAGAACTCTCTCCCACTCAAAAGACGTACTAACTGGGATATTTTCCGCCACAACTTGGTAAAACTACCTGCGAACCCGGATCTATCCGATATTTCAAAAATTGAAGATCAGATCACCAAAATCAATACAAGAATTAATAATGCCCTCAATTCTGCTACCAAATTTGAAGAACACAAGAGTAATAAACTCCCTAATGAAATTCAAGACCAAATTAAATGTAAAAATAAGATTGCCAAACTTTGGCGAAGAACTAGAGACCCCCGCATTAAAACTCTTCTCAATAGAAAAGTTAGAGAAATAAAACGACTCCTGAATGACTATAGATCCAACACATGGGATGGCTTTCTTGACTCAATGGATCTTGACCACACTACAGTCTGGAAAATTGCGAAAAGTCTGAAAAATAATTTTAATAATAATATAGGCCCACTTCAAACCCAAAACGGTTTAATCTATTCCGAAAAAGAAATTGCAGAGACGCTGGCACAGCATCTTGAAGTCACCTTTCAAAATCACCTCAGCAAGGATAATGATACCGAGGAAGAAGTTAAAAATTTTATGAACCAACTTAAAAATCAAATCGGAAGCGAGCATCTTACTCCCACCTCTCCCACTGAAATTATGTCAATAGTTAAAAAACTCAAACCAAGAAAGGCCCCAGGATTTGACGGCATCTCCAACCAAGCGCTGAAAATGCTCCCGAAGAATTATTTAGTTTTAATCTGCAATATCATGCCTCAGGAAAAATTACTTCTCGCAGCAATGGAAGCATGCTCAAATTGTTACATTCTTAAAACCCGGGAAAAACCCCAAATATGTAAATTCCTACCGACCAATCTCGCTGCTTCCCAGCTTAGGAAAAATTTTCGAGCGTGTGCTACAGAAAAGGCTCATCACTTACCTTGAGTACAATACCATACGCAGCGATCAATTCAGATTCCGTGCAGGACATAGCACTGTACATCAACTTCTAAATGTGGTCGAAGAAATCTCTGATGCCCTCTCTAAAAAGAACACAGTAGCCAGCTGTTTCCTAGATCTTGAAAAGGCTTTCGACAAGTTGTGGCACGAAGGATTACGCTTCAAACTACACCTTGCTCGACTGCCCTTCAGCTTCATAAAAATAATACAAAGTTACCTCAAAAATCGCACTTATCAAGTCAAGATAAACTCAGCAGTTTCCTCCAGAAAATATATTAAAAGCTCAGTGCCTCAAGGAAGTGTACTCGCCCCAAGTCTTTTCTGTTTATTTATTAACGATATGCCAACTCCACTTAATGCTAAAATCTATAAATATGCAGATGACACGGCAATCATCACCAAATCGCTGAAACCGCAACTGGCTGTTGATAAACTTAGTCTCGCAGTAAATAACATAACGCACTACCTCAAGACCTGGAAATTAGCCATAAACCCCACTAAAAGTAATATACTATTATTCAGAAGACATCGGAAATTCACGCCGGTGGAAATCAACATTAAAATTAATAACCAACCTGTTCCTATTGTAAAAAGCACTAAATATCTTGGGGTAATTTTAGATGAGCAACTACTGTTTAAAGAGCACACAGTTAAAACTTTAATGAAAGCCACAGCTGCAAAAATGGTCATCTTGCCTCTGATAGGACGAAAATCCAAATTATTTAAGTTTGACTTAAGATTAATTTTCATTATTCTAAATTTATGCTACAAAACGTTATTTTATTTAATATCGTGCATTTATATTTGCTTTGGTTTAATTTTAATTAGGGGTTTTGGTACTTTAAGATTTGTAGGTCTCTTCCACTGGTTACTAGTAAACGCGTTGAAACAGACAATGGAATTAGGTGCTTTCCTACGTAATAAACTTGATTTAAAATTACTTAACTTAGGTTGATTCTCTTTTAACTTATATCATTGGATGCAGAAAAATTAGCCTTTTAATTTAAGAGTACTTTCAAGTCTCTAGCTTAAACAGTTTTTAAGTTATAGTTAATTATTCAACGAATTTTTGCCCTTCGAGAATTTTTTTTTTGGTTGAGGGGGAAAGGATTGAAAAGCGTCACTTTTGCAGTTGATTTCCAAGCCTTTGCTTAGGAATTTTTGTCCGTTGCCTAGGTTTGCTGGTTTTCCCACGCCCTACGTCGAATTCTTGGTTCTTCTTTTGGCGGGCTTGGCGAGATTCGGATTTTTGTTCCAGTTCAACTCCTCAATTTTTGGACGATTGTAACAGGGGTTTGTTCGAGGTTTAGGGTTTTGGTTTTATTCACCCTTTTGGCGAGTTTTGGCGATATTTAGTGTCCGGACCTAACAAAAAGGGTGTGCAGGTGGGATTGCGAAGCGCTTGGGACGTCTTCGTTTTTGCATTCGGCTGACGAGAAGATATTTTCTATGGTGCCTTGAGCATCTTGCCGCTACAACAGAAAGGATGAATTTGTTTTTTTAACGGGGGCTTATGGCTCCTGTCACTTCTTACTCCATGGCTTCTAAGCTTGACTGAAATATTTCTTCAACAATGAAAAGGATCTCATCTTCTACTAAATATCAATAGTTATAATGGTTCTTCAAAAATGAAAAGGAAATAATACTACAGTCGGTTGACTGAAATAGTTCTTCAAAAATGAAAATGAAATAATTCTACAATAGAAAATAACGAGAAAAAAATGAAAGAAAAATATATTTCCATGCCTCTTCTTCAACTACAAGAGAAATAATGTCCTTCAAAATATAAAGAAAATTATTCTTCGTCAATTCTACCATCTGATGAACTTTAGTCTAAATTTTGCTCGTCAGATTCCGTCCGCCTCTTCAATTTATAAGAAGAGAAAGCTCAACCCGTCCAAGCTGTAAGAAAAGTCAAGCTACCTGTGTTCCGACCTGAGTTTCCTGATGGTTCTGAAGTTCGTAATACAGCAGGCTCGATAAAACTTCAAGTTCCTGCGTACTGGGTATTCTTCGAATGTTCGGTCTCCGCCATGCTGCCGTCGGGTTCCCTCATCTCCAGGTTCACATCATCCACCAGTTAAGAAGTTTTTCTTTTTGAACTTTTAATATTAACTTAAATTCTTAAAGAAATTTTTTTCATCCAAAATTCTTTGGTTTAATTATTTCTTGGATTTTTTTGAAAGATTCTATTACTATCAGAATTTAACTTTTTATTTAAATGTTTGCTGTAAAGAATTTTGAAAAGTAGAAAATTTAAATCTTTAATATTTTTGAGGATTTGTTGATTTAACTGAGATCTGAAGAAATTTGTAAGCAGTCTTAAATTGCTCTAGTTAAAAATCTAAATTTTTTTTTCTTTTGGTGCAATACTATAATTACTTAACTCTGTACTTAATTATTAGAATTTTTACATGTTCTTGGATAAATAAGGTGTAAGAACCTTACAACTGTTAAATGAAATAGAATTTTTTTTAATTTATATCTTAACTCATAAAATAGTTATTACTTAACCAATAGTATTTGAATTGAAGTGGTTATTGTGTAAGATTGCAGTATTTGTGGAAAATATATAAATGTTTAGCAATTTGTTTTCTAAATTAAATAAGGTAGTTCACGGGGACTAGTATAATTTTATGATAGTGAATTTGTTTGATATCAGTGTTTTAAGGAAAGTAATAAACTAAGTTAGTATTATTGATTTTATGTGTTTACTTGAATTTCTGATTACACAACATAGTTTCACCAGTAGCAAGGCTCTTCGGGTTGTTGAAACGAAATTTTAAAATTTAACTACACAACGCAATGCCTAATTTGTTTAGACTACTAGTATTTTACAACATAGTATTTAACAGAGGTAGGTAGAAACAAAACGTCGTCTCATGGAAGGTGTTAAATCACTCCATGCTTTTGGCGATTTAACGTATACAACTCTTCGGGGATTATCACTCGAAATGTATGCAAGTTCCTTAATAACATACTCTCCTATCATATCGTGGTAATTTTCATCATTATGTTGGACCAAGTCAAAACCTTCTATGTTGAGAACAATGATGGAATTCATAGTAATAAGTTGAGCAGGCTCAATCTCAATAAAAGTTCTTTTTATGAAAGGATAATTTGTACAGCGTACATAAATACATACAAAGTTCACTATGTTGGGTTCAGTCTACCTATTTGACCTAGGCTTTCTTTAAAAAACAAATTCAAGAAACATTTATTTTTTCATATAGGCAGGCAGTTTCCAAAAGTTCGTCAAAATTGTTGAATTTGCAATCTAATTCGGTTTCTGTTGTAGTAAAATAGGGTTCTCTGGTTACTCCATCTTCATTTCTTTGCAGCGGTCTGTTCAACACGTCTTTTAACCGTACTGAGAATAAAATTGCGTCTTGGCCAAACTTCTCTAGGAGGATCTCCAGTTGGGAATACGTTAGGCATTTGGTTTTCCTTAATATCCTGATTTGGTAAAAGATGGGTTCAGGGATATCTTCTATACCTTTGAATGGAAACGTTTCATCCGAGATGAATTCTTTCAAGATTGATTCTCCTCTTTTACTCATAAATAGTTTATTGAGACATTTTGAAATGTCCGAAGCTTTAAACCACATAAATCTTTCATTAATGTAGATTGTCACGGGGATACTCTCAAACTTAAACGGTAAAACTATCGTTTTTCTTATGCAGACGTCCTCCATGGAAAGGTTTAAACTCCTGAAAACTACAGTAACAAACAGCGCTAGTAGAGGCAATATATGTGAAATGAGAAATATGAGTCCGCCTTAAATACTACTAAGTGGATCAAAACATAGGTTCAGAAAGATGCAGAACATGGGTCATCTATAAACCCCGAAAAAAATTTAAATTAAAATTAAAAATAAATAAATAAATAAATAACTCTTTCTTTTTTATTTTTATTTTGATGTCTACATTTTTTGACTTTGGGTTCCTAATAATAACTTGCCATTGTAAAGTCAGTTAAACCTTTAAACTTTTTACAATGGCAAGTTATTATCAGAAAGCCAAGGTCAAAAAAATGTAGACATCAAAGTAAAAAATTAAGAAGAAAGAGTTATTTATTTATTTATTTATTTATTTAAGGAATATTGTTTTTTAAATAATGTGTATATCCAACCACCTTCTGCAGAGCACAATCATGAAATCCTTTTGTATGATTAGGGCAAGAAACGTGTTCCATCTCATCATATTTTTGAATTTAGTCTCTCGATCCTGAGATATTATAAACGCGTCTCCCAAGCCATTTTTCCAAGAATAAACGTTTTCCTTCCCCTCGACAATAAATTGGAAATTGTTTAAATGTCAGATTTAACGTGTTTAAAATAAATTGTAAATGACAATTAGGTATTTCTCCTTCATACCAAGATAAACCGTGATAGTAATTACTTGCCCAAACGGCCGTTTT
>KK119245.1:2377-13391 GCA_000611955.2 Stegodyphus mimosarum | reverse complement strand
TTGCACCGCGCACCGCCTGCGAGTTTGAGATCCTGTTGCTGAACTCTCACTTTCACACTACTACCGGGCCATTCACAGTGATGCCAACAATATTATTATTTGCGGAATAGTTTCTAAAAAGATTACTGTGAATTTGTATGGATTAATTTTAATTTTCTATGCTTGGAACCATTGATAGAGAATATTTATTACATCTTGAAGCTTGTCTTTAGCGTGATTTGGGTTTAACGATTTGCTGAAATTGGCGGTATCATCTGTACAATAGGCCAAGAGTGCATTTTTATTAATTGGGATATCGTTGGTGCAGAGATTTAATAGTAAGAGTGTAATGACGGATCCTAGAGGCAAGCCAGCGTTAATTTTTTTATAATAGAGTAATTTTCTTTAGTTCTCACTTGGATGGTCCTTTTATTTAAATAGCTTGAGATCAGAACACTCAGCCTAATTCCCTGCAGAAACCTATGTTATTCTGAAGAGATGATTGTTTACCTTGGATCTTGGATCTTGATTTTGCTGCTGGCAGTCAACTACTGAAAAGTTATAACCAGTACATAAATATTATGCCAATGGCCATTAACAGTATAAGTTTAAATTAAAGGTGCTTAATTTGGATTTCGAGCAAAACACTGCACTACGCACCAGCTGCTGAGGACAGTGGAGTTCATTCATGAAGGATTTCGTAACAAAATGCTTACTGGCGCTTTATTTCTTGATATAGCCAACGCATTTGATAGGACTTGGCATATAGGAATCATCATCAAGCTCATACGACTTGATCTTTCGGCGCAATTAATTCACATAATTAACTCGTACCTCAGTAATAGATCTTTTTCAGTACGGGTTAATTCTATCATTTCGGCACCCCGTCCAATACTTAGTGGAGTCCCACAGGGATCCCTTTTAGGACCCACTTTGTTCAACATATTCATAAATGACATACCAAATTCACCTAGTATCACTCTTGCACTGTATGCAGATGATACGGCCATCCTAGCTCAAAACAAACACCTTGAAAACTTGGTTCACATCATTCAGAGATATCTCTCCAGCCTTGAGCACTGGCTCATCACTTGGAAAATTAAAATTAATTTTGCTAAATGTGCTGCTATGATCTTCAAACGTAGCCCCCTCCCGTACCCTTCCATCAATTTAAAGTTTTTCAACGACTATGTACCCTGGTTAAATTCTTACAAGTACCTTGGAGTTGTACTTGATTCTAAATTACGCCTGCACCTTCATATTGAAAATACTCTCAATAAAGCAAAAGGTGCTGGAGCCCAACTTTACCCTTTATTAGCTCGAAAGAGCCATCTGTCATTTAAAAGCAAAATTCTTCTCTATACTTCAGTAATAAGACCAATCTTCTTGTATGCATGTACAATCTGGGGTACTGCTGCAAAGACTCATGTGAAAAAACTTCAATCTTTTCAAAGTAAAACCCAACGTATGGCCCTAAACGCAGCCTTGTACGTCCGTACAGATGTGATTCATTCGGACCTAAACATTAAACCTGTGGATTATGTTATTAAAAAAAACTTAGTCAAAATATATTTCTCAAAATTAATTGAACAGATTGATAATCGAGAGCTTCAACAAATGCCTGCCTACGATCCATCCATTCGCAGCTCACAGAAGAGACCGAGAGTCGTGATTGGCCGAGAGTTCGGCATCTATCCACCATCTAAAAGGGCAAGACACGCCCCTTCAACTTCACACGACTATAACTTCTATGTCAAAATGCTTACTCGCGAGTTACCCTCCAAGCTCACCCTTCTGCACTATGATTCACTAAAAATTTTCCTTTTAGTTACTTCTGTTTCCGATAGATGGTGCCACCTCACGGACCTCTCTTTTGGTTTTGCATCTACTGTATTTGTCATGATTTTCTGCTTGTTTTGGGCCCCTATGCGACCTGTCGCCTCTGGAACTTCTTCTTTTTTACCATCTCAATCCTCCTTTTCATCTATTAGGACTTCTCACTGTCATGTGCCCTTCGGCTTCAGGAGCCGATAACGCTGCATCGACTAGCAGCACTTCGGCCATATCTATATGGACTGGACTGGACTGGACTCCAAGCTCACGCTGTTAGGTGTGAGTCAGAGGCCTCGCGCGCTTTCGCCTACTGATCCGTCTGCTCGAACACCATCGTGTGGGTCGGGTTTCGGGCCGTAGGCTTTCATATTTTTGGGGCGCTGGATTTTTGCTATTTCGTTCACGATGGAAAAGATTGCGGAGGCAGTTGCGCTACAAGTTAGCGAATTAGAACAGATTAAAAGTAAAAATGCTTTCATGGAAACTGAGGATAAAATGTTTAAATTTCTGATTAATTTAAAAGACATGATACAAGTTATGAGCGCCGAATTTGCGCATGTTAGGAAAAAAGATAATGAACAGGTAGCTCAGGAGGAGCGTGACAGGGACAAAAAATTACATGAAGCTGATAGGGTACGTAGCCCAATAATTATGGATTATGAAAAAGAAAAAGAAATCCCGTTAAACAAAGACACGAGTTCTGACGAGGAGTTAAATCATAAGAGAAGAGGGGATCAGACTGTGCGCACACGTTCGCACAAAAGTGCACTCAAGAAAATTAAATGCACAAAATGAAAATAAAGTAGCTAGTACAAAAACTAATGAAATATCTGCAACCAATGTAGCGACTACTGATTGTCATGAAGAAGAAATTAACATGGGCACGCACACAGTAGAAGTTAATGACACGAAAACATCTGATAAAACCGCACAACAAGCGGATAACACAAACAAAAAATCAAGATTACCACCCATCACTGTCCGACCAACAACAATGAAATGGTCTGAACTTTGTTCCCATTTTTATGCTAGATGTCTGAAATTCTATGGCGAAAAAATCGGGAACAAGATTAAGATTACTGCTTTTGATGCAGAAAATTAGTTAGTCGAGTCCTGCGTGAGTTCAATATTGAACATCATTCATACATATTACCGCAAGACAGGAATTTAAAAGTCGTCATAAGGGGTCTAAATGAGGAGACAGAAATTGAAGACATTAAAAAACGTCTAGAAGAGCTTAATTATATCATCGAAAATGTCAAACAAATGACAAGAAGGAGAAACGGCGAAGTCACGCTATTGCCATTGTTCCTCGTTACTTTGCCCAAAACAGAACAATCTAAAAAAATCTATCATGAAAAACTTTTATGCGATCTTCGCATCACTGTTGAAGAATATAAGGGCAGACAAGGCCCCTTACAATGCTTTAGATGCCAGGGGTTTAATCACACCCAATTAGGGTGTAATTATTCCCCTAAATGTGTAAAATATGGAGGGGACAATTTTTTCAATGATTGTCCTGTAAAAGATGATAAAAGTATTGCCCCAACTTGTGTGAACTGCGGAAGTTCCCATACAGCCAGTTTTCATGGCTGCGAGAAATTTCCAAAGAGGAAAAATGAACAAACAAAAACATTTAGTAATCGAGTAATTGAAAACAAGTCATATGCGCAGGCCTTATCTACGTGTCTGTACTCTGACAAACTGAATGAGGCCAAAAAGGTCTTTAATGAGCTAGCGGAATTAGCATCCGTTATTAAAACAGCGGGGTATCAACTCACGCAACAAATGAAAGAATTAAATAATAGTCATGGAAATAATACTACTACATTAAATAATGGGTCGTAATCTCACAAGAGCTCCTACAAAATTCATGGTTTGGAATGCGCGCAGCATTCAGGACAAACGAGGAGAATTTCAAAATTTTTTGTATACTCATGATATTGACATAGCCTGTGTCACCGAAACTTTTGCTACACCATGCATCAGCATCAATATACCAAATTACAGATGTTATCGATGTGATAGGTTGAGTCATCTCGGAGGGGGTGCTGCAATCTATGTTAAAAATAATCTACAATCCTGCCATATCTCTTCAGACCTTCGTGACGGACATGAATACGTCACAGTCTCCGTCTACCTTCCAGTGTACGGTATTGTTTACTTTATCTGTATGTATAACCGTGGGGGAGGTGCTGCAATTTTTGAAAAAAGTAATCTACAGTCGTGTTTGATCAATACCGACCGTAGAATGGACATGATTCAGTCACTGTATCTGTACTTTTACCGGACTATGGACTTATGTATTTCACCTCTATATATCAACCGCCAAATAAAATTTTGAAAAAAGATGTATTAGAAAAATTACTACCAAATGATAAGCCAACTCTGCTCGCAGGTGACTTAAATGCGAAGCATCAAGAATGGAAATGCAGGCGCAGAAATAGGAATGGAGAGGTTCTTCTGGATTTCATATTAAATTACCCTGTATACTTTTATGCACCAGTTGAATACAGTTATCTCCCTAACAATCCGGGAAGAGGTGATATATTAGATGTGGTTCTTACTACGACTTCTATACCGATGTGTTTAGAAGTTTTGCAAGATTTAACTTCGGACCATGTTCCTGTTATCATAACTCTGGGTACTACTCAAGTAATTGAAAATAAACTTATGAGTAAAACTGACTGGCATTTATTTAATTATCAGCTCGCTGAGAGCACTCATATCACAGATAATCTCAATACTACGCAAGACATAGAGACTGCTATACACATGATGACAGAAGAGATTAAAACTGTGTACGCGAATGCCATGGTGAAACTACCATCGCAACAGCACTCTGGGATATTGCCTAAGGAGCTAAGAGAAAAATCAAGAATAGAAATAGAATGAGAAAACGTTTCAACACAACTCGGGACCCGCAATTAAAAAGACAACTAAACAAATTAAACAGAGAGATTAAAAAGGATATTAGCCTGCATAAAAGAAATATGTGGGAAGATAAAATTATGCAACTTAACGAACCAAACAGTAAATTTTGGGCATTTGCCCGAAGATTGAAACTTAAAAGGACTGTTAACAAACCAATATATCATAATGACAGCATTGCACTGACCAATGCTGATAAAGCGGAGATTCTTGCGCAACATTTATCAGAACAATTTACGCCGCATGAGCAACCAAGCGACCCACAATTTATCTATGATGTAAGACACTTTTTGCAAGACTGGTTAAACGCTCCTACGGTGAGAAATCCCATTCAGAGCACAAATTTATTGGAAGTTAAAGAGATTATTAAACAATTAAGAGTGAAGAAAGCCCCAGGGCATGATGAAGTTACAAATCTAACTATTAAACACTTACCTGAGAATACTTTAAATAGATATATTGATATACTTAATGCATGTTTAGAGAAATTGTATTTTCCTTCTCGCTGGAAAATTGCAAAGGTGATTTTAATTCCAAAACCAGGAAAGGACAGCACCCGGCCGGATGGTTTCAGACCTATTAGTCTCCTTCCCGGTTTAGGGAAAATATATGAACGAATAATTTTAAGAAGACTACAGCCTCATATGGAGAAACTACCGCCAGAACAGTTCGGTTTCCGTAGTGGTTTATCCACTACTAAGCAACTGGTCAGACTGACGGAGTACATTGGTGAAGCCCTTCATACAAAACACAGTGTCGCCTTACTCATGCTAGACGTGGCGAAAGCTTTCGACCGCGTCTGGCATGAGGGGCTAATATACAAATTAGTACAACTTGATTTTAATAGAGAAATTATAAGGATTATATACTCATTTATCAAGGACAGAAATTTTTATGTTTCAATTGGTTCAGACAGCTCGGATTGTATGAGACTGGGTGCAGGGGTCCCCCAGGGATCAATTCTGGGCCCGGTTCTCTATACATTCTACGTTTCAGATTTTCCCAGGGATAGATTCACGAGACAACAATATCTGGGATGTTACGCGGATGATACCGCCATTGCTACCAGATCACTTAAGGCCGACCTTGCGATACGTGCCCTGCAGAATTACATGCCTGATATTGAAAATTGGTGTACGCGTTGGCGTATATCGATAAATGCGGCAAAATCCGAACTATTAGTTATTAGAAGAAAACAAAGATGTAGAAGACTTAATGAAAAGATTAAATTATTTGGCACTGAGGTACCGTTGGTATCTAAGGCTACATACTTAGGAGTGACACTCAATAATAAGCTAACTTGGAAAGACCATATTAACCGTGTCAGAAGCAAAGCATTAAGTGTAATTACTTGCCTACTCCCACTTATTGGAAGAAATTCAAGCTTAAGCTTAGTAAAGAAAAGGCATTTACATATTGCTGTCATAAGGCCCATTTTCTCTTATGCTTCGCCGGCCTGGGCAGCTTACTCTAAAAAAGATGTTGAAAAACTTCAGATTACGCAAAACAAAGTCTTAAGACTTATCACAAATGCCCATTTCTACGTATCTAATGAGACCTCACAGAGACCTGAGGATTGAATATGTAAATCATTATTTACATAGAATGAATGCCAACTTCTTTAAATCTGCCTTATTATGTAAACATCTTCAACATTTCCATGTTCTAGACTACATAGTCTTAGATCAGGATTACAACATCAGGCCATATGCGGCTCACTTACTAAGGGATCTGAATTTCCCAACTTAGTAGTTGTTAGAGCATTGCTTCAACTTCAACAAATTTAAATTGGCTTTCGTTTTTTATTTTAGTTATTATATTTAATCAAGAATTTCAATGTTTATTATCATTTTTTATGTTATATTTCATGTATTAATTCAGTATTTGTATTGTATTGTATTGTATAACTAAAATTTAATAAATTGTGTTACTTTCATGTGCACTGGTTAGGACGCAGACATGTACAAACGCGGCTCAGCCGCAGTCAGGATTTTAGTTAGGACTTCTCTCCACATTGCAGGACTTCGGTTTTTTGCAACCTTGCGATGCAAACGGCTTCTCTTTCATACCGCATATTTGGTTTTATTTTATTTAAGGAAATTGCACGTCAGGGGCTCTATGCAATTCCTCAGTGAGCTGGATAAGTTGCTCACAGTTGGCAATATCCCAGCAATAGTTGTCCAGACTAGACTAGACTAACGCTTACTGAGCATATAATGACTGCTTATAAAAATGCCACGCATAGCGTCCCCGCGGACAAATTCACAGGACAGCTCCCAATGAGAATATGAGATAAAATTAAAGCACGCAACCGTCTTCGGAAGAGATGGTGTATTTCATGGGATCCTAGAATCAAAAAACAATTAAATAAACTGAATAGAGAGATTAAGCGAGATATAATTCATCACAGAAAGGAAATCTGGGACGAGAAAATCCTCAGTTTTAGTACACCAGATAGCTCTTTTTGGGCCTTTACAAAACGATTAAAAAACAAACCTACCATAAATAAACCTATCTATGATGGTCCCAGAATCGCAATCACAAACAAGGATAAGACCGAAGTAATTGCTGATCATTTAGAAATTCAGTTTTCTCCTAATCCGGGAAATGAAGAAAATATTAAGTATATTAATAATTATGTCAAAGACTGGATTCTAGCACCGTCTGCCAGAAACTGCCCAAATTTTGCATCACCGCAAGAACTCATTGATATAATCAAAAAATTGAAGAACAGGAAAGCCCCAGGGCATGACACACTTACGAATGTAATCATTAAAAACCTCCCAAATAGCATTCTCTGCAGATTAGTTAATATAATAAACGCATGTCTTACCCAGAATACCTGTTGGAAGTGTGCAAAGATAATACTGTTACCTAAACCAGGCAAAGATCACAATAGACCAGATGGTTATAGGCCAATCAGTCTTTTACCTGGACTTGGCAAAATATACGAACGCATTATGTTAAACAGATTTCAAAAATATTATGAGAAATTACCTAAAGAACAGTTTGGATTCCAAAAAGGACTTTCAACAGTCAAGCAGCTGGTCCGACTTACTGAATTTGCAGGAAATGCTTTACATAATAAAGAATGCGTAGCTCTCCTCATGCTAGACGTGGCGAAAGCTTTCGACCGCGTCTGGCATGAGGGGCTTATTTACAAGCTCATTGAAATGGATTTTGAAGTAGATATTATCAAGTTAATATATTCATTTATAACTAACAGAAAATTCTTTGTCTCTATTGGACAAGACACGTCAAGCCATCGAATTATACGTGCCTCTGTCCCTCAAGGCTCTATTTTAGGGCCCGTAATTTATTTGTTTTATGTGGCGGATTTCCCGCCCATTAATATCAATAGAAACTACCTCATTGGGTGCTACGCTGATGATACCGCGATTGCAATTAGGTCACGAAGAGCTGAATGTGCGGTACGCAAGTTACAAGACTACACACCATATATTGAAGAATGGTGCAATAAATGGAGGGTCATGATAAATACACAGAAGTCGCAATTATTAATTATTCGCAGGAAATTTGCTAAAAAAAGTTTAAGATGTACTCTCAAATTATTTAATGAAGATGTGCCTATCGTGACTAAAGCCACTTACCTAGGTGTCGTCTTAAATACGGCTTTTAAATGGAATGACCACATCAAAAAGATCACTCAAAAAATATTTGGAGTTATGAATAGTCTCATCCCGATACTTGGACGTTGCTCAAGTTTAGATCTATACAAGAAAAGACATGTCTACACCACGATTATCAGGCCAATTATGACTTATGCGTCTCCGGCTTGGGCGGCTTACTGCCCGAATGATATTAAAAAGCTTCAAATAATACAAAATAAGTGCCTAAGGATCATGACTGGAGCGCATTTTCACGTCTCCAATTTAACATTGCATAATGACGTGCAGATTGATACTGTGGAAAAATTCGTGCATAAAATAAACAAGAATTTCTTCACAAAGGCGATAAACTGTTTCAAGATGCAGCACTTCAATACTTTTGGCTGTATAATTCTCGACGAGGATAAGTATCTTCGTCCGTATGCAGCATTCCTCACGAGGGAGTCAAATTTTCCGACATAATGTAGCAATTTCATATTAGGCTTTTGTATATATTTTCATAATTATGTTTATGTGTGTATTTTTTACTTTGCTTTTTGCATTTATGTATTGATACTTATTTTAATGTTATTATGTGTATATTTAATCGTCAGATATTTCAAATTTAACTCTTCTGAAACTCGGGGTTAAGGGTATTAAATTCGATTTATTTCATAGTTAGTCATCGCTTCTTGCTTGCGCAACTGCCTTGTGCTTCTCTGATGTTTCTTCCTGCATTTGTTGTGCCGCTGCGGCCCCCCTGCACCTTTCCCAGTTATCACGTGTCCGGAACTTCTATAGTCTTGTAGCCTAAAGGCAGAATTTCATGAGCCGGACAAGTCACGCATCTCTGTGATATATCGGCTATAACGGTTACGATTGATTGATTGAATGTGCGTTTTGTAACCCATGTTTTGTCTTAAAATCTGCTGTTTTCCCTTAGCTGGTGAAATACGGCAAAGAAAGTAAATCATGTTTCGTAGCAGTACGGAGAGTCTGCCGAAGACTAACTGTAGGTTTTCTTACGAGTATGTGAGGTTGGGGGGGGAAGGTTCTTTGCATTAGTGCTTCAAAGAGAGACGCAGGTAGGATAATGCCACCGACCAGGATTGCAGTTGGACACTGTTAGGTGCCAGGCTATTTAAAAATATGGTGTAATTAAAAGGCCTTTTTATTTATTATTTTCATGGATTCAGACTGATATATGCTTGTGCTTACCTTATTACTCTCTCACAGTCATTACCAGCTCAGCTGCATTCTGTTTATACAGCTTTCTTCCCACTATTTTAATCTGAGGTCTTAAGTTTATTGTCAGCACTGAACGCTGAATTAGATATTTTTTATTACACCTTTATAAGTTTCTTAAAGGTCAAACCTAGGTTTAAAAAAAACGTACTCATATACTTAATTGGTTCAGTTAAAAACTATCATCTTTCACAGCAACTAATTTGTTCTACAAGGGGTAGGGCATTGGCCCAGGCACCCTGGTGATGCAAAAGCACCGTTCTACTGAAAGCAGTAAAAGGCCTTTGTAAACGAAAAATAATCATATTCTTTAACCATCATTTTACACATGTCATCTTCACTTTTATTTCACGAATAGGAAGATTATTCATTAATTTATAAAGATATATTTGAAAAATTAATCTGATTACGGTATTTCTTTATTTGCACACCACGTTTCTTTCTATTCGTTGCATAGTCTAGATGAATTTTGTTCAGAAAAAAGCTTATTCTCATTAAGTATGTAATAGTAAATTATTTTTCTTCTTTTAGTTCTTTAATTCTTTTATGAGTTTAAAAAACGTATTTTGTAGAAACGTTTTCTGTCTTTATCATATTTTGTTTTTGATAATCTATTCGAAAAGAGTTTTCCAACAATGAATAATCACCCTTTTCCTTCCAACAATTCCGTTTGTCAAATCATCGAAAAAGTCCAGTGAGTTTGCTAAAACGTCAGGCAAGTAAGTGCGTTAAAAGAATCTCATATTAACATAATTAAGAAATTTTTTTTTCTTTCTGTGCGATGTGCAAACATGTTCTAAGATATTTAGTTTATTAATTAAATATATGTGGTTAAATCTAAATCAAATTTTGAAAATATCTCTTCTCAACAGTGCCTTATACATAATGAGTGTTTATGCAAACCACGTTACGTGAAAATGGATTAAAAGTCGACAGCACAGTTTTGACTATACAGACAAACACAATGAAATAATTAAATAAAAGCCCGTAACATGCGGATGTTTTTTTTTAACTTCTAGTCTCCTAATTAATTTTTTTTATCTTTTTTGGCTTGAAAGAACGTGAAGAGTTTGCTTTATAATCTTTAAAATTTCAAATCCTTATAAACAGTATATTTTTGAATGTTAGATGTTTAAAAAATTCAACAACGTTTCGAATCAACAATTATATTATTCAAAGTATTAAAATAATACTTTGAATAATATAATTAAGGAAAAAAATGTTAAAAAAACTGAAAGCGTTCAGATTTTATATTAGGCCCAAAGGACTTTTTTTAACGTTTTTTTGTGTTACCTTTATTTAGTAAATATCATGTTCTTCGCAATTAAACCATAAAATTCAATTCAACAGCATTATGGCAAAATAATTTTAAAATGAACGTATCTGCAGAATTTTCGATACACAGTCTCTCTTGCCGG
>KK119244.1:182387-197585 GCA_000611955.2 Stegodyphus mimosarum | reverse complement strand
TATATATATATATATAGGAGATGAATTCGGCTACTTTTCAGACAATTAAGCAGGAATATGCAAACGTAAGGATTGATTTAAAAGTTTTTAATATTACCTCCATTTCTCTTTTCTTATATTATTAAATGTGACAGCCTATACAGGATTTTTTGAAGATTATACATTGACATATTTGAATCTGCAGCTAAACAGCCCTAGTTTTCAGTATTTGGTCATACTAGTGGAAATGTCCAGTAAGTTTGCCATGAATGCAAGTAAGACATCCATGCGATTGTATGAGATGTGATCGAATAAGAATTAAACTTGAAACCAGCTGCAACAAAACACTTGAAATGTGCAGGATAATGAAACCTTCACTGTATATTTTTGCATATAGTGCACACTTTAACACAAAAAAATAAGCAAAATTTACAGGTGCGCGTTATACGGCAGATATAAAAATGATAGACTTAATAAGGAAAAGATGAGCATATAAAATTAGATTCCTAGATGTATCTAAATGCTGTTTAAAAGAAATGATATACCTTATGAACTAAAAAATTTTCATTATCAGATAACAGGAAAAGTTTGTTATATTTGTCTTTCGTTATATATACAGGAACATCATTGAATTCTGTTTCATCTTCACCATCACTGTTACTCATAAATAAATAATTATCTTCCATTCCATCTAGACTGTTAGATATAATTTAATTTTTAAATTCATTCCATGCTTTTATTATCCACTCACACACTATTTCTAGACTGGCATGATGCATTGGCCTCCTTTTGTAAATGTCTTTTCACCTTCTACCATCCATGTATTTCGCCATCATTTTAAGTTTCCTCAGAATGGTTTATTGATACACACATCTAAAGGCTGACCTAATGCTGTCAATCCACCTGGAACAACTGCCATGTTTGTGTTACAATCTTTCATCAGTTTCTTCATATTATTCATTAAATGGGATCTGAACATGTTCCAATTAAAAGGCAACGCGATGCTTTTTCAAACATTCCTTATCTGCAATTTTACACCTTTTTCTTCCATTCATCCTTTCTCATGAACATGAATAAAAACACATTATTTTCTCTCTCCTTCAAGCATGCCTTCACGGTGTAATGGTAGCACACCTAGCATGTATTTGAGAGGTCCAGGTTCGAGTCCCAGTGAGAACTTTTCTGCACTGAAAACTTTTCACTTCTCCAGCTACAAAAAAATCTAATGACTATAGTGGCACCCAAATTAAAAGGTGGTGGACAATAATTTGCCATCACTATGATTTGGGTGATTGGGTCTCCTAATTCCCAGCAGTCTTTTAAAGGGGGAGTATATAAGGTACTTTTTCCCTCCTTCCAGCATACCTTCATGGTGTAATGGTAGCACACTCGGCACATATTCGAGAGGTCCAGGTTCAAGTCATAGTGAGGGCATTGTATATTTTTCACCTCTCCTGCTTCAAAAAAGAAAAAAACCTAATGACTCTACAATACCTCTTGGGAAGTTACATATCAGCATTGTCATTCTTTTAAAAATAACCCTGGGTTTTAATTTTGCACTGTCTGCTAAGCAAAAAGGCATTAAATTAAGGTAACGTTTTACATGACCTGTTGTTTTTATGTGAAATGTTTTTATTCCTTTCAGATCAATTGTTTTATTTCCTTTCACATCAAATATTACTGAAATTTCATCCACACTTCCAAAATGTGACGTAAACAATTTTTTTGCTTTTGTTGGTCAATAACATACCTCCGGAAACTTATTATGAATTAGTCGCTAAAATATTTTGGAAGCCTTTGCAACGCTTTTGTTTATTCTCATAAAACGAAATTATTCTGTGATATAAACTGACTATACCTGCTCAAAGTTGTTTTAAAGTTTTCATTTGCATTCTTTTTGCCCACTTTAAGGCAAACAAACATACACTGTTTTGTTTCAATTAATCCATTTTGAAGATTGTCTACGACCCAGCTTGCGAGACCCTCTTCTAAGACAGACAGTTTTGTTACTTCGTTATACAAAGCACATTTATTCTCTGGCATATTAACTATTGGGATTAATTTTTCTTCCATTCACATCGGGAGCTTTTACCAATAACACACATCGTTGCTGCAACACGATTTCCATTTTCTTTTGCAAAGTGAATGACTTTGAAAGCAGCACTGTGTTTATTTCATTTAGAAGGAGCCATATTTACAACTAAAAGGGACACTAGATTAACTGCATTACAACTAAAGCAAAAGCAATTTACTAAACCCTTTGATGTTTATTTCAAAACCCTAGTTTCAAATGACTGTAGAAAGAGAAAACATTTGGTTCCTTATTACACAACTTCATTCAGATTGGAAGTGGGTTCTTACCCCAAATTATGCCCCCTTTTTCTAAAAAATGTAGAACATACTTGTACATGCCTGCATTAAATGAAACCCACCCTGTTTGCAGAATTATTTACTCTCTAAAGCCCTCCCCCCATATTGCTTGTCAATTCAGTATACCATTGTTCAAAAGCCTGGGAAAAATCTTTGAATGAATGACTTCAAAGGATAAAAACATCGTACACGTATATTTCAGGTTTCTACATAAAAGATGCATATTATATGGAGTAGATACTTAAAATTTAAAAAATGTAGTTTGAAATTATAGAAACATGTTATACACTGGAATATATGGTTAACTGTGTTTGTGTTTAGTAACAGAACATGTGAGAGATTAGCAAAACTCATTCTGGTAGGTTATCCACACTGAGATTAGAGATGTCAATGTTGCGCATACCTGCACAGATCTTGAAAAAAGACTCAAAAAGCAATTTGTATGAAGCCATGAACATGGGGAAGTGTTAAAAAGATTTGCTCTTGAAACAGTAAATTGCCGCTGTGGCTTCATAGTATTATCTGAAATCAGTCAGTTAACACTAGAATGAATACCTTGCATATAGCCTAGACTGAGTGGCATATCTAGTCATTCTCAATATTAAAATAGTCTTAGGCAAACAGTGCTAATGATGATGTCATAAAAAAAGTTGCTTCTGAATAAGGCAATCAGTCTTAAAACTTTTCAATCAACTCATGTGATGAGTATTATTTAAAAGGGCAGAAAGGAATAGATTTATGTAAAAGTGCAGAACAGGAATAAAAAAGCACTGCATTCTCAAAACGCTCTTATTTTAACAACACAAATACTGCTGATTGCTATTCTGAAAGGAAAGCTATAATTTACAAGGAAACAGAAAAATTTATTTGCAATATATTTCTTAGAAGTATAGATACTTATGGAAAGAAGGGAATTCAAATATCACTATTATCAATCAGCCAAAAATGTTTACCCAAAATGAGCCAAATGAGGTTGGGACAGTTGTAGATAACTGATAAAACAGTACTTTATTTCTTTCTCTATGTAATTTTGCATAAGTAAGTCATTCTTCCTTTTTACAGTTTTGATTACCATTAACTTTATTTAATTTTTTTTAAAAGTTAAAATTATTGAATTTAGTGTGCTTGAATTTATAAAACAATAATAATTATAATACAGGCAATTTTAGTTTTGCAGAATGTTTACATAGGAAAATATTTTCTAAATATACTGATGTTCTCCAGTCCATGCATAGTGCACAGTAATTTATATCGAATGAAATTATTTTGTACATTTGATAAATAGAAATTATACAGGATTTTAATAACATATTGAGTTCTTACCATACATGATCCAGATGAACATATCAATAATTTCAATGGCTGCTTAAACATCTGTCATAATCACAATTTAATCTCAAGGTAGTGTTAGATACACATAGCACCTTGACATAGTTTTGGGAAAAAAAACACACACACATCACAAGGTCCAATTTAATCTTAATACCTAATGCAAAATGTCAGGTCACTGGTAGAAGCACATCTCACCCAGCAGTGATGGAGATGCTTATTTAGGTATTTTTACAACAAACTTTGGCATATATTCAATAAAATAAAAATTTCTGTGTTTTCTTTTTATAATTACTTGATATCAAGTATAGAAAGTAATTACATTGTTTTGGAATTACTTTGTATTTATAAATTTTAAAACAGCAGATATCTGATAATCTGATCTGTGAATACCTATAATACGCACTCATTTTTAGATGTAAATAAACAAAAATTCCAAATTTTAGAAAATTCAGCATTAGCCTATTTAGCCTATTTAATAGCAATTTTTCTTACACATATATTCAAAACAATTATTAAACAAAAATTTACTACATTAATAACTTTCCAACTTAAATGTACTTCATAGCTGGTTTGTTTATATTCTGTACAACATATTTTATATCAGTGGCAAACAGGGATATATTATTATAAATAGTACTCGCAGTGATTTTTCTAGCATTACAAAGCAAAACATTGCATTGAAAAATTGGCTACAGAACATTAATAAATCCAATTGTTCACATGTATAACATAAGAGAAAAATTATCATAGGATGTTTTGGCCATTTTCTAATAGTGTTATTAGTTCATTTGCAGACACATAGAACATAACAACAAAATTACTGTAAGAAAAAGGAAAATAAAAAAAAGGAATTTTAAAAACAGAGCATTTATTTAATTTTTTCTTCCATTTAAGAGCATAAAAAATAGGAAGTAATTTTGCTGGAGCATATGTAATTTTTTTCAATAAAATATACTGATGCATTTTTGCAAAAGAACTTTTTACTCCTTAAAATACTCCCTTCTTGTTTATCCCTTTTCCTCTTGGACTAACCTTATTTTCTTTTTGTATAATTGCATTTACAAAATATAATAATTTTGTATTCTATAAATCTTGATTAAGAAATTCTTAAGATATGAGTATGTAGTTATCTGCTTATGCGTAAATAATACAAATTTAAAGCAAAAATTAAAATAGGAGAAATGTAAATAAAACATAGAAAACTATGACTTAGAATCTGGAAAATTCTCTAATTTGCACAATCCTTGGCTTGGTCTCAAGGCATGCTGATTATTGGAATTCTACTGCACTGTGATTTGTTTTCAGAATGCTAAGCTTTTAACTATAAAAATTTCAGTTTTCTTACTTCTCATACAAGAAAGGACCCTAATTTGTTTACCCCTATGTGTTAATACAGAATTAGTTCATGATAAATTCTCTAATTTTTAATGAAATTTTCACAATATTTTTGGTATATATTACTTGAATGAAATAACATAATTTAATAGCATCATAAAATTTCATTTCAATGAAAAATATACAGTAGAATCTTAATAATCTACATATTTTCAGACTAAAAAAGAGCAAATTATGGATCATATTTTCTAAATTTTCTTAAGTTTTCCTTCCTAATTTTTACATTAAATTTTCATTGTTTAGAAATAAATAACTAATAAAACATATCCTTAGATTAAAAATTACTTAATATCAAATTACTGAATTTTAAAAATATAATTATTCATATTAAGGAAAAATGTTTTGTTTTCCTGATTTACTGGGAATCCTACTGTGAAATCATGTGTTAGTATATTTTTTTCAGGAAAATAATGATGATAAAAAAAAAAAAAAAAAAAAAAAAAAACCTCAAAAAATAAAAAAAAAAAAAAAAAAAAAAAAAAAAAACCTCTAAAACATAAGTGAAAAGGATTTAATGAGCTAATTTTTTTATATGCTAATGTGAACACACACACACACTTTCTACACGATTCTTCTCATAATTTTCCTATTTTGTATTCATATCCTGTAAAATTTGAAGTTGACCTAAATTACAAGCCAAACTTGTAGAATGATATGAAAATCGGATATAAAATTATTAACAGAATTCATAACTACATTTAAAACTAAAAAGCTGATTACATAAGTGATTCAAACTAAAATTCTTTCTAATGATGTGATATTTATCATTTAAAAAAGCAACCTCCTCCTAAAAGCTTTCATTTATCTTACCTTTCTTAGAGTTTTCACACGATATGGATCCATTTTAGCAATATCGATTGATAACGGTTCAGGTGTGTACTTTAATCTTTTTAATCGTATCATAGCTCTCACACAAAGAATACCAAACTAAAATAAAATATTACAAATCATACTTTAGAACAGATGAATTTATTAACAATTAAAAAGCAGTACATATTACAATTAGAAATATGAACTTCATATGATCATACTTAAATAATATGTATATTGACTGAGAAGATGCAAGAACTTGCACAAAATTACTTTAAAATAATTTTGTTTATTCTAAAGAAATCTGTAAAAAACACATGCAAGGAAACTAATCTATAAAACAAAGAATTAATAATATGAACTTTTTACACAGAATGTAATTATTTTTATATATTACAGCCAGCTGTAGAAAAATCAGTCATTCCGAATTCTGTTTACTCAGGTTATTTTATTTATTGTTACTGAATTACTACTTTTTTAAACTAAAATACACTATATAAACTACAAAACCAATGCTACATTTACTTAGCAGATCTATTGACTTCTTAAAATTAATCCCAGTTTTACCCTTTACAAACATAATTTTTTAAAAACTTTTAGCTTTTTTTATTATCATGTGACATTGTTTTTACATAATCACACAACCATATGCATTCATTCCTTGTATTATATATTTATAATATATGTATCTGTGTAATAATATCATAGCTGCCAACCTTAAAATCCGAAAAACTGGGAATTTCCTAGAAGTTTTCATAATGCGCTCTATATTGAATTAAACTCACTTTATAATGCATGATTTAGGTTACTGAACTACCCATATTATTATTATGATATAAATTGTGTCAATTTAATTAGTGATTAATAAATTTTATATTCTTGAGCTGATTTCATTTTGTAATTTTCTTATACTTTAATATTGAGTAAATCCTGCATAGGGCAAAAAAGCTTTTATATTTATTAAACATTCATTTAAATGTGATGAAAATATAATTAATAATTAAGGTATACACAGTTACATAGATCAATTTTATCATTTATTGATGCAAAACAAAATTAAATACAAATATTAACTGATTAAGCATTGTTTGAGTCTTCATAAAAAATTCTGCAAATGTTAGTGATAGATTAAGGCAATTTAGATTAAATAAAATTTAATAAGAAAAATTATGCTAAAAATCACTAAAGATGGGGGATGGAATTTGCCCAATCAAGTTTCATTAATTCAATAATTTCATTTAAATCAGGAAAAATGTTCCTTACTAAAGGGTAAAAAAAAAAAAAAAAAAAAAAAAAAGGAAGATTTGATGATCCAGCAGGAGACTGGGACAGTTAGCAGCTATATTACATATTTGCATGCATAAGCAGAGATGCTATCCTTTGAGAAAGGGTATCAGTGATAATTATTTATAATCATGGCACTTGAAAATTCCCCAGATTAGAGGGAAAGGATTCAGCACCATAAATTGATGTTACACATCATAAAAGACACCTTACTTGCGATTCTGCACATGAAGCAAAACATTTAAAAAATAAAAAAATATGATACCTTTTCCCATGGTACTGTTCCTGACTTGGAAAGGTCAATTTTGTTACATGGTTTGGAGTAGCCATCTATTCATAGCTCAATTTATTCTGATTACAAACAGTGTAATAAGCAAATAATTCCAATTTCTGTGCAAGAATTGCATTCAGTGACTCTGCATATAAATTTGGTCTAAATTGAATTTATTCTTCTACACAATGATCGGAATCCTTTTAGTCAGTGCATAAGGTATTAACAAAAAAATCAAGATTACTTTGCTGAGCTCTCTAAATTTGTACGGCCCCTTTTAATCTTGCAAGCCTGAAAAATTGTACCATGTTACAAAGAGCAACAAGAACTTTCTCATCCAAATCAGTGAACTGGTAAGCTTCAAATTTAGTTTCCAGTTGGCCAACATTAATAGACAGGACCTTGAACAAAAGAAAATGAAAATATTCTTTCTCAAAGAACTCTAGTTTTGTATGCTTCAGAAACTGGCATTTTCTTAAAGATTTCATCCTACAGAGAAAGAAAGAGAGGGAGGGAAGAAGAAGAAGAAGAAGAAGAAGAAGAAAACACCATCAATTTTAGCCTGTTCACATAGGAGTACAGTCCAAAATCACACTTAGAAAAGTCTGGATTAAAGGATTAAAAGGAGAATGATTCACAACCTGCAGCCCACTACTTGCCATATAACTGGTGCAGACATTGAAGCTGCGTACTAGCGCATTGCTGTGGTAGAGAAACCGTATATTGAGCATGGACAAATGTTTTTGAAGGCATGAACAAATCTGAGTTGGCAATCCCATCATGCTGGTCATCATTTCTCTTTTCCAAAAATCATTTTTACACAGATATGGAAGTATTTTCCCCAAACACCATATTTTGCCCAAAGGGGGTTCATTTATAATATTACAACCTGAATTTGTTACCTTTTACAACGTTTTAAATACAGCAAAATGTTACGTTTTCAAAACCTTGTCATGGCAGCATAAAAAACATCGTCCCATTCAGTCATCACTTACACACTGTAAGAAAAAAACGTTTTGAACTTGGAGGTGCTCATATGGCTTTCCAGACTGAAATTTCCTCCTTAGAATTCTCAGTATGACTTGAATATGTAGTAAGATGAAAACAATAGTTTCTAACACTACGGAAACTGCTTCCTCCAAACACTGATCAAAATGCAAAATGAGAGCAAAGCTAAAAATCGTCTAGTATTCTGAGTTTTTTTTTTCCTAAATGAGGATGATACTATTCTCACTGCTAAAACCAAAAGATAAGGAACATTCAAATTTCATCCTTCCAGTTATAGTACACGCTATCCTGTATATTGACACAATGACTCTTCATGACATATAACCATCAATACACTGCAAAACTTTCTTCATGACCTTCGCATGTAACACACACAGACACATATATACTAAATACTGACAGAAGAAGTATTGTTAGAAAACTTGAGGATAATCTATTTACTTATACCACTGAGCATTAAAATTGCTATATCATGAAGCCAACAAGCAACAAGTATCAAATTTGCATGAAAGGTGCTATGTTCCTGGGATATGCAAATGGTTAGTATTCAAGTGCATGTGCTACAAGTGGGTATGAGTTATGCCATCTGCATTGCATATAAATATGAAGATTGCACAGTGGGTTTCTCATTTGAAAATCAGATTTGAACATAGTTTATTTGCATGAAAGCCATTTTATGCATCCTGTAAGAAGCTTATCTTAGCTTAGAAACTCTTATCAGAACATGTCAGATTTCAACTGCTGCATGATCAAGCCATACGTATATTGTTCCATAGCATTGCTGCTGATATTGGAGGATCCTGTAACTGTCAGCCAAATATGAAATCAATGGGTTCAGGAGAGCCATAATGAATGCTTTGCAGGATCTCAATGACCCTAGGCTGCTAACAACCAAGAGGACAGACATTTTGTCTTCTTGGATTTGTAGAACTGTACAGCCACATCACTTATTCCGAGTCAAGAATTTGGGTTGTGTGCAGGAAGGAGGTGTATGCACAAACAGTGTGAAGATATATGCAGCACTGTGGATTGACCATTGTTATAGCTTTCCTTGATGCTGCAGCAAAGACAGGAACACCAGCAATTGTGTGACGAAACTGGACACAGAAGTGGCACCACATTGTCTTTTTAAACAAATCTCTAATCTGCATATAGCATGATATTGGATGCATTCATGTGTGGACACAATGAGGAGAATAAATGTTGCCAGTTTACATTTGTCATTAACTAAGGCTCAGCATTTGGCATGTTGGTATGGAGCGCCACTAAGTGCACATTCGGCCATCTCTTGTTCGCAATGCCAGTAATGGTGAAAGCCACTAATATATTTCTGACATGGCTGTGCCTTATCTTTGAGGCTTCCACGACACTACTGCTTTGGTCAGCATGTTCTCTAGATCTCTCAAACATTTAAAATATCTGGTCATGGACTGCCAACAGACTGGTATGCTGCTACTCATCAGCCACTAGGATTGATAAAGTCTTGCATAGAGTTGAAGATGCATGGATGAAGTACCTATACCCAAGCTCGAGTCAATGTCTATTCGAATTATAACCATTGTTACTGCTAGAGGTAATAGCACTGTGTAATCCAAACCACCTGCAAATTCTGCCATGCTTTTCTCCCATTATACTGCATATGTACAATAAAAAAGATTCTGTCATTTTCTTTCCTTCCTGGTTTAGCAATTTAAATGGCCAGCAATGTATATATTTTGGAGAGATTATGGCAACAGACACAAGGGTATCCAGCAAAGGAAGACATGCATTTTTAAAGGATTTTTTGGCGGAAACTGGCTCATATCCATATTACACATAGGGAAAAACGCAATAACTCCCCTGCAGATAGCCTGTTTGACAGGATTCCAATCCAAGTTAAACTACCACAGCTTGGCAGGCCAATCAATATATATTGCATATATCTTGAGAACTATTAAGATTGCTAAACTGAAATAATTCCTTTCATGAACACAAGGTAAAATCTTGAAGAATGCAAAAATGTTAGGCCAACCTATATGATAGAATTCCAACCTGTCTTGAAATACCAGTATTCACACACTTTACTGCATGGCAGGCCAACCAATACATTTTGTACATATCGTAAAAAATAATATTAAATTGAAATCCACCTTATGAATACAAGATAAAAATCTTGAAGCAAAAATATTAGACTTAAAATATATTAAGAAAATGTTGAAACTTGCAATATCTCCTCACCAAAAATGAATTACTACAATACTATAGGACTATTAGCCATATGCAGAATATGTAACCTTGCTAGCCTTTTACTAAGCAAACCAAAAATAGGAAACTAAAAAACAATTAAACATAACAAATAATAACAATATTAAAATAAATAAATAAATAATAAAAAGAAACTTACTTGAAATGTTTTCCTAGCATTAAAGACTCTTCCTTTTGCAGCCTTGAATGAAAAAAAAAAAAAGGAATTTTTTTCAAAAAAGAAAATTTTTCTTAAAAATATCCATCATAGTTCTTTAAGCATAAATTAATACATTATACAATAGACTGAATCTGTTAGGGTCAAAAAATTTTTCTTATATGCCCATGTTTTAATGAGCTCCTTGAAATGAAAAACTGTGTTGCTTCTCAAAATGAAGTGAACCTTTGCATCTGAAATTACAGTTAAACTCAATACAATAATAATTTATCATAGCGATCATTCCATAAAAAGGATCCATATAATAAGTATCCTGCTGGTAACAGCACATTAAATTTAATTTTACTTTAGCAATCATTATAATGTCTATATCCTGTAACATTAAAACAGTAAACATGTAACGATACAAAAGTTCGTTATCACAAGAATTAACAAAAAGAAACACAACTTTAGCAATTATTAAACTTCATACAAATCGGCACCTCTTTCTTGTACATGCTAAGAACACTTATTTTTGATTTATTTAAGTTAAAGTTTCATAAGATTTTTAATTTAAGCTTTGAAATAAAAGACAGTTTTTTGAATATTTGAATACATAATTGAACACCTCTAAAACTCCATATCAAATTATTTCTGAACTTTAAAAACCATCAACATGAAACCACTTCAGATCAATATAAGTGCTCAATACAACAAAATCTTCAACCTGAAATCATTTTACATACATAAGCAGTTAAACAAAATGTGTTAAAGTGCTTGCATATCATTTTGTACAGGAAAAATGCCTTAGATAACACAAGACTTTGAAATTCCTATAAAAAATAGTCCAATTGTAATCAGCCTCTGTCAGAATGGATACTTAACAAGATTCACCTTATTAATATACAAACAAAATAAAAATTTATATATTTTCATTTCATTCCAATGGCAAAATAAATTCTGGCCATTTTATATAGTCTATTTATAAGCAGGAACAGATGTTCTATTTTAATATGAGGGGAAAATTAACAGTTCTTACATAAAAACACATCCACCATTTTTGCCTATTAAAGAAAAGATGCTAAAATATGCAATTTTTCACCAAAAATGGAGTCTTTGCCAAACTACGCAGTTTTAAAAAGCCTTCTTCAAATACCAAAAAGTCTTCTTCAAACATGCTGGATTTGGTGTAACTTTGATTATACGTGTTAGTTATTATTCTTCAGTAAAGACTCCTTTCCCCCCCTCTATCATGCATTTTCGAAAAAAAAAAAGATTTAAATTTGGGACCTGCCCTACTACACAGGAGCATGTTGTTGAATATTTCCACAGTTATGGAATCTTATCAGCCTCAAAAAATGTGTTAATGGCCACAATATGGCAATATTGCAAAAAAAATAATGGAAATTTTTAATGAAAATTAAATATAAATAAATGATAATATAATAAATTTGAAAGAAAAATAAGAATAGAACATTTCTTCTTGTATTTAGCAAATAGGTTTCTTTGGTTTGATGCGACTGGCGCTGTCTCTTGTGGTCGACGGGATTTTTTGTAAGCACCAAATTAACTTATTACAGTGTATATAAGTAGCCAGTACTATGAATCAGGAATGAGACAAACCCTATTAGGCTGTCATCAAAACACAAATTTATCCTTTTAAATATAAAATGGATTGAAGTTATACATAGAATCCACAACAGGTGTCACTTAATGTAATTATGTTTGTCCATGGCTATTCTGATAACACTGAATGATGGAAAAAAAATGCCTTTCAAAATAGCAATGAAATTCAACTAACAAATACACAGGTACTTTTTTATAGTACTGTAATTAGGAAAAAACGAAAAATTTGTTTATGAACTGTACACAATGTCCTAAAAAAAGTTCATTTGTTAAATGCTCATAATGTTTCTGTAAATAATTTGACCAATGCTGAACCCCTAATCTTACTTGGGGTGCATCCCTTATTGAAAGAGAACATTCTAAAGTAAAATTAAAAATTAGGCAAAAGAAGCAACCTTAGTACACGTTTCCACAGATTTTTTGTTCAAAAACAAAGGAAAACAGGAGAAAAAAAACCAAAATAATTTTTTTTTGGCTCCTGAAGAAGATGGACCTGTGTCCAATCACTCTCAAAATCGATGCAGTTATTCTAAATTCACTTAAAATTGCTTTCTTGTTTAATTTTAAGTGGTTGATTAAAACTTGAAATCAAGATGTTGGTCACTTAATTCGTTACTCAGTGACATTTCTGTCACTTGCCAATTTTTATAATCTGTTTTAATTAACTAATTACAATTGATCGATAGAGTGTTTTAATAAATGTACGCCAAATACAAGATTGTTTCAGCGATTTTGATTGTCACATTGGTGTATTTCTCTTCTATTCTAATTACGATCTATTTGGTGAGTTTACATCAGTTTAATAAAAATTATTCTATAATATTTTGATCATATCAACTGCACTATTGACGACAATAAAAAAAAGGGAATTCTAAGTTAAGTATCTATTCTAAGTTTTAAAGATTTAGTAAATATAAAATAAAATTATAAAACTTAGGATAATAGTTTCTGCCCTTTTTTAGAAGATATTATTATGTTTCTTAATAAATCTAAGCTAAATGTTCACAGGCAACATATTAAATTTTCACAGAACAATACGTTAGAACATGCATAAGACTGAGATCTGATGTTTTAAAGTAGGTTTAATGAATATGTATGCTTATGAATTTCATTAAAGTGTATGCAAATTTTTAAAATTCTTACTTTTACATTTTTCTCTCAGGTGGTTGCCCACCTGAACTTCTTGGGTTACTCATTCTAAGACATTATGGTACATTTTCTTTTTTTCTAAATGTTTCAATGATTTTTGAAAATGAAAAGCTGCTCATTAGTGCAAGCTGACAAATTTGCCTCTAAATACCCCATATTTAAAATCTTACACGCAAAGAGAAGAAATCAAGAAATTTAAATAAATATACACAGTATTTTTCAAACTGAATTTTTCAAATGAAATTTGGGCTTCATCTATGGTAGGAATGGCCAAACTTCAAGACAATGAGAGCCTCGTGATAGATTTTATGAATGTTCGAGAGCCGCCAATCCAATATTATATCGTTTCAAAAAAATGTGACAGATTTTGAATGTAAAGAAACTTTTGAAGAAAATGAATGTATATGTGATTAACATGATTACATATAAATATGAATAAATACTTCTTATATCTACTGTTTTGTGTTCAGAAAATTTAAGCCCCAAGAAAATAAAAATATGTAACGCTTGTACTGAGCAAATGAATGTTTTTTCTTCAGGTAGAGAAATCAAATATTTTCATCTGACTTCCTTTATAGCTCTCCGTTTATAATAACTGTTGATTTATCTTAGTAGAAGTAAAAGGAATCGGGAGCGTATTCATTGGTCTACAATTACATAAAAAATGCTATCTGAGTAAATTGAAAATCATTATTTAAGTGAAAACTGAGTAATTTTTTTAAAAAATAATTCATGAGCAATCTTTTAGAAAGCATAAATTAAATGATACATGGCAACATGCACTGCACAGAAACTGTTATTCGAGAAAAAATATTTATTAGTCCAAAGGGACTGACTGACTGAAGGACTATTTTTTCATTTTGCGATTTTGCATCGGAAACATTAAATGTCGATTCACTTTTCAAACTGCTGCCACTAAATATTGCAGCCCCGTATTACATTTAAAGAATTAAATAATGAAGAATGTGCATATATATATGTATGTTTCTCGCACTGTGATAAATGATGGTACCTAGAGCCATCTAATTTTGAATGACGTAATCCTGCTGCGACTATGGGCATCTGGAAGCCCAAATTTGAAATTTGTTTTATTATTGATTTCATATTTTGTAAAGCGTTAACGAATTTTAATTAACAAATTCAAGGATTTCAAAGCTAGCAATGGCAATATTGTACAGAAAAAACACTTGTATCTTAAGTGCGTGAGACAGTGTATAGGAAATTTTAAAGATATGCTCAGTTTAAAATTATTTTGTGATATTGTTCTTTAACTGAATTTTATGGTTTAAGTGTGAAGAACATGGTATTTAATAAATAAAGGTAACACACAAAATGTTAAAAAAATGCCCCTTTGGATGTAATTTAAAATCTGAAACATTTCAGATTTTTTTTTTTTTTAAATAAGCTTTTAACTTGTTTAGGCTTTTGCTTAAAAATTAATTTTGATTCTGTATGCAATTAACATAAGGACCAAAATACTAAGCTCATTCAAATTTTTAGAACATAACCTAAGAAACTGTTAAAATTTTTTTCCACAAAACTTTGGAATAACTACTTTTACTGATGAGAAGAATATAGAAGAATTCACAATATA
>KK119244.1:154598-181168 GCA_000611955.2 Stegodyphus mimosarum | reverse complement strand
CGCGTGGTGGCCACACAAAATACTGATTCTGATCTCTTGTTCTTGTTTGTTTGCTTTGAACATTTAATCATTTATTTGTACCACTACCACTCAACTGTGTATTAAATTGCATTCAATTATGACGATTCCTTCTTGGTGTTGCAATTTTCACAAACGTGAGTGTATATATATATAAAGAAAATCTGTAATGTTTCAAATTTTAAATTATGCCCAAAGGGGCATTTTTTTAAACATTTTGTGTGTTACCTTTATTTATTAAGTATCATGTTTTTCGCACTTAAACCATAAAATTTAGTTAAAGAACAACATTGCAAAATAATTTTAAACTGAGCATACCTGCAGAATTTCCTATACTTAGTCTGACATGCTGGAGATAAAAATGTTTTTTCTGTACAACATTGCCATTGCTCGCTTTGAAATCCTTGAGTTTGTTAATCAAAAATTTTGTTAAAGTTTTACAAAATATTTTTTTAGTAATCTGTACAGTGTGCATTATTGAAAATTCTTGAAACTATCTCCCGAATTGCCTTTATAATTTTGAAACAGATAACAAAATTCATGCTTATCAATGAAAATTATTGAAACCATCTCTTGAACTGTTACGATAATTTTGGACATACATAACTAATTGCTAACATATCTAGTAGTTCATGCCAGGCTATATAAACACTTTGTCAAGCACATATTCCATCTGTCTACTAGGCAAACTCTTCAACATAGCTGATTAATTTTGAGCTGTTTTTCAAATACATGGCAAATCAAAATTAATGTTACAGAAAGAAAACATACCTGTCACTACTATAATAAATTTATTTCACAAATGTAGATATAATATGTACCTGTAACTCTTCATATTTCTATGGACATGCACAGACGTTCAATGTGGAGGCCTTTCGTAACATGGCAAACACCTGCACAATAGTTCAGTTCCAAAGCTCTCGCCGAATAGGTGTATGGATCCATCATATTCTAAATGTGGTCTCAAAAAAGTGGTCAAATGACTTACATCTCATCTTGAGACGTGTGTGAGTGAATACGTGTGTGAGTAAAGTAACTCAGAAAAAAGTTTAAAATAAATTATTGTCAGTCGAACAGCAACATAGTACAATTTTCCATTGGGCTGCCTAACCTGTGTACAGAAAATAGATCTCAAATTAAGTTTGAAATGGAGTCTGTAAGCAGAAGATATTTTAGAGAGGGGGAATTCAGACTTTAAACATTTACGGGAGAAAGATTTCGCAACTTTGTACAACTGCTTGATCTAACTTTTCGTCAACTTCTCATTTGGCTACTAAACTGTCATAAAAGACGTGTCAGACATACATGATGACCGAATATTAGACGACAAAAAATATCAACATATTAAAAGAAGTGTAATGCTGGCTTCAGAGCGGCAGTACTATAAAGGGTGAAAACTTTTAGATATGACGGCCAGCAAAATACCTCTAAACTAGTGTGAGGTAGAAAGAAAGGTCATCAAACAAGAAATTGAAAATTACAAGAAAATATCACAAGCTAAAGAGATTTCACCAATATCAATAAGCCGGTTTTGACAGAAACTTTGCAAAAGAGAGATGTTTGTGTTCTGTTAATCCCTCATTGCTTGGTGCAACGCTATTCGTATGAAGATTTCATGATGAAGGTGAAAGATCTCTATCTGGAATAACAATATTTGATAAAATGGGAATTAAACATTTTGCCTAAAATTTAAATCATTGTCAAACCAGTGATTCTTCTCATGACTCCAAATAATATTTCCGCATCCACAACCATTGGTGAAATAAATTATGATCTCTGTCCAGGATTACCAAGGAATTATTACAAAAGATAAAGTTTCATGTGTGAAAAGTGTTCATTAAGCATATTATTGTGAATGGTTGCAAAACCTGAGAAGCAACTGCATAAAAATGCCTGACTTGCATAGGGATAGGAAATTAATTTTGAAGAAGCTTTGCATAAAATTGAAACAAGTCTCCTAACCAGGTAAGAGGTTGAAGGTTCACTCCACTAAAAAAAAAAAAAATCCTCGTAAAATTCTTCCACAAATTTAAAAGAGCTATATATGGATTGCAAGATGACACAGGTTCCTTCAGCAGTTACTCACGCCATTCAAGAACTGAATAAAAGTAGTACCCTACAACGAATAGAAAATCTTCCAGGTGGTTCACAACTGTTGTGTACAATGGGATCACATAGAAATGTAAGAAGATACTGCCTGAAGTAAAATTGAGAGAAAAAATATTAGGGAGAATAATTAAATAAAAATATTAGCATTGTGTTTTAGATTAACTTCATACGTAGTCCAATGATCATTACCTGTTAAAAAAGTAACATAACCGGAATAGTAATTACCAGAAATGGAATTATTTGTAATTTTAGGTATTTGTTGCTCTGGCAATAAGCCAGCAATGGACAGTTTGAAATCTATCAGATTTTTACATACATAATACCAGAAATTAAATTAGCGATAAATAAAGAAATGTGTCACTGCATGATTTCTATTTCAAATTCCATTTGTATTAAAAAATTAAACTATATTTATTCAAAATCAGTTGCATTTCGGACGGCGTAGGATAGCAAGTAGCTCGCGAGCCGTAGTTAAGGTGTTGGAGAGTTGAGGTTTGGCCATGTGTGATTGATGCAATCACAATATATACACCAGAATTACCATGAAAAAGAAGCTGACTGAGAGAAATTTATATAGGGCAAGGAAAACAATCTCTAAAGAATTCTAAAAAATGAATAAAAATATCTTCATATGCATCTATGACGCTATTTTTTTAACAGTTTAGTGCACTGCTATTGCAAAAAAGCGCATACATTAACTACTTAATATTAAAAAACAGAGGAAAGTTAACGGAAGATGAACTGTGGTTTCTCTTCCAGTTTGACAAACTATGGTATTTCAAAAAATTGAGTCAAAATAAAACACCAATTAAAAAATCAAAATAAAAGAGAATCTGTTTTTTAAAGATATCACAACATACCTTACCATACATAAAGAAAATATTTAAAAAATTGAAAAATGTTTACTTACAACAATTTTGAAGAAATCATGATGCAGCGCTTGACTGGCAGTAAGTCTTTTATTGGGGTCAACAACTAGAAGCTTTCTTATCTGCAGTAGAAATTAACAGCAAAATAATAATAATAATAATAATAAAAGCGGGGGGAGGTTTTTTTCATATTGAAAAAATATTAAGGAAGTTTAAAAATCAAAGCACAGATATTATCACAGCAAATACGAATAACAAACAGATAATTATATATATACGTGTGTGTGTTAATACATATAAACATGTACACATATTCAGAAAAGAACATTGTAATTAAAAAAATTGCATTTTCTGATTATTCGCACTCCTCTCTTGAAAAGTCAACAATTGGCTGCTGATTAATTTTTTCCCAAGTTAATGTGAGGAGGGCAAGAGCCACTTATAAAATAAAATGGCAATGCACTAAGAATATTATAAAACAGCAATCAAAATTTAAAAAAAAAAAAAAAAAAAAAATCCTTACTAAGATTCCTTTTTCAAGAAATTCTTATGTTTTTTTGTTTGTTTTTCTCCCCATGTGCACAATAATCTGTTTTCGCTTCAAAAAATCAGAAAATTTCACAAATTTGTCATAGTGTACAAATCTGTCACTATGCCTCCTTCATTCTGTCCATGTATGCAACAATCTGTTTTTGCTTAAAAAAATCAGAGAATTTCACAAACTCAACATCCCACATTCTGACAGTTTGCAATCTTTTACATTGCATGTCATTAAAATTTGATTAAGAAATACAGCTTCATGAAATGTGAATTTTTGAAATTTCTACTGTTGTATAAAATGCCATTAGCAAGCAAAATCCACAATCCCAATATGATTTGTTTTGAGAAATGCAAATGTACTCAATGGAAAAGCAAACACTATGGAATGGAAGTGAAAACAGAAAAATGGGCATTGAATTTGGAGGGCTGTAAGTGAATTTATACCTGGGTTGCCACATAAATACATTTTGACGATATCAGGAGTTGCTACAGACCTGTTTTGGCAAGTACATTCCTTCGTGAATATTTTTCAGGGATGGGGTATTAAACAACTAATAAATTTATTTCTCTCTCACAGATGCACATAATACACCATTCACTGCAAGTCTGCAGAACATGAAATATCATGAAATTTCCCGATGAATGTGTGCAACAGTGGTATATAAATGCTGTTTCTCACAAATCCTCAAATGAAAAAATTGCACAGTGTAGAATCTGACAAACAGGATGGACTGCTGTTTCTAACTGAAGAATGTCTGATCCAGCAGTATGGAGGAACGTAACAAAGAAGCATTTGCAGATTCCTATGAAAATGGAGGAAGGAGGGAGCACTATCCATTTATACAATGTAATTAGCATAACTGCTATTCAATTAGGATTATCACCAGTTTTACCACAGGTCCAGAAATGAGTCACCAGCCACTGTTGCTTCAGTAAACATAATGTACTGTATTGATAGACCTGGATACCTAAACGAAATACAGATCTGTAATGACATCACATTCAGGAATTGTCATGTAGCTCTCCAAAGACAAATGAACTACTACATTGTACCATGTACATGCAATGTACATGAGGACCTTGGACAATTGCTGCAACTGAGTGCATGTGTTATGCCCATCGAGTGTGAGAAATAAATTAGCTATTACCTTTTGAAACTGCATTACTCTTTACAATATGTACTGTATAATCATAAAACACATTAATTAATAAAAACATTAATGCAGAATTTGTAACAAACTAATTAACTGTATTATATAATATTCTTTTCATTGTTCAATATCTTGGGTTTTCATCAATCTCTCTAACGAGTGACATTAAACTTTAAGTTTCAATTAAAACTGCAATAGGACAAAAACTTAAAAAAATAAATAATAATAATAAAAAAAAAAACATAAGCTTCCCATTACGTAAATTTAATTCTGGTGAAGAGCTGAATTTTAATTCATATTTAAATCACTTGATATATAAATATAAGTGAATTTCTGCATCACATTTAAAATTATTATGCATATGTCAATAAATTTTAAGCCTCTTTTAAATATCATGAAACTCATGGAACCAAAATTGTGCATTGCACAATAAATTGCAGTTTTAGTTATGTTTATATACTAAGCATTATGCACAACCAGCATAAAACATTAAAAAAAAAATTCTTTTTAGTAATACACTGTGCAGCTTGAAAATCCACGCATCTAGGGGAAGGGAAGCATTGGATCATGATTAAACTAGTCAAGAACATGGGAAATAATGAGGTAAACATAAAAATACTGAGAATCAATAACATATGTGCTGCAGCAAGTGCAATCTAGAACTGTAACAAATTATTATAATATAGGGCTGCTTTGGGTATACATGTATGTGGAAATATTGTCTGGCATGGATGCACACAAATGTATAATGCTGTACTTTAAGAGATTCAGTGTCAATGACAGCCAGGTTAGATGCATTAATCGAAGGCTGAAGTCAGTGAATGACCATGTTCCAAATGTCAAGCTGTGCTATTGGTATGTCATATGTATCAATGACAAGAGGTCAGGACACTGTAGGAGTATTGCCACATTGTGGAGAAAATACATAGCACTCTGTGTTGCATATGGAAAAGTATTTGATGTTCTTCACTGCAATAAAATCTGATATATCTGTTACATACTTTGCTATGAATTTTTATAATGTTTCTCGGAATTATGGCCCAATATAAAATAAAGTAGTTAAAATATTTCAGACGGAAAATAAATATTTTTTCCCCTAGTTACTTTAAAAATAAGAGTTATTAACATATTTATTTTATATTTTTCAAATTTAAGGAACCATTAAAATGAGCTTTTTAAACTTTCTTGTACAGGATATTAAAAAAACTGGCTAGAACTTTTATTTCTATAATTGTCAATCTTAAAATGTTCTATAAAATAAGGTATCCAAACCTTATTTTGTGGAACCTTTAAAAAATTAGTTTCAGTGCTGTAATTAAAAGGGTTCTGTAAACCTTTTTACAATAAAAATGCCAATCAGTAAATTATTCATTACGTTTTCATAAGCTCAAGATAAAGTTCTCTGTCTTTGCTTGGAAAATTTATGGAGATATTCAAGAATTAATTTACTGCTCACTTGAAAAGTGCATCATCTACTGGGATTGGATTAGACTTTTTGACCAAACTAAGGGAGTAACAACAAAGGAACATTCCTCATCTTATTTATTTATTTTTTACATATTAAGATATTGGTAGATGTGTACCTCAATCTAGTTATTTCTGTATTGAGTAAAATTCCATATATTACACAGTCCAGTCACATTAATGTGACCACCACGTACTTTCCATGTCAGAGTTAAATAACCAATCACAGAAGGCAGGTGGCAGCACAGTGCAGTTGAGCGTATATAAAGGGTGTGTGAGGGCTTCGGAAAACATTTCAGTCGTTGGCGTAATGCAGAAACGAAGCGATTTATCCCACTTCCAAAAGGGCATGATCATTGGCTTTCGGGCCAAGGGTGGAAGCATTTCCGAAACGGCTGAGTTTGTGAACTGTTCGCGTGCCGCCGTGGTAAAAGTGTACCGTGCATGGCAAAATGGGACTGTCCAAAATCAGCGACGTGGCAAATGTGGTGCACCACGGGCCATAGATGACAGAGGCGAACGACGGTTGCGGAGATGCGTTCGGGCAGATAGACGGGCTACCGTTGAGCAACTGACCACCAAAATGAACCAAGGGGCTACCAAAAGTGTCTCCCAAAGTACTATTCAGCGAACATTGCTGCGTCTGGGCCTCCGAAGCAGACGCCTGGTTCGTGCACCTATGCTGACTGCTGTTCATCGACGGCGAAGGCTAGAATTTGCACGCCAGTACAGCAGCTGGACGTCCACTGAGTGGCGACAGGTTGCGTTTTCGGATGAATCGCGTTTTATGCTCCATCGGACAGATGGACGTTGGCGTATAAGGCGTGAAACCTCTGAAAGGAACCACCCTGCAACCATTGCCGGAACGGTCCAAGCTGGAGGCGGGAGCATTATGGTCTGGGGAATGTTTTCCTGGCATTCTCTAGGTTCACTGATCATTGTGGAAGGCACAATGGATCAATACAAGTACGCGTCTGTCCTTGCGGACCATGTTCACCCCTACATGCGCATTGTTTTTCCTCAGGATGATGGCATCTTCCAGCAGGACAATGCGAGGTGCCATACAGCTGCCAGTGTACGTGTGTGGTTCGAAGAGCACCAGGATGAGTTTACTATCCTCCCCTGGCCAGCAAACTCACCTGACTTACACCCAATCGAGCATCTGTGGGACCATCTCGATCGAGTTGTTTGCGCCATGGATCCTCAACCGCGTAATCTAGCGCAGCTGGCCACGGCATTAGAGTCGGCATGGCTCAACATCCCAGAGAACACCTTCAGGGACCTATGTGACTCTCTTCCTGCACGTCTCGCAGCAGTCCGCTCTGCGAAAGGTGGTTATTCTGGCTTTTGACAGATGGTCACATTAATGTGACTGGACTGTGTATTAAATTTCCAATGATGAAAGTGTTTACTACTTGTACCTCTACAAATTTTGCATATAATGGTACAGAATGCTTTGTACATATGTTCTTAAAACATAAACCCCCAACTCACAGCACTGCAAATGTTTTCCAGAAAATTCTCAACTTTATTTTCAGGAATTTTACAACTAGAAGCACACATTTAGAATCAATATTTAATATAATAGTCGACAGCCACTCTTTTTGGTTAGAGTACATTGAAGGGCGCCCCTTGGATTATCATTAAGTTTTTGTTTCCTTTATCACCAAGCTGTTATTTCTTTATCATCAAGTTGTTTCATTTATGGTAACCTGAGTAATTGAATGTTATGGAAACCCTATTATGACGTAATTGGTATGTGACTGCGGTAAATTTGAATGATGGGAAAAGATTTGTAAGGGTTTGTGTGTTGGATGTTGGTTAGGAAGTAAGTTGGTGATTTTGTGGTTTACATGGTAAAATGGCTGAATGTGGTAAGATTAATTTGAATTTCTGTACAATTTGGAATGAAAGGGAGAAAAGCATTAATTGACTGGTGTGTAAATGAAGGTTTACTTAGTAGCCATCATAAGTGTGCTGTTTGTAGATATGGTTGAATGTCAGAGGATACCAGCACTATGGAGGATATTTTTGACTCTCTTTTTTATGAATTTATGTGGTGATGCCATTATACAGATTTTAGTTCAGAAAATTTTAGGAAGTTTTTGGATGTTGTTAAGGAATTTTGTTTGACTGAAGACACAGAAAGAAATTTCTAAATAAGATAACTGGATATTTCCTTTGTGTAGTGCTAAGAAGAATTTCCTTTATGTTATTTCATTAATTGATTTAAAATGTAGTTTATTAAGATTATATATTTTTTGTTTGGCTCTAGTGTAGAACTGGCTGTTTCTTTGACTTTTTAAGTGAAAATAGATCAATGTATACATGGACAAAGTCAAGGGAGTGTGCAATGTTTGTGCAATTCTCTGATTCTTTTTAAGTGAAAATTGGTCAAAGTGTACATGGATATTGAGTTTGCACACACTTGGTGTCCACGTACCGCCAAAAATCCCCAAGGGGCATCCGTAAATATATTTGACCCTCATTTTAAATATCCTATAGATTAATTTTTAAAAAATGCCATATTTTCTTTTAATGTAAACAAATACACAACTTTAAAAAATTTAAATAGAGTAGTTACATATCCATTTCATACCAAATCTTTGGGTAATTCAGTGATATCATCCCACTCTGGACTACAGAATTCATATTTACCATCCATTATATTTCTTAGCATAATCATTTGCTTACGGTGCCAGAATGGTGGAAATCCTACAAGGCTAGAAAACAATATTTCTTTTTTTTAATTAAGGAAAATATTCTAATATTTCAAATACAAAAATAAAAACATATATTAAGTAATTAAAAAAGTAGAATCTAACTAAAATAAAAATATGTATAATATAAGTAAGGTAATTTTTACATTTGAGATTCATTGAATGTATTTTGTAATAACAGATTTAAAATTTACCAATAAGCCATATTATATGCAATTATGGAAACACATTCACAAACAGTCATGTTACACAAATATAAGAAAACAATTCCACAATTTACTGAAATGCCACTCAAATTGACAGACTGAAATTCATTTAACACTCTCTAATATTTGAAATGTTTTAAAAGTTCTAACTTTTAAGTGAAGAAAGGAACAGTTCACTACTCTTTTCCTCCCTCAAGAAACTTTTTTAGAAATACCAATAAAAACTGAGAGATGAAAGCATTATATAACAGCTTATACATTGTTTTAAATATATTTTATTTACGTATTTTTCTTCTATTGTTAATATTAAACCAAAAAATTATTTTCTATTGCACAGTTATCCAAAAATATAAAACAAAATAAAGTACTTACAGTGTATACATTATAACACCACAAGCCCATCTATAATGATACAGAAGTGTCAGATACAAAAAAGAAAGCATAGAATATAATATAAAAAAGTTAGCCAGCAAAGTCAATTTAAATAGAAAAATATATTAACTTACATATCAATTTCTTTTCCATAGCCATCAGCATTTTCGTACATAGAAGACTTAAGCAATTCAGGAGCTAAGTAGCCAGGTGTGCCACATAGTTCTTAAATAGTAATATAATATCAGATACATTGAGTTTCTTAAAACTACTCTTCTTTATACATGCAACATAAAATATTTAAAACAAGAAGAAATAACAAAAATATGCTATTTAACTTATTTCTGATTTGAAAAATACTCTCCATTTTAAGAAAGTGCTTTGTAAAATTAATATATCAACTATTAATTCAATGAACTGGATTAGAATAAGTTAGAAAAATATATTTATTTCTAAGAAAGAGAAGGTTTAAAGCTTTCTCCATTAACTCATTTCCTGAGTGGTGGCTCTTGCAAAATTAATTGTGAAATGCTCTTGAAGAGCAAACTATGACCATGCCTTGCATAACATTTTATGTTTCTGTTGTCTTAATCTGTTTAATGCAAGACTTAACAATTTCTAAATTACTAAGAAAACTGAGACAGGTATTTAAAGTTAATAAACGTAAAATTGAGAGACCTTAACAAAGCATCCTGTGTGATTCAAAGAATTTAAAAAGTTATGTTTTAAAATTATTAGGCTATATCCACAATATATAAATTAACTTATTTAGTTAATTGAAAATACACCGAAGAGCCAAAACATTATGAGCACCTACTCAATAACAGGTTGTGCAACCTTTAGTCTTCAAAACAGCTGCAACTCACCTTAGCACAGATGCCACAAATTCTTGGTACATACATTACTAGAGACAGGTTGTTCCAAATGTCTAAGCAGCAGTCATGCAAAGTCAAGATAATTCAACATGGTGATGTTTAAGCTCTGAGTTACCACTCGACAACAATTCAGTTGTACTATATCGGGTTAAGATCTGGTGGCCAGGACATTAAATAGAATTCATCTTTATGCTTTCCGAACCAGTCCAATACAGTTTGAGCACAGTGAGAAGCGGCGTTGTCCTGCTGGAAGCTTCCATTTCCAGTTGGGAAGACAGATGCCATGTACGGGTGCAACTGATCTGCAATTACGTTCAGATAATCCACAGCTTTCATAGTCTGTTCTATCACAACTAAGGGTCCTAGAGCTAGGCATGAAAACATCTCCCAAAGCATAATATCACCACCAGTCAGTGTATAACCAGTTGTATGGGCAATTATTTTCCTGGAAGATAGAAGATGTACCCTAACATGACCATCGATGTGGTGAATGAGAAATCGTGATTCATCTGACCAGGGAATTGTCTTCTACTTATCCATAGTCTAGTCTCAATGTTCCCTAGCCCACGGTAGGCATGGTTGACAATGATGTTTGTCAACAGAAAAACATGAGTGGGACATCTGTTGTACAGTCCTTAATCCAACAATGTCCACTGAACTATCTGTTCCGAAACACTTGCACTTGGAGATGCACAGTATCGGGCTGTCAGTTGAGCCATTGTCTGCTGTACCAAGCGAGACAGTCTCTCATGTCTAACATCTTGGCATCTACTGTTGGTGTCACCATCATTTATTTGCTTCATATCAATACTAACAATGACAAATTGTGAACAACCTACCAGTTGTGCAGTTTTGCAGATACACATTCCGAGTCTTCAGGCCATTACTCGCTCTTTTTCAAATTTGCTTAGATCAGCAGCCTTTCCACTCACTTGCAAAAGTAAATGCAAGAATGATTTGGTAAATTTTCCAGCAGTAATTAAATACCATTCCCACTTAATCATGTGCCATGCACATCATCAAGATGAGTTAACTGAAAAATGTGAAGATGGTCAACCTGTTTTAGCTCATAAGCGTAATTTATTCTTGTAGTGCTAATACTCATGTCATTTGCACAGAGTGATCCAAAAGTTATGTCAATTTACATATAAACTATTAACTTTTCAGCAAATGAAGAAGCCCCAGACTTGCAATTAAAAGCGATCAAAATTAAAGTCTGACTTAATTCATATTGTACAATTTTATCTCAACAGATGTTAAATATTCATTTGTAAAAAAGGGTATTTAGAAATATATGTGGAAGCAACTTTTGAATCATCCAGTATAATATCTGTATGTATATTTTTAAATCATGCTAAGAGGTAAAAACAATTTAAATAAAACATTCAGATATAAATACATTTACACAGAAAATATTAATATAGTAAAATAACACAAGAAACATTTTTGAAAAATGGATGTGAGATTATAAGTTAAACTTTAATGCACACTGGGAGAATTTTGGAATGGATTAAGTTAGGAATATTCAGGTTATAGCAAAACACTATAACCTAAATATTCCTAAATTATCTGCCTAAGAAGGAATGCTTTTAATGAAGGAGCCATAAGGGAAAAGTAGCTCATATTGATATCACACATGCAGAAAGCAATGAATACTCCCATACAGCTGGAATGTTTACTGGGATTACAACTTGAGTCAAACTATTAGTGCTCAGAAATTTTTGTTTTTGGAACGAACACACATTCTCTTAACATTAGAAATCTAAATACCTTACAATCCATCCTAATATCAGAAGCACAATCTCCTAGGTCACTGGTCTTTTAATTTGACTGGACAGTGATCGATTCAAAAAAGAAATCTTAGAACTACAAGGTTTCTGTGGGGTATTAATAGCACTGACTCGTGTTCCAGGCATCACTTACCCATACATTATATTTAGGCTTGCAATTTTTCTGCTTATATTTTTTTAATTATATTTTTTTTACACAAGCTGCTGAAGTCTAGCTCTATTGATGTTATTATCAGATACATTTCTTATTCTGCATTTAATGTGTTCTTATATTTTGTATATAATTTTGTAACAGTATAAGCTTCTGATAAATGAGCTTCTTTTGAAAAATAATAAACTGCCTCTAATATTGTATTTTGCAATTTTTTATTGCATTCAATACAAATTGATTAATTAAATTTGCCTGCAAATTTAATTCTTTAATTTTTAATTTTAATGCAAATATTACACTTACCATAAACCATCCTGTTTTTCCTAAAGAATTAAAAAAAAAATTGAATGCTATGATATATTTTGAAGTTTTGTTGAATTATTTCTTTTAAAAGCATCTTTGAACATTTATTTTACTTTATTTTTCACAAATTTATATAGCTGGGTGAAGTGGATGCAGTGAAAAATAATCTTAGTCAATTTTAGAGTAAAGTATTCATAGTTACAAGACCTGGAAAAATCAAAATCCAAACCATCATATTTCATTTGTAACATCTAAAGTTAGTTCCCTGCCTTTGATAACTTATTCAGTAAGAACAGCCTTACTGTATATTTAAGTCCAGATTTCAAATTACAGCTGGAATTCAGACCTTTACAGAATTAAAGAGTTTATCATCTTATATCAGCAACCTTTAGGAATGTTTAATGAAACTACTATTAATAATAATATACAATTATTTCATATAATATAATGAATTATATTATTATTCTATTTTGTTGATAAATAAAGATGACAAAATTAATGCATAAAAAAACTCACCAAACAATTTTTCATCTGGGGTAATTACTTGAGCAAAACCAAAATCAGTCAACTTTATATTAAACGTATCATCTAATAATATGTTTTCAGGCTACAATAGAAAAAATCCAATTATTTCATATTATAAATATAGACACAAATATATGTTAATAAAATACTATAACAATTACTTAATCAATCTAATATATGGATCCATATCTATAAAGAAGAAGGAGAACATCACAAATTAAAAGAATTATGCTTCTCAAATAAAAATAAAAAAACAAAATGTATTTTTTACTTCCTTGTAAGACGTCAAAGGAAGTATCGCAATTGCGAAAAATTCCGGGTACCATATTTCAATGAAAATATCCATTTTGACAGCTATCCAATGCAATTTAAGGATGTTTTTGCATTACATCTGTACATAAAGACAGAATAAGGGACTCTTTTCTCTCAAACATACTATAAAACTGATTTAAGATGGACTCAGAAGAGATTTTTTCATGGCATCTGTATGTATGTATCTCACATAACTCAAACACAAGTAGCCTCAGAACATTTAAATTTTGTATATAGGACTGCTATAACTTGTAGTTGCGCACCACACGTTTGGGTTGCAATCAGCTACACCAAAAGTATATAAATATATATGTATACACTCACTCTGTTACTCGGCTCCATGAGCTTTTTTTTTTTTAATCCTAATATGCTGGTAAATGGCCCATTTTTTGCTTTAAAAATGACTGAATTATATTGTTCTTATCTTCCAATTAAGGTTTTTATCTCTTTAGTTAATGTGAATGCAATAGTTGTAGAATTATCAACAATTTAAATGTTGTTTAAGCGCTGCGAAGCCTAATTTTCTTTTTACTATAGCAGTCATATTTGTTTGCATTTGAAACTTAGCAGAATAATGAATTAATTCTTTCTGCACTTTCAGTGTCTTTTTGCAAATTGAGTCTGAAAACAATCTTTTAGTTTTGTGCACCGAAAAATTTGCCTTCTTGCCTGCTGGCCCAATTGCTTTTTTTTGCATAGAAACTTTAACTGTAAAAATTGTTTTAACTGTACTTAATGTTTTATGTTTTTCTACATCTTTCAATTTTCTATGAAAATATTTTGAGTCTTTATGTATTTTTGCCTTGTTGTGAAGTGAGAATTGAATGGCAAAATATAATTAATGAAATTCGAGGAAATAAATGCTTCGTATTAGCAGCAAATTCTGTCACCAGTGTGCCTCAGACAGAGCAGAATGTTTATGAGTAGTGCATGCGCATTAGGTAAGTAGAGCTGAATCATCTGTGAAAAACTGTTTCTTTTTTATTTGTTTAATTTCTTTTATATATAATTTTAGATTTATTATAGCACTTGAATAGAACATATGGCAATGATTAGGTAATTCTTCAGAAGATTTAATTTTTGTGCATTCTGAGTTATAAAATGAATGAGATGTAACACTGTTACAGAGCCGGGCCCAGATATTTTTTCACCTGAGGCAAAAAGGTAAATGCGTGCCCCTATATATATATATATCCAAATAGCTACATTTGTATTAAACATAAGTAAACGTATTAAATCAAAATATCATAATTCTTAAAGTATTTTTTAATCTTAGCTTTATAAATTCAGAAAAATAATATGGCGAATTATTTTAAAAAAAAAAAAAAAAAAAAAAAAAAAAAAAAAAAAAAAGAAGAAGAAGAAGAAGAAGAAGAAGAAGAAACTTTTTAGATTTTAAATTACGTCCAAAGGGTCATTTATTTAACAGTTTGTGTATTACCTTTATTTATTAAATATCATGTTCTTCGGACTTAAACTATAAAATTCAGTTCAAGAGCAATATCACAAAATAATTTTAAAATGAGTATATCTTTAGAATTTACGATACACAGTCTCGCGCGCTGGAGATAAAAATGTTTTTCCTGTACGACGTTGCCATTGCTCGCTTTGAAAGCCTCAGTTTTTTTACTCAAAAATTTGTTAAAATTTTACAAAATATTTTTTTAGCAATCTGATCAAAATATGAAATCGATAATAAAGCAAATTCTAAATTTCAGATTTGGACTTCCAGATGGCCATATTCGCAGAATGATTACGTGATTCAAAATTTGATGGCTTTAGGTATCGTTGTTTTATTACAATGCGAGAAACATGCATGCATTTATGCTGATTCTTCATTATTTATTTAAATATAATATAGGGCGATAATATTTGGTGGCAACAATTTGAAAAGTGAATCAACCCAAAATGCCAAAACGAAATTAATAACCCTTCTGGTCAAATTGCCCCTTTGAACTAAAAATCCTCTTCTGATAAATAAGAAATAACATTGAAATATACATTGCATTAATTTCCAGGTTTTATTGCAATTCTTCCTATTGTTTTATTAATTTAAGTTTGCAGAAGTTTATTTCCCCTAATAATAACCAACAAATTTAAAAACATAATTAAAGTAATTTTCGAATTTGCAGAGCCAGTTTGGCGCCCCTTCTAGTGATTCACCTGAGGCAAGTGCCTCAACCTTGTCCCGGCTCTGCACTGTTAAGTGTACCTAGTGTCAGAATGTCGTTGGCAAATAATTATAATGAATTTTAAAAAGTACATTTATTCTATTGTGGTTTATGCACTAGCGGCAAAGTAGATTTAATTCAATTTAATAAGTTTAAATGAAATGCAGGAAAAAATGCGTATAATTTAATATTCCATATATAAGGATTTCAGATTTTTTTTTTTTTTTGTATTTGCCTCACAAGTTAAAAACATTTAGAATAAGAAAAACAGATGTAAAAATTAGGGATTTTTACTGACTTCAATAACTATAAAAAGCATATGAAATATCAGACAATTAACACTGTAAAGTCATGGTATATGAATAACTAATTACCTTACTCATATGGTATAAAGACTGATAATCAATCTCTTGAAACATTATTTACAAAAATTTATACAGCAGGATAACACTGTTTTATGAAGAACTGAAATTCATATCAGTCAATTAAATCTTAGATTTTTTCAAACAGGATAGATTTTATTCATCATCAAAATTTTATTTACAGAATTCAGATGTGCACTGATATTGACAATAAATCATGTTTAATCAACTCTTGTCTGCATTTAGTTCCTATAAATTACAGTGTCTCACTACACCACTTAGCAAGAGAAGAATTTATTTATGCTTACCATCTAATAAAATGTGTAACAATTAATTATACAGATATTGTTGATTTATATCATACCTTTAAATCTCTGTGCACAACATGCTTTGAATGAATGAACTCTACAGCTTCAAATAGCTGCTTCATCACAGTCCTACAGAATTTAACATTTAAATTAAAATCTATCAAATGACAGTACACTTTAAATAAAAATAAATAAAATGTATTAGTTTGGAATCAACATATTTGGAACATTAATATTTATTAATCAAAAGATATTAAGAATACATTTACAATTCATGAATTAATGAACTCAGCCAAGTTAACTCGGCACACCTAAATAAATACATTCCAGAATTTTTTTCCAGTTATAAATATAACAGAATATATCTACCACAGATCTGAGTTGAAATAAAGGAAAAGGTTTTAAAAGTTTGAATTAAAATAAAGAATAAAAAATTGGCAGAAAAAAACACTTTCTGATTCTTTTTTTTTGTGCATTAAGGTGTTTATAAATTTGATTTGCTTATAAGTTTTATTTTTAATGCCAAAAAATTTCTATAAGGGCTACTTTTAAGTATGTATCCCTATTTGCATCCAATGTAAATAGAATGACTTGTTGCCTGGAATGTAAACAAACCCATATATTTCAAGGTACATTTAAGTTGAAACATAATGACTGAAAAGCTACACATAAGTAAACTATTTGCAAATGCTAATAACAGTAACTTAAAATTACTTAAAAGAAGACAACACAATATACATTCAAAGTTAGATTTATATAAAAAGAAAAGTTCACAGATTTATGATCCCATGTTTATTACAAAAAGAAAGTCTGGTACTTGTATATTATTCTGTTGAGCACTGGCAGAAATTTTGGCAACAGTAGCCAATCAGCAACTGTAACTGCAGAATTCTAAAAGAAGTGGTCATTCAGAGTTGGTGCTAAATTGCACTACTTGGGTGGTCGACAGTATAATATGCAAGCAGCAAAAATGTTAACATGTGTGCAAAAAAAACATTGAATAACTTCAGTAATGAAACAAATTCATTTTTTCAATTAAAATATATTACAAATTTAGTACATTTTAGTTAAAAATTATTTGTGTATTTACACAAGAATAAATTGCCATTAAAATAATTCAGCTGAATTTTTGGAAAACTAAAATTTTTCTTTTTTTTTTATATTCAAAAATGGGTACATACCATAGGCATTAATGGATTAAGCAGTCACAGATTATTGGAATTTTAATGTATTATATTATACTCTGAAGAACTAAAATGATTGGATCACTCCATGGAATGTCTTTATTAGACTGTTTCTCTAACAAAAGTTCCTAACAAAGTACTACTGGAAATTAAGAGAAACTAAAAAATTTTCTTGCCATTCAGTGTGCATAACTTTTAATTATTTCATGAAATGCATCACATTATGCTCCAAAATAATTAGCCATTGGAAATGTTGTATACTTTTTAATATAACACTAAAATATATTAATATCAAACTTCAAAATGCATATTTTTCTAATGGTTTCCTTAATACTAACACTAATGCCATAATATACCAACCTACAAAAACCATTAGACATGAGAATACATAATAATATACATCCTGTAGAAACTCAGCAAAGGAGTGAAAACAATCTGAGCGAGCATTCAAGAAGGGGGTCTTGCAAAATTAATGCCCAGTAATCATTATAAGAATAAAAGTAATGCTAAGATACAAAAGTTTACATTATTATCTTTAATTCATGTATTTGCTACATTGCATATATGCTTACTTTGTTTTCTTCTCTGATAAGGCAACAACATTTGTGAGATAATCAAACAGCTCACCATTTTTGCATCTGTATTTAGTAAGAAAATAGAAAAAAATAAAAACACAACCACTAACCATATTTCTACAATAATTAAGTCAAAATATTAATACACGTATATTCTGAATATTTATTTTTTAATACTTACATTTCAAAGACAAGGAAAATGAATGTTGATGACTCAAAAACATCGTGAAGCTCAACTGAGAAGAAAAAAATACAAATACCCAAATTAGTAAGAATATTAAATTAAAAAAATTATCATTAATGTAAACTATATTAAAATCATTAATTTATGAAGAAAAAATTTTTCTAACTACATACCAATCAACAGATAAAGCATTAAATTAAGGATTTGTGAACATTATAAGTATTTTAACATACTTTAAAAATTCATACTAAATTCTATCAATATGCACTCAATTCACAACATTTATATAAAAACAAATTTAACAATATTTACATACACAAAAAGGAGGAAGAGAAAATTAAGTAGAAATATTCACTGCACAGACACTGCTATCTATATTCTAAATTAAAACAAGACAAATAATTTTCATTCATTTAATTTTGCATGAAGGGAGGATTATATACTAGGAAAAACTTCAGTCTACACTGCAAAAGAAAATGCACTTTCTTACACTGCTCGACATTAAAAATGCAACACCAAGAAGGAGTGGTCAGAAATTTATGCAAATTTTAGAGTAGACGCACGTCACTGAGTTATGCGGATGATGTGAAATGCACAGCTATTAAACGCACCTGAAGTAAGATATAAGGGAAGGAATGTGCAGAATGGGCAATATTCATGTTGTTATTTCTGCCCGACGAATTACCGAAGAAAGTTGTTTTTTGTCCCAGAGGATACGTGTAATAGGAGAGAATGCCATTAACAAAGGCACTTCCAGCAGATAGACAATTTTACGAGGGGTATGGTGATTGGACTGAGAAGGGCGGGTTGGTCCTTACGTCAAATCGCAGCTGATACCCACGTGGATGCGAGCACGGTGCATCGGCTATGGCAAACATGGTTGGAACAAAGGACTGTGGGAAGAAGGAGGGGTGCAGGTGCAGCCAGAGTGACGTCAGCACGTGTGAATCGGCGCATCCGCCGACAAGCTGTGCCGGTCCTGCAGCATGTGCAAGATACCCTGGATGTTCCCGTGTTGACAAGAACCATTTCCCGTCGATTGGTTGAACATGGACTGCACTGATGGCGTCAGTTAAGAAGACTGCCATTGACCCCACAGCATAGATGCCAACGTTTAGAATGGTGCTGGACTGGAGCGATGTGGATGACAGAATGACAAAACGTCCTGTTCTCAGATGAGTCACGCTTCTGTTTATTCAGTAACAGTCGCCGCATACGTGTGTGGCGTCCACGTGGAGATAGTTCTAATCCAGCAGTAACTGTGGAACACCCATGTGACAATGTGGCATAATGGTTTGGGGCACTATTGCCTACGATTCCAGGTCACCTCTAGTTCGTATTCAGGGCACTATGACGGCCCAACGATACTTGGATAATGTACTGCGGCCGGTGGCAATCCCCTACCTTCAGGGGCTGCCTAATGCAATTTTTCAGCAGGTCCACACAGTGCTCGCATCTGCCAGCATGCTCTGCAAGGTATACAGATGCTTCCCTGGCCACCGTACTCTCCTGACCTGTCACCAATCGAGCATGTGTGGGATGTGATTGGACGCCGTTTGCAGACTCTGCCTTGTTCAGAAGATGAACTGTGGCAAATGGTTGAAAGGGAATGGAGAGCCATCCCTCAGGACACCATCCGCACTTTTATTGACTTTATGCCTAGACGTGTTTCTTCGTGCATCGCTGTCCGCAGGGGTCCTACATCTTACTGAGCCGATGCCATTCTCGCTCTGTATTCTCACTATCATTTTGAAATAAAGATCACTTATTGCTGCTTGCTGTCTCTGTCTTTTTTCCAAATTTCATCACTTTCTGACCACTCCTTCTTGGTGTTGCATTTTCAATGTCGAGCAGTGTATATTGTGTTACAAGTGACTGAGTTTTAGTGCATTTGTTTTCTGTGAATTGAAATTTGCAATTTAATTTAAAATTTAATTTCTGTGAATTATTCGCCCTTTTGTGGATAATTCGATGATGCAAGCTGCTGGTGGTACTTAGGCCTAACTACGTAGTATGCTTACGTTCTGTTTGTATCTTATGCATGTTTATATTAGATATCTTTGGCCTTATTACATTTGCAAGTACTGTCTTACTCTTTTCTTTATGTTTCGGAAGTGGTTTTATATGATACTTCTTGTTTACATAAACTTTTAATGATAAACTGCATCTCTGAATATGGTTAACTTTAAAACTTTCATAAACTTTAAATTTTGCTTGCATGAATGTATTTTAATCTATAAAGGCCTTATATTGTACCTTGTTCATTGTTGTTAAAACTTGACATTCAGTACCCTTTCATTGACTTTTAACCATACATTAATTTCATTTTTATCATAACACAGATTTGTTCCAGTCTTGTTCACATAATCAACTTTTTATTTCTAATAACATTATCCCTTGCTCAAATTCTTTATTACCTTTTCTGTTTTGATTTACAGTTTGACGTTGAAATAATAAAAAAAAAAAATGCCTAGCTGGAATGTTTTCATAGAACAGTTTTGTTTTAGAACTACTTTGATGCATATCATATAATAAAGATAATACATAATTATATTAAAAAAAGATGTTAAATTACTTATATAAGGATGACCGGCCACAAGTTTGAGTGTATGAATTTCTCGTAAAGTAGCCTCTCTTAGACTTCCACTTGAATCATCAACATCAGCACTTATGTCAATGATCTTGGCGGCATATTCTTTGCCAGTGTCTTTTTCTACACAGCGTCTCACAGTACTGCTTACACCTCTGAAATTATGTATAAGAAAAGAGTAATGCTCCCAATAACATATAAGACACACTACTTAATTAACAAAGTACATTTGGAAGAAATTTCTCTGAACAAATTCCACTTAACCTGTTCGCTACCGCGATCACAAATATGTGATCGCGCAATTCTCCCTTCAAGGCCCGCGATCTCATATGTGTGATTAGCCTTTCTGCGTTTTCAGGCCCGCAATCTCACCGGTGTGATTTCAAGTTGGAACGTTTTATTTGAATTTCTAAATGGCACCAGATGGCGGTGGAAGTCCGTTATAGTTTCAAATAATGTTCCACAGTGTGTTGACCTTCAATATACACGTCAGTTCCTAGATTTTTTTTCTTTTTTGGTGAATCCGGGGAATGTAAACAACCAGCACGTGTTCGATTGCTCATGGAGAAGCGGGCATTTAAAGGGTCCTGATTTATTGCGCTCTGAGTGTTTATATTTTGACGGAACATGGAAAGGATGGAATGTTTATCGGTTAGAGGTGGGGGTGAAATTATCATTTACAGTTTGGAGTTAGCTGGATTTTGCGTGTTTTTTTATATTTTGGGTCAGTTTTATTTTAGTCGTCATGGCGAAAAGAGTAAAATATTTAACTGAGAGCGAGATTTCGGAATTAATGAACGAAACAGATAGTGAAACGGAGGAAAGTATTTTTTCTACTGCAAGTGACAGTGAATATGATTATTCAGATGGTACTGAAATAATTCATTACGTGGAAAATAATGCAAGCAATTTATGTGCATGTATCATAAGCTTCAAAATTTTTAAATATTATGTAGTAACTTTCTTAAATTTATCTTATATTCAATTTTTTAATATTTTACTTATATTTTGAATCTTCCTGTTACCTATATTATATTTTATTATCATATTTTATCCATTTTCAAGACTCCTATATTAACTATAATATTATCTATATCTATTTCATCTATATTTAGAATATTCATATATTATCGCTATTATATTTTATTATATTTTGAATAATGATAATATAAAACTTTTGCCATTTGTATACATTGAAGGAAAAATAGACAGTTCATTTTTTGAATTCTCTAAAGAAATTGCCAAACGCAATATAGAAAACTAGGCATTACAAAAATTTTATAAATGTGAATAATTCATTCAGTTCATTAAATTTGTGAAATTTATTTGAAAATATCATGTAGCTTTACTGATAATTTATTAAAATCTTTAAATCGTCCATTTTTTACTGACAGCAAATATAAAATTTCATTAAAATGAAATCATTTTCATTAAAACGAGTATTTTTCTTTAAAATTCGGAACTGTTTTTATAAATATCATGAAACATTTATTATAGTATATTCAGATACTATTAATGATTCTCAATTATAAATTTCAACTCACTCCAATGAAATTATGATTTTTTATGAATTTTTAAATGAAATTAGGCTTAACGGGGAAAATCACCCGGCCCCATGCGTGAGTATACTCTCGGATCGCAGGCCTGAGGAAGCACTTCTTTCTCCTTTTAGCGGTAGCAAACAGGTTAAAAGGGAGGCAGAGATCACAAAAACATGTGTGGTCCATCTAAGTACGAGAAATAAATACCTCCTAATCAACATAAAAATTAACTGTGTTTATTAAAATTATAATTAAAAATGCAGGTAATTTCCATTAACCTTCCATATGACCAAGGGTTTGGCCCCAAAATTCTGAAGTTCCTGAAAAGATCATAAGTAAGTGACATTTTCATAATTTTAATTCCTGAGTGACCTTCCTTGTTAGTTCAAATTACCTTTTTTCTAATATACCTGTTACAATTTAAGTAAAGAACACAGTTCATATAAATAATAACTGTTTACTATTATAATAATAACTACAACTTTTAATAAATGTGATAAAAATGCATAATAACCATATTTAATGGTTACTATTAATAATTACCAACAAAATATGATCAATGTGATTAATTAAGTATATTAGATTGAAACCCCAAACTCTAACACATTTTTAATGTCATGTGAAATGAAGCACATGAAATTATGTACATTAACAATTTACAGCCATGGTTACTTAAGATCACTAATAAAAAGATTATTTAAGCCAATATTTTAGCACCTCCTTTTAGTGCAATAGCTACAAATTTTAGGCCCTCAGGCAAAATTTAAGTGTGTGTGTGTAGATTTATATATAGATCTATACATTTTTTAATCTGGTCCCAATAATAGAAGAGTACCCAATAAAATCTCACAAGTGAACAAACATCTAACATGTAAAAGGCTGGTAGTTTGCCAGTTTTGATTCCAAGCAATTAAACCTCTGAGTGTTAGGGGTTTAGTTCCGAAACTTCAAACTTTTCAAAATATCATGAATAATGGTATTTTCTAAGATTATAATTGAAAAACAACTCTATCATTTTGTACCTTGATTCCTTTTCTTCCAATATACATCCAACCCTAAACTGGATACATTAAAAGCTGGTAGAAATTTTCATGTGTAATGGATATGAAAGCCAATCTGATTCCTTTTCTTCCAATATACATCCAACCCTAAACTGGATACATTAAAAGCTGGCAGAAATTTTCATGTGTAATGGATATGAAAGCCAATCTATGCAATTTTACATCCATAATGCTGAGTTGGTTAAATGGGTAATTACACTGAGGTTAGCCATCGCCAACTGGAGAATACGGCCTGGTTAGCTACAAAGCGATCTTCCATGATTTTCTCTGGTTTGTTCAATCTTTAGATTCTTTTATTTTTAATACTGCATAATAATTAAATTTCCAGAACCTTATGGAAAAACATATATAAAAGGTTGTTTGTATACTTGCAGTTAAGATTAATTGCATTATAAGTATTATTTTACCAAATAGTCATGAAATTTTCTATCTAATGTTTTATGATCTTTTTTACAATTATTTTTATACTATACAGTAATGATTTTTTAGGATTAGCTGAAAAGCAAAGTTTTAAAATAAATAAATAAAAACAAATTGTTAGTTATTAACATTAAATCTTTAATGTTTGATTATTCTTCCACTAAATACTAAAGTAAATAGAATTCTCTAATAAATATTTTGGATATACACCAAAGAGCCATTACATTATGACCACCCTGTCAATAACATGTAGGACCACCTTTAACCCTCAAAACTGCCAGCACCTGGCATGGCACTGACTGCACAAGGTGCTGATACATAGTTTGAGGTATCTTGTATCAAGCACTCACCAACTGATCTTGCAATTCCTGCTCATCGCAAAGGGCAACACAAATTTGGTTTTTAGGTGGGACCACAAATGTTCTATTGTATTCATGTCAGGTGAATTTGGAGGCCAAGACATGACTTGAAAGTACTGGATTGTTCCTTGAATCACTCCCTGATGATTCGACCCTTATGACATTGTGCATTATCTTGCTGGTTAATGCACCTCGCCTGAAACACTGTTGCCATGAATGGGTGAACCTGGTCTGCAACGATGTTCACATAGCACACAGACATCAGGGATTGCTCTATGGGAATTATGGGTCCTAATGTACTCCATAAAAACATTGCCCACACCATAATACCCCCACCATTGTCTTGTCTCTGTCCAACTGTGCATCCAGGAGTCAGGGTCTCGTTTGGAAATCAGCGTATTAGCAAACCTGTCGATGCGACAGACCAAAAAACGTGATTCATCGGACCACGCTACTTTCTTCCATTCTTCTAATGTTCAATTCTGATGTTTCTTGGCTCATTACAGACACAGCTGGTGATGACGTGCCGACAGTGCAGAGACATGCTTTGGCATCCGGCTGTGTAGGCCCATACGCAGCAATGTACGCTGCACAGTGTGTTGAGAAACACTGTCTGGGTCACCACTGTTGTAGCTCTTTGGTCATGGCAAACAATGAGTAGCAATCTCTGCTCTCCTCTGTAATCAATGCACTGTCAAATTATACACTGCTAGCCAGTGACTTGTCGTTTCACCATCCATACTCTACTTTCGATATGTGCTCACAACAGCACCTGAACAACCCACTAAACATGCTGTTTCTGATATCGATGATCCCAATCGCAGAACCATAAAGATTTGACCTTTATTGAAGTCTTATAATTCAGCTGCTTTTCCTATTATATTGCTAATCACACTATGTTTGGAAAGACAATGCATAGCCACTTTATATACTCTAACGTCTGATGCGCATGTGCAGTGGTTTGTTCCTGCCCAATCCCATTGTTATACATGGAATGTGGTCATAATGTAATGACTTTTTGGTGTATGTTTACAAAATTTACTATTGATTTCATTCATCTCAAATTTTGCAGGTTTAATTTTGCAGATGCGAAGGAAAGGGGAAGAGAATGGTAAGATTCCAAAGTTTAAATAATTTACTGACAAAAAAATATACATTATTTAGCAAATAAGATGTAAAAATGACTTTTTTAGTATCTTATTATGATATAATTATTTATTAATCATTATTGAAATTTTTTAAATTTTAATTCTTAAGAATAACTTGAATGAACAACCAATAATATATACATTTCTTTAAAACTATAAATACTTCAGAGCTTTCAAAAAGTATGCAAATATATCAAATATATTTTTTAATTCATTTCATTTATTAGCTAATAAAAAGAACAGCAGATCAAAAGTCGCAAAAAAAAATTAAAATCTCCTGAAATCCTTGACATTTGCCGACATGAATCAAATAAACTATAATGTTGCTACAACATTAGAGCAAGTAAATTACTGGTAATGCAATGATATCTTTATATTCTGATAATAAGGAAGGAATCAAAGGATTGAACAGATGTTGCTGTATCCATATGAAGCAACACATAAATACTCTTCACAATTTTAGTTTGCAGATTAAAATTAAGTAAAAAAAAAAAAAAATCCATCAGCATATTTTATGTAAAATTACATTTAAATCAATCATCTGAAATATTCAGTTCATTAATTAGTGATGAAAAATTCTCAAATGATGCAATTTTTTTCCTTTCTCACAAATTCATTAAAAATATGTTTAATTACAAATGTACTATCTATGTACAAATGTAAACAAATGCAAAGTCTTGGAGAAGACATCTCTCTCCTTAGATCTTTTATGTGTTTTGTTGTAACCAAGTAATTCAACCTAAGCTAGCAACAAGTTTTTAGTTGTACTATAAATTAAAGGTAATTAGAAGTGGTACTCTACTGTTATCAGGACCAGATTCAGAAACGTATACATGTATGTATGGATGTATCTGTTCGTGTATGCATGCATATATGTACATACATATGTATGTTTGTATATATACACACATATGCACATACATACATTTCTGAATCTGGTCTTGATAACAGAAGAGTATATCGGAATTTTATTGTTGTTCACATACAACAAACATGCCTAATTTAAAAGCAGAATTCCATATTTGTTACAGAAAAACACTTTTGATTTCAAATGAAAAATAATTTTATAATTGACATTGAATAGCATTTAGTCACTAATTTTTTATTAAAAATTTACTGCAGGATATAATATAGAATTCATGAACTTTTATATTTGACAGTTAATAACGCTACCTATTTCTTTAAAAATTTAAATACTTTTTGACCTTAATAGAATGTTTCAGATCTGAATTTTTAGTATAAAATAAGTCTCATTAGCTCTA
>KK119244.1:130387-144759 GCA_000611955.2 Stegodyphus mimosarum | reverse complement strand
CTGTGTTGAAAATGTCTGACTTTTTTTTTCCCATAGCTTGATGAGGAATAAATCAAGAAAACACTGCTAGAAGTTATTAACACATTACCGACCGGCCGTCGATTAATTGACGTTTGCTCCCTAGCGCTTACCGACCGGTCGTCGATTAATCTGCATCTGTTATCTGAATAAAGAATGCAAAATGCTTGCTGCTTGCTACTTGTCAATCTAACCTAACCAAATCTAACAGAAAGATCAAAAGTCGATTAATCGACGACTGGTCGGTAAGCGCTCGGGAGCAAACGTCGATTAATCGACGGCCGGTCGGTAATGTGTTAAGAGAAACTTAAAGCAAGTTTCTGTAGTTGTCTCAAATGGCTGGAAGGCATGTAATTGTTTCAAAGATGACCTTTCAGTCAGTTGTATGATATTTAAGAACCCTGTTTATAGTGCTTACACAAACTTGATTAAAAGTTTGTGAAGCTTTATTGGAAGATGTCTGCATAGAACTGCCAACCCATGGTTTCAGGTTTTTGACAGGTTTGATGACAGTTTGATAAAATTTATTTTATCAAAATAAACATTTCAGAGGTCTGAAGTACACTTACCACAGCAATACTCGTACAGGTGTTCACAGTATCACAGATCAGAAGTTACATTTCAAACTACTATGAACGTTAAACATAATGCGTTGCAAAGCACATCTAAAGGGTTTTGAACTCGTGCTGAAGGTAAATATATTGGGCACGAGAATATTAATTTATTATTAGGAAATTATTGCTAATTTTAAGTGTAAACAATGGGACATAAGGATCAAGAACCTCATCTGTATATATTCCAGCTTTCATAGTTACACTGGTAAAAATGTGCAATCAGTGTGACCATTCAGAATAAAGCCTGCTCATACCATGATTCCATCTCCTTTGTGCTGACACATTTCACATTTGTTTTCAGGCTTATTGCATGCCCCTTGGTATAATAACATGTCTGGAATCGCACTCCAAACTAAAATGAGATTCATCTGTAACAGAATTTGGCTTCAATAGCTGATATTCCGGTCACAATGACACTACTGCAAACAAGGACATTTTACAGCTTGAGTTTGAATTTCCTTGCTTTCTTTCCTTTCTTGTATGCAACTTATCACTCTTACTTCATTTGGCTAGTCAAGTTCCTGTAGCTCTTTGCAGTCTTAACTTATGTCATTTTGTGTATTTCTTTTATAAATTGTTGCCAAATAACAGTTCTAAATAGGTAATCTATTGTGGCATGTTTTCAACCTTGAACTGTTTGTCTGCATACACCAGCCGTGTTTTAAACCACTTTTAAGTTCTTGTCATGACATTTTTGGCTACTTTTAAGTCCATGTAGACCTATGTCAGTGTCTGACTTCTATTCTCTCCCAACTGCATATTGGTCCTCACAATCTGTCAGATCTCTTTTGAACAATGTATTAAACCTTTCACATACAAAAAGTTCACCCAGTTACTTATAATTCATTGAAATTAGGATTTGAAGCACCCCTTGCACTTCTTTCCATAAGTACTAAAAGAAGGAAACAAAAATTTTGAATATTTCAGTGTAAAGAAAGTGAATCCCAACATTGATCTTGAGGTACCAGCCATCTTTCATTAAACTTTAGTTAACAGAATGTAACATAAACACTGTTTAGCAGTTTTTTCTTTAATTTTTTCCACCTGCATATTATGAGTGTAAAATGCAAGTGTTTAAAAAATTATGTTTATAATTTAATGTTAACTACTTGAAAACTTTTAGGGAGTTGGTTTTATAATTAAACTTGTTTTGCATATATTAAATGTTAGATTGTGATTGATAATAATGATGCGTAATGGCAGTTGCATAGATTATTGCTTTAATTTATTAAATTGTCCTTAAACATTTTCACTTAGGGTCCTGAAACGTCCTTAAAAGTTCTTGATTTTCATTTAAAGGAATGTGAATTAATCCTGTTTGGAATATTGAAAGTTATTTTATCAGATGGATTTCTCATTAGTTAATTTGAAAGAACAGAAAGACTGCATGTATATTAGGATATTTTTATAATATTTGGTGCCGCTGAAGGATGGGCTTTTTTACCCTAATATTTGCATTAATGATACCTAGGTATACTTTTATGAGTTTTAAAATGAACTTGTCATTGGGGTGGTTTCACATAGGAATTTTTTTGCCAGTGAAATTTGAAATGTGGTTACTATTTTGAATAGCAGCACATAATAAACAATTACTTTGCATATGTCTAAAATTAAATATGTCGTATATATTGAACCCAAATATGTAAGGTTAACCTCTTCACTCCCGATGTCAAGCAAATGAATCCTCCATGTGGCCATGACCTTGAAGCACAAGCCACTGTGTGCCTGAGTGCATTCTGGAATTAAGCCTAATGTATGAAAATGATTCCTATAAAATCAGCTTTTTATCTAAATATTTAGAATTTTGCGTATGTTTTTTCTCATAATATAAACAGAAAAATCCTAATACTTAAGGTTAAAATAAAAATTAAGTTAAGTGCAATATTAGTAATTATGATTACATTCCCAAATTTGAATTATTTCTGTATAATAATTAAGTAAAAAACTTGAGAATTTAAAATATTAGTGCTTATAATGTCCTTTTGCCTTATTTATCTAATATGGGTGCCAACTGTTCTGATCACTTATGGTGCCAAAAATACTGGATTTGAATACATGAATACAACACATATATGTATCCTAACTTATAACTGCAACAGGGAGGGAGGGAACCTCAAAATTCCATGAAACTTATTCATAATGAACTTGATCCAAGCTTATAATAGGATACGTTAAATTGATAGAATTTTCCCTGTCATAGCCAAACTTTTTCTTCAGCATTTTCAAATTATGACCATTACTTGAATTTACTAAAATAACTAAGAAATTTTCTTAAAAAAACTCTTCATTTCTGCAGTATTTTTGAAACAGAAACAAATATTAGACAATAATTAACATCATAATAAATTGTATCTAAACAAAAAATTAGATTATTGTCTAGCCCCTTCGCTGTCAGCATATCATATATGATATATCTCAGTTTTCCTCCATGGGCCCACTGTATCAAATAAGCAAGGTGTCATGGGAGTGAATTGACAGCTGACAGCATCATATATGATATGCTGAAGCGGAATGTTTTATTTCAAATTTTAAATGTACAACTGCTGTCAGTGCCACTTTGCTCCTTTGACATTTTATCCATAATCAGCTCTAATTGCTAGGTGACAATTTCACAGCTGACAAGATAATACATAAGTACCATTTTTCTTTTAAAAACACCTGCCAGCTAGCAAACCACATTTTTGGTTGTTGAGGAGAAAGCATTTTGTTTTACCTATTCCTGCACATAATCAGTGAAATCCCAAGTGCACATATGACAGGTTGGTTAACAGTTTGAAAAATTGCCATGGTATAAGGCAGTTAAAAATTTTAAGTGAAAAATCTTTAGCAGCTATTGAAACAGCTGCACAATTTATGGATAGATAGATCGAATTCATTTGCAGCAAAAATTATTCCCAGAACAAATATATAACACTAAAAAAAAGTGTTCTTCTCTGGCAATATGTGCCTCTAATTACCTTGTCAATCTGTGTTGAAAAGACCCAAGTGGCATCAAAGATTTCAATGAAAGATTATTAATTTTAGCATATGCATTTTCCTTCTCACCTATCATTCAAATAAACAAGCACTGATGACACAAATATTAATGAATGAATGGTTTTGAGACCAAAGTTCGATAATATTTGAAATCTGTTGGATTGCCAAATAATGAAAAAATTCTCTTTATTACAGACGACTGTTTTGTCATAGCTACAATTTTGAAAATTTTCAGATGTTACTGAAAAAAAACAAAAACTAGCAAAAAACGAAAATTCACCAACTAATGGATAATATGAAGAAATGCTAAATGAATATGATAGAGTTGAAATCTTTCATTGCATTGACAGTGCACCAATATCAATAAACGAACAGATGGTGAAATCTGTTGAATGATTTTAAATCCAGAAAATATTGCCACCAGTAATGAAGGTTGGCAGAGGTTTTTGAGAATGGAAATATTTCCACCTGCAATTTAGTGCAAATTCTTAACATGGTGATTAAAGGCCTTTAGCGATCGAACTGTGTAACAAAAAAAGAAACTGTCTTACTTTTATGAAGTATTAGCACAGAAAGCAGAATTGCTTAAATAACTTACATTAGAAAGCATGTTTAATGAAGCAAAATAAATATTAGCATTGAGCCTTTATTGCAAATTTTGGTTCCTTTAAATTCATAAATGCTTCATTATTTCACAAACAACGATTTCATTCTTTTAATTTTATAACATATACATGTAAAGTTATTAGATGTAAATTAATGATCTGGAATTGCCAGGACTTCAATAATTCTAGATCCTGAACTTGGTACTCTAATATAATTTTCTTCATTATGTGGTATAAATATATTTATATATATATATATATGTTTACTGTTTAACTTTCATAGCAAAAAAGCTATTGCTGTTATAAATGAAATTCTTTTTTTTTAAAAGATGCTCTAAGGGCTATAAGAAAAAGATTATTGCAGAATGCTGGGAAAAACTATACAGTCGTATTGTATACTTTAACAGTAAGTGTTTGAAGATTGATGCAAGAAAAAATTATTGAAGAACATAAGAGTACGCTACATTAATGATATATTTTTGTTGAAAAAGCAAATTTATTTTATTAATGAAGTTACTCAGCTTTTTCTCATGTGCAATAATGCTTTTTATAATTATTACACATAGGTCACATTGTGAATCTCTCCAAGTATTTTGTTTTAGATAAATCTCTACTTTTGAATATATATTCCGCTATCTTTTAAAAATATTTTTGAATATGTATGGGGAATATACATAAAGAATTTATTTGACCTCTCTTTTTCAGATTATCGTTTCAAACTTTAAATATATGTTATCGTTTCAAACTTTAAATGTGTTCAAACTGGTTTGTTTCCAATTTACACAAAGCGAATAGAAATAGATGCTTAAGATTAGCATTTGCTGAGATTTCTATTGAACGCAAAATGGTAAAACAGCAAAGAAAAGGTGGATGAAGGCTACTGGATTTTTTACAATAAATATAAAATTTCAGTTCTAGCACTTATAATTGCCAATAGTATACACTGAACATAATGACAGACATAGCATAGAGATTCATTCCATGGAATGTCTGCAACATGTACTATGGAATTTGTATAAAAACTGACAAATGTTTCTGCTTTAATTTGAGAACATAATTATTTTGAAATTAGTTTCACTGGTGGATGTGCAGTTTTGTCTATATTAAATGTTTTCATATAGTTTTATGAAAGAATTTTCATTCTTTAAAAAAATTCCCTATCATTTACCTCTCTTTCTGCTATGTATCTGCCTTGTGCTTGCATTACTTTCATTTTGGGTTTGAACTGTGTCGCAGCTTTGTGTATTAATGAAGTGAATGTGAATATGTACTTTTCTTTCTTTCTTTTTTTAAATTGTTTTATAGGTCATGCTTGTTAAAACTGAAATATTGCAATCTTGAGTTTCTTGAAAAAAGTGGTTTGTAAACAGAAACACTTAGTTAATCTTAGTAAATCTTAGTAGACTGAGTTAGTTTTGGTTCTCAGTGCATTTTGATTGGATAGTTAATACTTCTGTAAAATTATTATTGGCTGTTCAAGTTTTAGTTCCATTTACATCACCAGAAATATGTAAGAGCCATATGACATGATTTATTCTAGAAATGATACAGTGCAGAGAGAGGTTACTATTTTTAGAATTGAGAAGGGAAATTTATGTTGCTAATTTAATCTTTTACATATTCTTTATTTATTTGCATATTTATTTACTTTTTTTGTATATTCTCCTCCCCCCCTTCAAGGAGAAAAAGGGGTAGGGACATAGAAGCCTTTTTAATAGAAAAGCATTAAAACAAATGAAGAGAAATAATTTGAAAAATACAAATCCTGAAACTTTGACCGAAATAATTACTGACATAATTGCAAAATGTGAACTTATATAATTTTTTAGAATTTTTTCTTACATATAATTGTATATAAATGGAGTTCAGTTAATTTTTTTATATATAAATGGAATGTATAGTGCAGTTCAAAAAGGCCATTTGCATTTAAACAAGGAATAGAGGCCTTTATAAACAACTGCTAGAGCAGCCCTTAATCACTGATAAAATACATCAGTCCGTTTAAGTGGATTTGCCCAACAGATGGAAATGTTTGTATTAGAGAAAGCTGTGAGGTCTTCTAATTTTGTGTAAAACAAGAAAATTAGAAATGTAACAAAAGCAGTAAAAACCATAATTTTAGTAATAATATTTAAAATTTATGATGTTAAAATATAAGGTATAATGATGAAAATTAGTTATTTTTTGTGATTTGATTATTCGAAATAAGAAATGTGTGCAAAATTTTTATAACTGTGATATTATGTGTAAAGCTTTGCAAAGCCTTCCCTGAAAAAATCTAATTATGTGGACTGTCAAACACTAAGACTTTTGGACTGAAAATTTTAATAGGAATCTAAAATATTATCTAAGTGTATATTTTTCAATTATTTAAACAATTATTTTGGGTAAAATTTTATTGTTTGTATTTTTAAAATTATTTCTCTTCATTTGCTAATGCTTTAAAAGCTTTTCTTTTACCAAGCCATTTTCTTCTTGAAGGGGGAATATATAAAATATAAAATATCTATCTTTCAAATAATAAATTAATAATAGCTCTTTAACTCCCATCTTCATTTTAAAAAATAGTACTAACATTTCTGGATTGCATCATTTCTAGATTAATCTATGCCACAAAGCTTGATGATGTAATAATTGGGAACCTAAATTCTGAGAACTGAAACTTTTCTAACTCAAACCAAAACCTTCTTCTTTGTGAGCTTTATTCTTTGTGAGTCCTTATTGGATAACTATGCACTTTAGCTTCTCTCTCTATGCTGAGTGGATGTAATTTTGCTGTGCTCACTTCCTATCGCAACAATATCAAAAATGTAAATGTTATTGAGTAAAAGGTATTGTGGCCACAAATGTCAGTTTAAATAAAAATAGAATTCAAATTGCCTCGACTGCCAAATTTCTTATTCATTGTGGATCGACATTTCAACATTCTTCTTCTTCAGTATGGATCTATGTTTCTGCATCTCAGTGTTCCTGTATCAGTACTTCTCTGAAATTTGCTTATTATATATATGTAATGAAAACAAAATTTAGAAGTACTGATGTAGGAACACCAAGATGTAAGAATTCAGAAATACCAAATGCCAAGCATGTAGAATTCACAGAACGTAGTAGGTCCATATTGAAGAATTCTTTGCGTGGTATGCTGAATTGTTAAATCCGTAGTGATTAGGACACCTGCCAACCGAGTAATGTTAAATTCCATTTTGATTTAAATTGACATTTGTAGCCACAATTCATTTGGCACTCTAATCATGCCTATTCAAGACCATTTACATTTTTGATACTGTTGTGATATGAAGTGAGCACAGTGAAATTATGTCCAAGTAACAGAGAGAGAGAGACACTAAAAGTGCACATTTATCCCAGATGGAACCTTGCCAAGAGAAAGTTTTGGTTTAGGATAGAAAAGTTTTGGTTTAGGATAGAAAAGTTTTAGTTTTTAGAGTTGAAGTTCCCAAATTAACTGTGTCATCAGTGTTATGCAAGCTTTGTGGTATAAATTAATTTAGAAATGATGCAGTCCAGAAATATTATTTTTAGAATAAAGAGGAAATACTCAGATTAAAAATGAGGAATTAAGAAGCTATCAATAAATTAAATTATAAAGCTAATTAACATATTTTTTTTCCTTTCATATTCTCCCTCCCCTTTAAAGAGAGAAAGGCTTGGTGACAGAAAAGCCTTTTTAGAAGAAAGCATTATCAAAACAAACAATAGTGAAGCAGAGGAAATACAGTTTTGAAAAGCGAAAAAAAATATATATATGTAAAATTTTTTATCTAAGTGTTTTAAAATAAAAAGCATTTTCAACAATAAATGCAAACTGAAAATGTTATTGAAATTTTGAGTCTGCTAGTTTATTTTTCTGTAAACATACTGTAAAAAGTGTCCCAATTTTTTCAAGTAATAACTGCAAATGTTCACAGTTTATTTACTTTAATATCATAATCATAATATTTTGTAATCTGTGGCTTTAAAATCTTCTGTAAAAATTCTTGTTGCCAAAAAAGCCAGAATTTTCTTTTACAGATACAAATTTGAATTAAAATTAATTATTTAACACTTCTAAAATATTCCTTATTTTCTTAATTGTAAATTAATACAAATTGCAAACAAAATTCACTACAATAATAAAATAAACTTGATGAAAATGGGCAAATCCTGTACAATGCAAATCAGCTTGACAACTTGCTGGATTCTTAAATACAATTAATTCTTAAATATTGGGATTCTTAAATACAATTATACGTAGAAGCCTCCATTCCTTAATAAAGGTAACTGGCTTCTAGTATTGTATAATTACCAAAGTTTATATTTATAACGTATGGCCATAAAAGTCTTCAATCTAGTTAATTGAAATGAAAAGCAAATATACAAAAATTATAGGTACACAAAATTCTACACTGCCCTACAATAATATTATGGACTATACAATTTTGTGAATATAAAATAAGAAAATAAATAAACTGCATAATTGTATCTGTTTAGAGAAGGCTTTTAAAACTTTTCAGATTTAAAATTTCAAACACATCTATTATTTACGTTACAAAATCACAAGAAATTTCAAATTATTATAATGTAAATAATTTTTCATTCAAAACATCATTTGAAATTGCTAAAATTATGCATTCTGTTATTATTGACATTATTAATATACTTATTTTGTACAAACCAGAAGACCCCACATTAATTTACATTGCTAATTTAAATTATAATTTATCTTTTATATATTTTTTATTTTTCTTATATATACATATATATATATATATATTAGGTTCTTGAAACATGTGTCAAAAACTGTGGAAAACGTTTTCAACTGCTTGTTACACAGAAAGATTTTGTTCAAGACTTAGTAAAGTTGATAGGACCAAAAAATGACCCTCCCACTGCTGTCCAAGAAAAAGTGCTCAGTTTAATCCAGGTATAAATACTATTATTTAATTTTTTTAATTTATTGATACTCCTTATGTATAGTATTTTAAATAGTAGTATTTTAAGTTATGGATTACTTTTTTGTATCTGATATTATTTAAGTGTTTGAATTCCTTTGCATAGAGTTGGGCAGAAGCATTTCGTACGAATCCAGAGATGCAGGGTGTTGTGCAAGTATATACTGATCTAAAACAAAAGGGTATTGAATTTCCATCATCTGATTTAGATACTATGGCTCCAATTCATACACCTTCAAGGGTAATTTTCCTCTTTTTATAACCTTCTTATGTGTTCAGTATAATTTCAGTATTAATTTTATGGCAGCTTCAGTATGTATTGTAATATGTAATTTGCATTGTTGAAATATAAATTTTCTACTTTTGCATTGTTCAAAACGTCATGAAACATTAACAAAAACAATGTTATATATTGAATAGCTTTTTATCAACTACTTTAGACCTGTTAATGACTCATTTAATGATCTCTTGTTATGGGACTTGCTAAATGAAAATTACCTTCTGTAGTATTATATGCCATTTATAGATGTATGTGTCATCATTTCATTGATCATAATTCAGCATTTTTATGTATGATTAGTAAAGAGAAAAAAATGTACCTTTTATCACAATTAGCAACTTATTTACTTTCTGTAGCTTACCAGTTATGGCACCAATCGCTGAGTGGATAAGACAGTTTTGTTAGTTCAGTTTGCATTCAGCCTGGCAAGTAGGATTTTTACACGGGTGTTTTCGTGATTTTCTCCATATGTAACAGGAAAATGGGCCAATTTCTTACAGAATGTCCTCTTTGAACATAATCTTTCTTTTTTTTTTTAAGTAGAGAGTTAGCAAGAAATAAGTTTCTCACTTCAGAGGGCTTTAGAATGCATTCTGTTGGCCCAAATGAGATAAAATTTGAACTACAGATAATTCAAATGATGTCTTGACATTTATTAAATAAAAATTTTCAGTATAAAAACCTGCCACTAGGTGGCACTATACTACAAAATGATATTTATTTGCATATATTTAAAATATGAAACATCATTTGTGTTACAGCGCATGCCTGTTAGCATTATTCTTTAGATAAAAAGAAGATGGAATCTGCATGAGCATTAGTTACCTGTTTGCACATCATGCCTACATTGCAAGGAAAGTGCGACTGGTAAAATTATTCTACCAGGAACCAGCAGAACTCTTGTGCAGCTGTAAAAGAATTCCTTCATATGAAGCAGATGCGAAGAGGTCTAGTGTCTCCGTGGGCCCTACCCAAGATGATAAAGAAATTTGAAACAACTGGTCAACTTGGCATTCTTCCAAGTAGAGGACGAAAGCAAATCCAGTCTTCAAGTGTCAAAAATGTGGCTGCTATGTCATTGAAGTCAGCAGTCAATCATGGCATGGTAGTGTGAGTGTGCCAGTTGTTTTCCATGTATTAGATGTGCTGTATTCCACTATGCAAAAGATCTTATAGCAGATTTTGAATTTTTGTCCCTATAAAATCAATCCTGTGTGCCTATTGCAGGACAGAGACTCAGAGATTTGTAAAACTTTCGCAATACAGTTCCTTGCTTGAATGGTGATTGCCATCACTTGGCCATGGAACATTCTGTGGACTGATAAAGTCCACTTTTGACTCGGGCAAGTTAACACCCACAACTGTCGAATTTGGGCAGTTTTAAATCCTCCGCTATCCAGGAATAACCGTTGGATCCTAAAAAAGGGAGAGTATTGTGTGGTTTTTATGGTATTTTTATCTTTGGACCGTATTTTTTTTTTAAGAGATAACTGCAAATGGAGTCCAAACCTGTTCCATCACAGGACAACGATATTGTGATATGCTGAAGGATTTTGTATTCCCACAACTTCAACAGCGCAGATGCATTCAGGACATCATTTTCACACAGGATGGCACAACTCCTCACATTGATCATCATATAAAGCAATTACTAAGACAGCATTTCGCAGATGAACGGGTGATAAGCCAGCATTTTCCAACAGCATGGCCTCCTCATTTGGTGGATATCTTCCCCTGCGACTTTTGGTTGTGGGGTTTTCTGAAGGACAATATCTATTGTTGAAAGGCTAGCATCTGTGCCAGATCTGAAGAACAGCATTCGGCGCCATGGTCTTAAAATTTCAGTAGACTCAATCCTGTGAGTTGGGGAATATATGGTTCTGCGATTAGAGCACATTGTTGAACATGAAGAGGACATATTGAGCAACTATAATGCTACTTTTTTATATTATTTAACAAAACATATTAAATATTTTTATGTATGTTACAGCGTCACCTATTGGCGGATTTTTTTAATGGTGGATTTTATTTAACAAATATCAAGCACATCATTTGAATTATCTGTAGTTCAAATTTTATCTCATTTGGACGAATAAAATGCATTCTAGAACCCTCTGAAGTAGGAAATGTATTCCTTGCTAACCCTGTATGTAGCTTTCATATACTTTGCCATAATCAGTTAAACAAACAACTATTTAATCTATGATATACTGAACTGATAATTTATTTATATATTTGCAGCATTCTTTTAATTGGTAAAAGATATGTATTGTGTTATATATTACATTCGGGTGTGGAATATTTGGTTTTATTTAATTATTTACTGATAGATCGTACATTTTCTTAAATTCATTTCATCATTATTTTTTTACATTTACCATAGTCTTATTTCTTTTCCTCCAGACAGTTCCGATGCCTCCTCCAGTTCAGCCACAGCACCAAGAAGTGCACCCCAGAGTAATGTTTTTCTTTCTAGGCTATGATATTATTTCTATATATTAATTAAAATGATAACTTTTTAGACTATTATAATCTTTTTTTATTCCTAAAATTTAAAAATGAAAAGTGGTTTTGAGCATAAAGTAAAAACTCTTAAATTGAAATAGTATCTCAAGTACTTGTTTTGATGCAGTATAATTTATCATATCATAGTTACAGTACAAAGTTTGAAATCTGTTTGTCCAATGTCTAGACCTCCGGACCACTAACTGCCCCAACCCCCCCCCCCAAATGGTAGTCTAGATATATAGAATATACTACTTTATGAAAAAATTCAGATGACCCATAAAAGTGATTTTCCTCCTCACTAAGATTTCTGTCTGTCACTTTCAACCACCTGCTGGCTGCCAATCATACTATTGCCGGTGACAGCGCATTGGTTGACATTACCCATAACAAGCTTCCAGCCTTTGTGGTGGTGGTGGTGTGTGGGGGATTTTCAGTCTGACTTAAAAATAAGTAAAGCTCCAAGATATATTGTGTGGAATGGGATGTTACTCATATTGGTTTTCAATGGAGAAAAACGGGAAGAATCAGATTATGAAGAACTTATGTTCAGTTAACACAAAAAATTGTACTCTTCCTTATCTTTCTAATTTGATCCAGCTTATTATTTGTAAGTTATTGTTACTACAACTCTCTTATTAAATTCAATGTTTGAATTTTCTGTTATGTTAAAAAGAGTTTCTAACTCTGTAGCTGTAACAGAATCTGCAAAGAGAAAGAATATTTGGTACTTGCCTTCTGATATGACATTGGTGGAGTCTGGGTTTAAAAAAGTGGGATTTCAAAATTAGGCAAAACAAAACCTTATTTTGAAATAAATTTTGAATAGACTATGACATTTTTTTTCATTAATGAAATTTTTCAGTATTGATAATAAATGAAAATGATATAACAGAAGTTTTTCATTGCAGTAATAATGCCTCAGTCAGCAATCAGCTAATAGGTGGCAAAATCTGAAGTATGGTTTTAAATCTAGAAAATATTGCTATCATTAGTGAATAAATTCACATAGGTTTTTGAGAATGGAAAAATTTCAGTTGAAAATTTAACAAGAATTCTTGACAGGGCAACTATAGGATTTAAGAATGGCGTTTTGTAACTGAAGAAATTGTGTTTATCTACAAAATTAAAAAGAAAGTATTAGCAGGAGAAAAAAAAAGCGACAAAATAGCTTAAATAACTTTAATTGGAAAAAATATTTAATAAAACAAGCAAAGTGAATATTGAGCTTTTCTTGTAAATTTTGATTTCCTTAAAATCATAAATGCTTCATTTTTTCATAAACAAAGCTGTCATATTTTTAATTTTATAATTTCTGCATGTCATCTTATGAGGTTTAAACCGGTGATATAAAATCTGGAATCTTCAAGACATTTTAAAAGAAAATTTATTTATTGCTGTATCAGTTTATGATGAAAAAATATCCTGAATTATTTGCTGTAGATAAAAAACTTTTTGAATTCTTATTTTGTTGAAATTAGACATAAATTCCAACAGTTGTGGATCTTGGACTTGGTACTGTACTCTTATTTATTTAATTTGGCATTTTTAAAGTTACACTTCTTTATGTTTTGAAAATTAAAAGTGTTATTTTTGTTTGTAAACCTTTCTAGTGGTTTAGTTTGTAAAATCCATGAGTGCAGATAATTCATTCCTGGTTTGATTTATGGAGAAAAAAGTAAGATGTAGCTGCATGAGATTTTTCCAGTTATTCTAATGTATAATATATATATAAACCATTTCTCTTAAAAAATACTTTAAGGAAAGTGTCACTATGTATTTTCATAACATTACTGGGTTCTTTGCTGTTAAAGCCATATGACTTAACACTTGGGTATGTATGTATATGTGTGTTTTGGCATATTTCCTCAACACCAAGTGTTGTCAGGTTTTGTTTGACCTCTTTGATGGAGATTATTTTTTTTAAAGTATCTCTTGCACAACACATTATTCATCTAATTGCAGTTTTTGTTATTATTATTTTATCTTTGAACTGTTTTGCAGTAAATAATTCTTGAAATTTCATTGATCTAGGAATAGGTAACATACCCAGTTGAGCAGCTATGGGGTAGTGCAAAATGGCACAATAAATGCCAAAGCAGTACTGCTCGCCAACATTTAGACCCTTATTTAATTGAGTTTGTCTTGTACCACATGCATTCCAAATGAGAAATATTCTATGATAAATGCTATTTTTAGTGCTTTAGTCATACATGAGTCCTTTTTTTAATGTAATATTTATTGATTACTGTTTTTTATTTATTTTATTTAGTCATTTAAAAAGCAATAAATATAACTTTTTTTTTCTGTATTTGTTTTAATTTAATGTTTCTTCTTTTGATAAGAAGGGTTTCAGGGATGAAAGCAACAGAAACCTTAAAAACAAGTGACAGAAATTTATTAAAAGAGGGGTAAAACAATGTTT
>KK119244.1:63946-130342 GCA_000611955.2 Stegodyphus mimosarum | reverse complement strand
TGACCTGAAAAATGTGTAGTTTGGCTGATATATAACAAATACCATTTTAGTTTATTCTGCTCTGTTAGCTTTGTGTAAACTTTGGATAGTTTATGTAAAATTATGTATAGACTAAAATATGCACCGAGGTTAAAAATAAAGAGATAATTTGTACAAGAGGTGCATGTAATATATAGACATAATAGGTTATTGGTTTCTATGTACAGGGCACATTTTAATACTAGAAATTGGAAACAACCATAATAATGATAGATAAAATAAAATGATTTATGATTAAATATAAGAAACACATTTCAAAAAATGAGAAAAGTTAGTGATAAACTGAAATTTACAGAGTGGGAAGAAAATTTGAACGGCAATGGCTATGAGTGAGATCCAAAGTGTCAACCTTTTCCTTGTAATCCAACTCGCTAACCACTCACCTAGCTGTGACAATCTATCTGAGGAAAAAGTAATGGAGCATGTAGAAGTCACTGCAACAATAATTTAATTACTATTTTATAAGTGTGTGTCATATGGCCCAGATTGTAACTGTTCTAAAAAATTTCATAGCTGTGTTTTATTGAATACTTTTTCATAGTCAACTGCTTTATTTAGAAGTTATTATTTTATATATCAATTGTAGTTAGGTTTTGATGTATTTTATATCAAGATACTTGTAGAGCTTCTTGTTATACATGAAATAATGAAAATGTGTAATAATTAAGGATAATTTTATAAGGCAGAGACTTTGATTTCATAGAAACTGTAATGTATTTAGGTTCCTATTGCTTACGGTGTTCTATACAGTTGAAGCATATGGATATAGTGGTAGGGTCATTGCTTTATAAATATGCAGTTTTTTCTTTCATGAGAATTTAAATTTCTGCTAGTATATGATTTGAGAGAACTGAGGATGCCGTAAACAATGATGATGATTTTATTGGTGTGGATAATTGCAATTTCTTTAAATAAAAACTCATTGCATGTGGTTCTAACGTCATATTGAAAAGTGTAAACAAGAAGGTTTTTCAGATTAAGACACATGATAAGAACTGAGTCAGCTATAGGCTGTTTGTTCACTTCATAGATGAAAAACCTGAACACGAATGAAGTCAGATTCACATCCTCTACGTAATCCGAATTTATGCTGACAGGAAAAAAAATAGCGCCAACTATGTCACAAGCTTCCTCTTGTGGACATGACTTAAGAATTTAAAAGACCGTTAAGCTTAGTTTGGCAATAATTTTTGCACACACACACATGTTTATATTATATATATGTATATGTGCATCTTTGAATTTAAACCTTATTGCCAAGACTAAATGTTGCTAATTTGTTTTTAATGATTCTGTAATTATTTTTCTGTATTCCTATAAAACTCAGTTTGATATATATAATTTATAATATGATACATTAAATATTGCATAATAAATAAATAGGCAGTTTAAAATTCAATAATACATAAACAAATAATTTATTAAATACTTCTGTAATTTATTTTACTCTGGAATGTTGTGAGTGCGTGTATAATTAAAGAAAGCTGTATGATCAGTGTTGATTTAGAATTTTTTACTATGCATCTCATTAAGTAAGACATGGTGATGTTCACTTGTTTTCTCATTCACAGGACCAGCCTGGTTCTGTATCTATTCATCCACAACAAATGGAGAAACTTAAAAAGGAACTAGAAATAGTTCAGGGAAATATGAGAGTTTTTGGAGAAATGCTTACAGAACTGACTCCAGGCAAAGAGCATCAGAGCGACCTTGAGCTGTTGCAGGTAGTATTTTAAATAAAAATTACAAATTATTTTTTGAAGAAATTAAAAAAAAAAAGAGAGTCTTTGTAATTCTAGTTGTAGAGAATGGCTCAAGCAAACATCAATTAAAATTTACTTCAGCGTCAATTTTAAATAAAGTTTTGATAATTAGGAAATTTTAATGTAATAATAATAGTCTAATGCAGAAATTTTGTGTAGTGTATGTAAATTGCATCACATGAATAGTTTCATAATAAACGTTGTAAATAATCTGTCACTAAGTTTTAAAAAATATGAGTGAATCTTTGGACCAGAATTGAGATGAATGTACACATTTGAATAAATTGTAATTCTGTTTTTAAAATTAAAAATTTATTATAAAAAGAAGTATTTTGAAACTGTGCAGCAAGACATTATATTTGTAAATATTCAATATTTCTTTCATGAATACAGGAAGAAAGATCAAACTAATAGGGAAGTGGGGAATCAAATGAACAGTGAATTCAGCCATGCTGATTGTAAAAGTATTGTTCCATTATAAATTAGGGAAAGTATCTAGTGAGCATTAAGATTGAACTTAAAAACCCAAATAATATTATACTTTGGCTGTTGTACTTTCACTATTATATTCTGGAATGTAATGATGCATTCCTTTTTTAGACAATCCATTTCGAATGTGTGCATTTGTTTTTATTTTATTGCATTATCCTTTTGCTGTCAAATTAGTATCAACAAGAATTTCAGCTGCTTTGATATTATGATATGTATGTTTATACTTGAGTATCAGTTATTGACATAATGTAAAAATAACTGCTGCATAAATAAAATAATTCAAGATACATATTTAAAAATTGTATTCATACTCATGTTTCAATATATGGTGATTTTTAATGTTGATAATGAATTTAACTTTCAAATAATTAAATATAGTCTAAAAATAGTTTCATGAAAATTCAAATAATTAATATTAGATACCTCATTTTCAGCCTTGATAATTTATTTGGTTAAATTTTTATAACTATCAAGCTATTGCATTGTTATTAATTGTTAAATTAGCACATCTGTAAGAATGGTAAATAAGGAAATATTGTCTGCTTAAATGCATAATTTCTTTTATAATATTTTAAATATGCTTTCTAGTTGTGTTAAAATTTTAATTAATAATAAATTATAGAATACTCTGGCATGTAAAACTTATTGAACAATTTTATGTTTAAAAACAATAATGGTATGTTATCCCCAAAATTAAATGTAAGGATTCTCTCTTACCTTAAAAGTAAACTGAAGAACCTATGGCAATTTATATAACTGTAAATCTTAGGACAAAGCTTGTACATATTCAGATTTTAATTCATGATGCCTAATGTAAATAATAAAAGTAGAAATTTAGGAATTATACGGATATTTTTTAACAGTTTGCATGAGTATTTATTCTTTTAACAGTGAACATAAATATTGTAGGCATTCAGTGAGTTTCATTCCATACTGTAAGACAGTCATTCCAGTCATTAGAAGGTAAATAGTCATTAGGAAGGAAAGACCTAGTTTTGAGGCCTACATTTTTCCCATAGCATTATGGTATGGGTGCAAGCCATTTTCGGAGTGATAGTTATGGGCAACTTGGTGCCCATATCTTTCATTTTGAAATATCATTTTGTTGTGTGTTGTTTGGGTGACATGTGCAATTGCAACATTGAACTATTGCACATTTATTAACAACAACTTAGTAGTCAATGTCAAATGCATAGAGGTAGTATTTGGTCAGCTTCTAAAAATGTAACTATAATTATCTTTGTTATGCGAAGATCTTGTTAGCAGCAAGAGTCTTTGTAGAGCATTCTGTTGTATGTATTCTGTCTTGCTTCTGTTGTGTCAGAGTATGACATCTCGCACTTCTTAATGGCATGACTGTCTGGCATTGGCCTTTAGATTAGGACTTGTGAGAGTACTGCACAACAATTTCTTATCTTCATATGGTCTCTCACATACCTAAAAACTTTAGTTCCTTACTGTTTCACATAAAGGTTTACTTCTTTACTTGGTTATTAAATGCCCTAAGAATTCTAATTCGGAAATATCAAAAACACATTTCAAAGTATTAAAGATCATACTCATTTAATTTGTGTAAGTTAGTTTTTTGCTTCTTTGTAAACTTTCGCTTAAAGGAAATTATCTAAGTACTTTTTTGTGTTAAAAATATTTGAAAACAATCTTGACATTCAGTTGAGCATTGCACTCTAATTTCTCACTAGTAGCAAAAATTTTTGTTTGTAAGTGAGGCCAAGTGAAAAAGTGAGCCAAGTGAGAAAATTGGCTCCTAGTATGAGTGTCAAAACATCGGTGATATAAAATCCTATCTGAAAATTGCAGAGACTGAAAGTAAAATTCTGCAGTTTAATTTTAGTATTGTTTGTGGCAAACGGTTCTAACATAGTGACATTAATTTGCTTTCTTCTTGGCTTGGAGCTACAGAAATATTATTAGAACAATATTTCGGTAGCCCCAAGCTGATCTTGTTGATATCAATGAGAATACTGTGCGATATGAATGAAAATACTGTCGGTATCGATAAGAATACTGTGTGAATGAATGGGATCAGTACTGTCAGTATCAATGAGAAATTTCATGTTTGTATGTTTATCACAAACTTATAATCTATTTAAAGGATTTATTGTCCATCCTGTATCCATTACTTGTTTCAGAATAGAAGTCAAATTTAGTTTTCCAACTTACATTTCAAATTGTTATTGGAAAATTTTGGATTCTGACTATACTGTTTTCAAGATAAGCATTCAATTTGCGAAGAGATTCTTTGTTTTTTCATTAAGCTTACTATTGAAGAAGCCTCTGAAGCTGTTTGGGCTAGGTGAGTTAAATCTGCATCAAAACTGACAAAACTGCTTGTGTAATTTAATGCGTTAAGTGCCACGCAAGTTTGTAAAAAAAAAAAAAAAATCTTTGTCAGCCCATGAGCACAGCTATGCCTTCTGCCAATTGTTTTTCATCATGAAACATTTTGGGACATGCATTCAGTTACCAAAAAAATCTTTCCTCAAGAACGAGATATCTAAGAAAGCATTCAAGATTCGGAACAAATTATCAAAGAAAGCATGTGAGATTCAAAAATTATTTCTTCTTTTCCAAATATTTTTTTTTGCAGTGACATATGTTTAGAATATTTTTTGTTACATTTGTTGCACTAATTTTTTGGAATGTCAAAAATAAAAATGGAAGAGTTAGTGAATCATATAGCAGTGAAGAAGGAACCTGTTACAAGGCTTGCAAAAATTAATATAGCAACAATGAGGAACATACAAGATTTTTCAGAAGGAGAAATATAAATAGAATCTCATCATTAGATTTTGATTCAGATACTGATAAATGCAATGATAATAAGGTGTAGATACTACTGATCATATTTTACAAGAGTAGGCTGTTGAGGAAGGAAGAAAAGTTAATACTGAAGAAATTGCAGTTCGATTTAATGAATGGAATGACTTTAACTGTTGGCGACAATAATTTTCATTTCTTACTTTCAGTCATTCAACATTTTTTTTAAATACATATTTACTTACTTGCTTGTACTCAATAAGCATTACTTAAATATGGATGACATGGCCTGATCAGAATTTTTGCTGTCAGCTGTATTTGGGTGACTTAGCAGTTAACCTGTTAAGGAAGACTTTGTAATTTCTTTTAGAAATCTTTATGGGTTTTGTTCAGTGATAATTCTTTTCTAGTTGTAAATCTGATAAAAGTTTATAGATTTATTGAGTTTCAGTCAGAATCTTAAAATTCAACTATTAGTCTCTTTTTAAAAGTAAAATGTTTTTGTCATTTCAGAGGTTGTTAAGATGATATCTGATACAAGTTTTCATATATCTAAATTTTCTGCAATATGTGTAAACTTTATGCTATTGTTGGTAATGCCAATTAGATCAAATGCGATTTCACATAATCTTAATTATAATACAATATTTGATTTTTAAATAGGGGGTATTTTTAGCACCAATTTGTTAATCTACTCCGTATCAGAGTCTTGCATCATTGTTAATTTACTCAGCAACTCAGTCATATTGGAAGTGGGGATTTGCTTTTGAAACAAAACACAGAAGAAATTTCGCAAAGTGATTCATTTCTAATGCACTCCACTGGGAGGTAAGCCAGTACTTTCCAGTAGATGAACTCTTCAATTGAATTGGATAAACATAACAAAATGTGCAAAAGGGAAGGAAATAAAGAAAAATGTCTCATTTATTGTTTTCCATTTGTCTTAGTTATTGCAAAGAGATACTGGACGCTCCTATAGATTTTAGCAAGATTAATGATTATAATTCAAAGAAATATGCCATGAACAAAAGTCACTTAATATACATAATAATACAGGTGGGCATAAATTATGAAGCCCACACTGCAGTAAATACAAGTCACTAGTACTATATTCGAAATGCAGGGTAAGAAGAACAAATGTACAAATGGAGTAACATTTTCCAAATTTGTTTAAGGAAGTATAAGACTAGTGTTCTTCTGATACCATACTAGTGTTCTTCTGTGTGCCATTTTGGGAGGTTAACTGGTGAAGATCAGTTAAGTCTCTATATTGTGTTGATGGTTGCTCCAAATTCCATTCAGGATTTAATGCATTAGCTTAAAGGTGTATGAAAAAACTGTTATTGCATATGAGCAGTTTTTATTGTGAAAAAGTGTATATAAAGAACTTCTGTGTATTTGAAGATTCAGGTTAAACGGGAATCTATTGAAGTTTTGTACAGACTCCATTGGGGCGACTGGTTCTTCGGTTGCATATGCAGCTGCCATATAGAACTCTAACATATTTATTAACCATACCAACAACGAATTTATAATCAATATTATATGCATAGAAGCAATATTTAGTTAGCTTTAAAAGGTAAGTATAGTTAATTCTAGTCATAGTGTGAAGATCTTGCTAACAGGAAGAATCTTTCTGGTTGCAAGCTTCAGAGTATTCTGTTTCAGAGCAGTTTTCTGTCTGGTATAATTTGCAGACTAATTTTTTGATGCCATCACAGTTTTTCTGTTTTGATTGAAGACAGAATCAGCGAGTTCCCTGAAGAGTGATGATAGATACCCTGTAGACCGCTAAAATCCTCTGACACTGGTTGTGAAATTATGACTTTTAAAACATCAAATAAAGACATTATTTGAACAAGTTAATGCTTTTGTAGTGGTAGAGCATCTCATGTTACACCTCTTAATGGTTTGACTGTCTGATTTCGGCCTCTAGATTGAACTTGTAAGGGGATTGTACAAGAATTTCTTATCTTCATGTTATCTGCCACGTTATATCTCTTCAAATGATAGTTTGTGACTACCAATAACTAGCAGTGTTCACATATGAGTACTTTATAGTGTAATATATAGAGAGGAATGGATGCCAGCCATCAGAAATTATTATGCGCTGTTTTGTGAGTTTTACACACTAGGTTTTTTTTTCCCCATAATTTTCATTTTGTGATTAACTTCATTAACTATCATTCCCTGCAATTAATTTGAATTTTCATGCCTTTAACATTATAAATAAAAAAATATATTGATTTTTTTATTCAGTTTGTATTATATTTTACATATTTGGAAAAATTTAAGTTTTTCTTTCTTTAAATTTTTAATCCCTCAGTTTTATTAATTAGGAAATAAAATTTCTGAATTTTGTGCATTTTACATTATTTATATTTTGCTGCCTGTGACATAACTATATTTTCTTACAATTAAATTTGTACATTGCTAAATGTGTCAGCTGTTTAACAGGATCTTTGCAAAACATGTCAAAGTATGCAGGGACGAATTGTGGAGCTTCTAGACAAAGTTGGAAATGAAAAAATTACTGGTAATATATTTTTCTTCATTTAACATCATATATTTTTTTTACTGTTATAGATTATGTTAAAAAATGCAGCAGTAGTTACATATATCAATATAATTTTTGTTATAATTTATTATTATTATTTTTTTTTTTGTAATAAATATTTTATAAGTATTGTTGTTTCATAAGTTTGATGTATTGTAATTGAAAGTTATTTCATGTATGCAAATTTCAGAACATTTTAATTTAATTAAAATTACAAGTGTATCATTCAGATATGGTATACAGAATGAGTTTTAAGAAGGGAAGCACTCTTCAAGTTGATGAATAATAGGTACTAGATTCACTTTTGCTTGAAACTGCTCGCTATTTCATATCTTTTACATTATTTATCAAAATTACTGCATCGTCATTATTGTGAGTGTAGAAATTTTTCTTTCTGGACATTCTCCTGTAAATAATAATTTTTCTACAATTTCTGGCAATTGTGCTACATTAAAATCGTGTATCTCCTGTTTCAAGACTCCACAATCATTCTGGAATATAGGCTTGTAACTTGCTGTTGCATGTTCTAAAATGAAAAATATTAAGTTTTAAATTTTAACCAATATCTTATACAATATACAATAACATACTATTTTTATTTCAAATAGCCATAATTCTGATCCATCGTATATTTTTTTAAATTCCGCTATTCTAACGTAAAATTTTATTGAATATTACATTGAAATGTAATTCCTTGTTATCAGCGGTTCTGCACTAAAAACAAAAACTGATATAAATTGTAAACTTAGCTAAAATCTGAGATTTTTTTTATGCAATGCTGCATTGCATAAATATGTATCTGAGAGTTAGAAAATTCAATTCTTAATCAGCTGTCAAAATTAGTGATTAGCTGAACAGCTGTTCATGGTCTTCCATAAGAGCAGTTTGAGAAACTTAAGATATTTTTCATATAGCTTAGGAGGAATTGCTTAATATCTGTGTACTTAGTTATTTCCAGCTATTTGTTGTGTAATATGGAATTTTTATGAAAAATTATGCATTTCTTCCTGCTAATCTGGGCTTATTTGAGAATCAACAGGCCCTAGCTTGCAACAACATAACATTAAACAACTTGTTGATTACAATAAGTGATATATTTTCCATATTTTTATACAAATGTTTTTAACAATATCTAACATTATCTGCGATCAAATTAAACAGTGTAAAATGGTAATTTATTATTTATTTATTTTTAAATATTTTTATTGTTGGAACATGTATTTGAGTACTTTTCTACTAAAGCAATACCATTTGATGCTTTTCTTGTTTAGATGTTAAGTCTCACCAATTTGATTTGTCTTCTTTCCTGGTGATAAGTGCTTTTCTAAAAATTCACTTACTCAACTATGTTTTTTCATCTAATCATAGCTATTTATCTATAAAAACAACAGATTTTATGATTTAAGATTTGTCAAGAGATGGACTAGTAGGTATTCCATTTCTTCAGGAAAGTATTCTGTACAAAGAGTGACTGTGTTCAGATAACCACATCAGGAAATTAAGAAGTGACTTGAAGCTAAAATGGCTCTGCAGGCTTCATTCATAATGAGAAAAAAAAAAAAGATGTTGGATCATACATTCCTTTTTTAGTGCAATATTTATTAACTAGTATTATTTTTTATTTTAGTTTTGCATATTTTATTTAGCCATTTAACATGCAAAAAATGTAACTACTTTTTTCTGGATTTGTTTTTATGTTTCTTCCCCTTCCCTTTCGAGAGTTGATTTAGGGATAAAACAAAGGAAACAAAATTACCAACAGATATGTAGTGAAGAAAAGGAGCTGGAAAAATATAAAAAAAAAAAAATGGGGGGGGGAAGGCATCTATATCAAGCAAAGGGCACAAGAAAAGACGCTAAAACAATATAGTGCCTTTGCCAATATGGTGCCAAAATGCATGGTATGGGTGTAATCGAAAAATGTGTTTTTATTTACTGTTTAGTTTCTGGTGTTTACTTGTCTGTTCACTATGTAATGTGTGGGAGACTTTGAGAAGTTTCTGGACATGCATAAATGAAGTTAGTCCTTTGCAAGCTTGGTTTAAAAAGTTGACTTCATTTTATGGATTCCATAATAAATGATGGGACCTTTTCTAATAATTGCTTGTTTATGCAAATTAAGGCCACAAGTTGTAAATGATGGTAGAACTTCATGTGAAACACTTTTAGTTACTCATATATTTGCTATAGCAAGAAACATAAGATACGAAGGTTTTTAAAGCAATAAATGAAATAAATGTAGAACACATTATGTCACAACCAGGAAGTGATGCTGAAGGAGCTGAAAAAATGGAACTGGAAATTTTGAAGCCAGATTTCTCATTAAAAACTTTAAATAATTTTTTTTTCTTTGAGAAGACAATTATTATGTTAATTGATTATGTTCTTGAATGAGAACTTAGCACAGAAAAGGAATTAAAAAAATCGGCATTGAGTCCTAGAAAGAATTAATCCAAAAATTTAGGATGGAAGAACAAAACTAATTTTTTAACCTTGGTTAGATATTAATATTTTGATTCAATGATTATACTGTTAAACCTGGTTAGTATACTTAAATAAATCTTTTGTGTCTAATCATATTGATATCAGTTCAATCCAAAATAATTCAAGTTCTTCGTGAATAGCTAACAATACAACAACCTATCATTTTCTGTGTACTCATAGTTTCATTATCTGTGGTTTCATTGTCTATAGAATGTTGAAAAATATAATTCTGCAGATAACAAGGGATTATTGTATATAAATGTTAAACTATATTGTGCATTATATTTTATTTTGCAGCAGAAAGAAAAACTAGTAAATAAGCAATTTTTTTTAATCTATATTTAAATTTTTTTCTTGTAATACTTGTTCTTTATATTTTTGTTATGTTGATTTGTATTTTGTAGATGTTAAGTATGGTTTTATTCTTGTAGAGGATTTACTTCAAGTTAATGATGAGCTTAATAATTTATTCCTGCGTTATGAAAGATTTGAAAAAAAGAGAGCTGCAGTTGAGAGGTCTAATAATCAGTTGCAAGTAATTAATTTTAAAACTTCTAATACTGTAACTTTCTTTAAGAACAAATGGGTGTTTTTTTATATTACTTGTGTTATTATTTGAGTTTTTATTCATTTATTTATACAGTGCAAAGTCCGAGATCCGGACGCCCAATATCCGGAATGATCTGAAATCCGGACCTCAAAGCCACTAATAACCTTTTTTTTTTTCCCCCTTGTATGTATATGCTCTACCATGCGTGTTTGATTTTTTCTTCCATAATAAAATATGCCTAGAGCTCCGATTCTTAATTTCACTTCGACACTAAAAATAAAACAACTCGTTATTCAAGAGACAAACATTTTAGCGTAAATTTGTGGGATTAATAATTTGGCTTCGTAGCTGCATATCTTCTTGGCATACATCTCAAACTGAAACATTCTACATAAACATTGTTGATTTTATGCTATTAATGTTTTATATCCTTGATGCCAACCTGGCGAATTTTGCTTTCATCACCACATGTTTATCAACACATGATAACTTGAGTGATGACTCATGCAGAGATGCCTAAATAATTTTTTCATATTAGTAATTGAATGGCAAAAAATATGGTAACTTTTTATGTTGATACTACACTTGAAGGTGATTATAGATTTAAGTTAAATGCGCTAAGAAATGACAAGGGAAAATTTAACAAAAAATTTCTTTCCAAATGCTAAAAACAGATTTTAGTGATACTCATAGACGAAAAGATTACATTTAGTGCAATTTGAATTAAGAATAACTGATTTGTTATTCAAATTAACCTAGAACCGGGGCCAGAGCTCGTGTGGCGGCACCAGGCGACATAATTTAGGAAAGAATTTTTGGAATTTAGTGAAGCACCAAGCAGCAAAATTTTAAGGATGACAAAATTTTTAGAATTTATTGAAAGCATTGGAACCCAAAATTTAGGGGTGGCAAAAATTTAGATCTAGGGAGGCTCTTGGTAGCAGAATTTAGAGCCCCCAGAGACTGCATCAAGCAGTAAGATATCTAGCATCGGCCCTCGATAAGCCTTTAGTTTATGTGTGAATTTATTTATTCAGGACTCGGATAAGCCTTAAGCATGTGCAAAAAAGAGACGTAAGTTTAATAAATAACTAAATTAATACAGTTCAGGCTTAACTGCTTCAGTGTGCGATAGAAGCAAGACAAAATTTAGCGGAAGAACTTGTCTTTCATCGCCAATTCTCATGATACATGGCCAATGATGTATAGCAGATGTTACTAATAAAGGCTAAAATTATACTTTACTGTATTTATTAGGCTAAACTTATATTTTACTGATTCCAAGGAATTTCAGTTAATATAGCAGATTGCCCTGTTCCTTAACTTTCTGATTTGATCCATCTTATTATTTTTTGCATTATTATTGCAGCAATTTTATGAAAATTAAAGTTTGAACTTTAGTTAGTGTCAAAAAGAGTTTCTAATTCTGGAGCTGCAAAAGAATTTATAAAGCGAAAGTATGTTTCCATGTAAATTAAACAAAAAGTGGAATTGTTGCAAAAAATGAATAAAGGTATATCCGTCTAAAAACTATGCAAGGAGTATGGCATTGAAAAGCCAACTGTATGTGACATAAGAAAACAGAAAAAAGAATTTTTTGTGATTTCGACACCCCACTCACAATGAATAACGTAAAAAATATTCATTATGCTAGAACAGATGATCATGACAAAGTAATGATCAAATAGGTCAGAAGTTTTGCAGCGAGGGTGTGCCATTGATGAATACAGTGCTAATGGCTCAAGCCAATATATTTCATGAACAAATGAACTTAAAAACTGAGTGCATATGTTGCATAGGTTTATTAACCAAGTTTAAAAATTGCCTTGATATAAAGCAATAAAATATTTCAGTTGAAAAAGCTTCAGCTTATTCTGAAGCTGTTGAACTATTTGCAGATGAATTCATTGAACTCATTAATAGTGAAAAGGTTATCTCTAGAACAAATTTACAACACTGATGAAATTTATCTTTTCTGGCAATATATGCCCTGAAATACCGTAGCAGACTCTACAGAAAAGGCTCCATCAAGGATTTTAACGCGAAAACTAGCGATATTAGAATGTGCAAATGCTGCAGGAACACAGCAGTGTAAACTTTTCGTAATCGGAAAAAATACACAAGCTCGAGTATTTAAAGGCGTAAAGAATTTCCCGTTACTTATCATGAAAATATAAGAGCACTGATGACACAAGCTTTAATGAATGATTGGTTTGAAAATCATTTCATACCCGAGGCTCAGTAATATTTAAATTCAGTTTATGTACCTGGTGACACAAAAATTGTCCTGATTGTAGACAACTGTTTGGCTCATACTTCATTAAAAATTTTAGTGAAAGATAATGCATCCGTATTACTCTTTCCTCCAAATTGTAAGCCCATCATTCAGTGTATGGATATCGTAATAGTGTGTGCTCTGAAATGCAAATATAAAGTAGCTTTTTTAAAATCCATGTTAAATTTCTTGAATAATAGTTCAAGAGTTTTTTAAATATTTTAGCATAAAATCTGCTATGTGGCGCATAGCAAAATCGTTGGAGAATGTGCCTTCAGATACTTTAAAAAAAGGCCATCTACCATATTTCTGGGTGAGGATGATGTAAATGATAGCCACAAATCTGAAGGTTTTGGATATCACAAATCACAGGTGAAATTTTCCAATTAATTGATTTTGCAACGTAATGTGAGATGCAGTAATAAATGAAGATGATTAACAGAAGTTTTTCATTGCAATGACAATGCCCTAATCATCAATCAATTAATGAATTGCAAAATCTGCAGTATAGTTCTAGATCCAGAAAATACCTTTACCGATAGTGAAGAAAGTGACAGAGAGATTATTGAAAATGAAAAAAATTCTGTTTATAAGTTAGTTGGAATTCTGGACTTAGGAATTACAGGACTTAAACAAATGGAAATTTGTAACTCAACAAGATGTCTGTCTATAGAATTAAAGAGAAAGTATTAGCCCAAAAATTGAAGCAACTTAAACAACTTGCATTGAAAGAAATGTCTAATAAAGTAATTAAATAAATATAAGGCCTTTTGGGGAGAATAAATTTTTGACACCCTTTAGATATAGATGCTTAATTATTTTCTAAATCGACCTTATGTTTTTAATTTTTACATGCCATCTTACTAGATTTAAACTGATAATCTAATATATGGAAAAATCTCAAATCTGGACTTTGTACTGTATTTTTGTTGCATTACAGTGTAGCATTTTTTGTTGAATTTTTCAACTTAAATTATATGTCATGTAAGAAAAAGTATTTACTGTAATTTATTGACCTTGAATTTTCCCCATGTTTCTTTGAGGACGATATCAGCGCTTGTATTCTGTCACATTTTGAAATTAAAGGAAATTTATTTGAAATCAGTTCTATCTTATTTTGAAATAAAGTTCGCTCACATTTTTAAATAAAATTTTTTAACAAATAACAAAGTATAAACATGTATTAGTCTTCATTTTTTTCACAGAATGTAATGGTACTTTTCAAAGCATGACTTGTTGCTTTGCATTCGTGAAGATTCATTCTTTGAAAGTCATTGCTCTTACTGAAACTTTTTTTCGACTTAACAAAACCAGGTTTGTGCTTTTTTTTCCTGTTCATTTTCGATAATAAATAGATCTTCTTTTGGTTGCAGTTATTTAGGTAAATCCATGCTTGATCAAAGGTTACAGTGTATTTCCATTTATATCCTATGTAGGTTTATTTAAGTATTATAAGTTTTCATGCAGGGTTCTATAAATTGTTCTGCATTGATCCATTTACTTTAACAATTGCTGGTGAACATTATGTTTTTCAGCTTTTTTAAATTTTAAATCTTGGTTTATGATTTAATTTATTATTGCTACAAATGTATTTAAAGACTTTGCAATTGTTTTCAGCATCAGCTGTTTTTTCCTGTTACCAGCAATTTAAGTGTAGAAGCAGTGTATACCCTTCTTAGGTATCCGTTTGATGTTTTCTTTTCATGAAAAAGTAATGATTGACAGCTTTCCCCTTTCTGATTAATAATGCTGCTACTTTTGCACTTAGAAATTTTAATACCATGCATTTAACAACTTTTTGTATTCTGGAACAGAAATATTTTTCTTTAGAAAATGCAGAAGCATATCCTTCAATCCATACCTTGTTTATGTGTGACATTTTGAAAGGAGACTAAATTTAAAAGTAGCAGATGATATTTCTGATTTCAAATAATGAGCTGTTGCCAGAAATTTTTATTTCAAAACATTTGCTTTTTTTTTTTTTTCAATTCTGTATTGAAATCAAAAGCCTGTTTCATAGTTAATATCATTACTTCAAGTTAGAGTTCACTCAATAATTGTGTAGGATGATCTTGGATGGAATGTAAGGCAATTTTTCTGCGTTCAACATCCGCCAGTGGCCAAGTGATAAGGTTGCTAACATTATTAGTTCAACCCTGTTTGAAATCTCGGAATGGGCTGGCTGGATAGGCCTATTTGTGGTTATTCCTACTGTAATGTGAATGCCAGCCCGTTTCCTTTAGAAAGTACTCCACAAAAGCACCTCTCTCCTTAGGCTGATAACATTTGTGTATTTTGCCAACCTTCTGCCTGAACAGTCATCTACAGGCACTGAACAAAATTATGCTTGTTTATTTTTATCTTAAACTCTGGAAAATAGATAGTAGAAGTGCATTCACTTGTAAGTAAATAATTTTTTTAACTCTTTATATGTTGTGTTTAATAATAAACTAATTCATATTAATATGTGTTTAATAATACAGTATTACTGAAAATTTTACTTAAGCAGATGATTATGGATCAGAATAATTTTTGTACCAGCTAAGGCGAACAAGAATTCAATTGGGTAAGATTATGAAAATTAGTTAGCCCGGTTACAGATTCCTTTGTTGAAACAGGAGGACTAAATGAAGCTTTTGGGATTTGTTTTCTGTGTAATAAATAAGAAAGATCAGTTTCCTTAACAAATCCTCCACATAGGCATCACTTTCCATAGGCATATAATCTTTGTTTGTTTTCTCTTAATCAAATAATTCAGATCCAGATATTTGTTGACAAACATCATAAACACACATTTGTGTTTAACAAAGTTATGTGGATTTAGTTTTTGTATGAAACACCCAAAATCAGTTCCTCTAAATGCATGCTGCTTTAACTATATTTCTTTTACATATTTACTGAAAATTATTTGGGAAAGGATTTGTTAATAATTTATACTGCTATTAACAAATTGCAATACATGCAGGATGATTCTAGATGGAAAATACCAAAATTTTCTTGTAGGCAATTATCTCTTTGTATCCTTTAACAGCTCATTACCAAAATGTTGAACCATTTTGGATATACTGTCATTTACTGTAATTTTGAATTATGAAGACAATTTCCCTGAGCTGTATAAATAAAATTATCAGGGGCAGCTACTTTTCTCATTGCATAATCATAATTACTGCAATTACTATCACAATTGCATTGTAATTAGATTATACAATTACTTTGTGATTAAAATTACAATGTATTTACACTGTATTTTTTGCCATGTTCTTTAAAAATAATTAATATGGCAGTTAAGAAAATATTATTGTAATTAATTTTCTCCTGTTAATTGAGTATCAACATGGGATCAGTTTGTTTTGATTAATTTAATTTCGGTTATCAAGTGTTCCCTGAAAATTGTGAATTGAGCATAGTAGATGTAAGATAGTATTTACGTTAGCTGCCACCCCCTTCAACCTACTAATAATGGTCATTCATAAAATAACTGAATGCTAGCAGTTAAACCATGGCTTTGATATCAGTAAATGGCCTACCATAGGAATGTTTGTGTAGTTTTTCCTATGTGTGATGTAAAATTGAAGCAGATTCTTTTATCTTTCACTAAGGCATCTCTTCTCTTTAGGCTTTTATTTGCTTTACAAATTCAGTTAGCCAAAACGTTCTTACCCTTTTCTGCAATAGTTAAGCACTTGCTGACTAGGCATTCATCAGGGAGTGGTTGTGTTGTATCCACCGATTATGTCTTCATTTCATCATTGAAAACATCATTTAAGTGCAAAGTGGGGAAATTAATATTATTCCTGCAAAGGAAATGAAAGAACATCATAAAATGTTCATGTTTGAGATTTAACTTTGATCAATTGCCATGGTGGCCACCTATTATTAACTAGCACACTAACCATTTAGAGCCTTATTTGTGTATGTCTATTGAATGTAATAGGGTTGTAGTGTACCTTGTTGTAGATAATAACACAATAAGAATACAGATTAGTCAAGACAGGGGTACATTAATTTCATATAACCTCTGACCATTTTTTTTACATCATGATATGTATCAGGAACTAATTTACTGCTAATAAAGAATTATAGATAAATCATTTAAGAAAAATTACTCCTAACAGTAAAATTTTTCATGCTACATTCTACTAAATTTGAAGAATTCTATGTTAATATTTTAATTAGGATTTTTATTTATTTTTCTTATTATTTTTAAAGTTATAAATGGTATTTTACACTTACATTTCTAGCTTAGAGGCTTTGATTGCATCAATAAATCAAAGATATTTTTGATGAATTTTTGTACTGTATATTTTTAACTGACAAAAAGTATTGGCTCAGAATCTTCTTAGAAGTAACAACTTGGCATTCATAACTCATCATCATATATCTGCTGAGTTGAACTTCGTGATTTTATTGCATTATTTTTACAACCCTAATCCAGTATCGTGTGACTTTCATGTCTTTGGACCTCTGTAAATACTTTAACAAAACAAATACTTTGATAGTGATGTACAGGACTCTGTAAATATTGTAAGAGGCCAGTGCTTTGATGTACAAATACAGAAAATAATGTATGCATAGTTGCAGGAACAACTTAAAACATTCTTCTCTCTGGAGATAAAAAATTTTGTAGGCTGACATAAAACATATATTGAGAAATAAAGTTATTTTTATCTATGTACTTTTTAATATCTTCGCTATGCACAGTATTGATCTTACTTTTTCATTTGCCTTTCTCTTATTTGTTCTTTGTTATTAGGAATAATTTTCATGCTGTGTTTTACTGATAACAAAATGCAACATCTTTTCTGATTCCTTTTTGTATCTGAAGTTAAATTTTTTAAAGGATTCTTTTTTGTAATCCCCCTCAAAATGTAGGTTATGTGAAAATCAATTTATAATTAGTTTTTCTAAAAAAAATGTAGCTGTTCCAAAGTTGCATACCTTATTTCATGTTAATATTCTCCTGATTCCAGCAACTGTGTTAAATTAATTTGAAAATGTATATTTTTGTCAGCAACATTCTTAAGAAAGTAATGATCATGAAATATTTTTTAATTTAATTTTTTTTTTAAATGCAGAATGTTGTGGAAAATAAGCCTTTGATTGATCTAGAAGAAAATGTTACTTCTGCTGAGCAACAGTTACAGGGTTTGAGTAAGTATAATTTCTATTTTTTTAATTGCATAATTTTAATAGCTTTCATATGCTTGTGCATAACATTTTGTGCATCCTAAAATTTCAGATTTGAATGCTCCGAATGCTACTTTAGAAGCTCCAGGACAAACAGAGAATTCCAGTGTTGATGAATTTGATATGCTAGCTCAGTCTAGGAAGTTAGAGCAAGAATTATTGGCGTATGTATTTATGTAAAAGATTAAAAGTCAATCTGTTTGTATTAAAATTTTACAGAATTGTCTGTTATATTCATAATGCATATCTTAGATTTTTCAGGTTTGTCAATAATACCAGGAATGGAAAAACTTGTAGCTTTTTAGAGTGTTAGTTATGGTATTTTGTATGCTCATTCAAAAGCAAAATCTTTTGTTTGATGACATGACATCAAGCAAAATTTTTTTATGTTTCCAATTGTTATGGAGTATATTTATTAATATGTACACTATTGCATTTTTATTAAATTTTTGTTGAGTAGTGTACTTCAGGATCAGTAGCAAAAGTACATTATCTCATGCTACCACTTAGTTCTGTTTGATTTTCTTTATGTAGAACTTAAGCAGATGTATTACAAGGTTTAATTTAAGCACAAATAGTCTATTTCTAAAATAGATAGTTGGCTTAGTTTTGGAAGGGATAAAGGTCGAAGTAATTGTTGCACCAAGTTCTTATTACAAAAAGTAATATAAAACTCTCTTACCTCTCATATCTTCATTGTTTGTGATGCCAGCTGCTCCAATAAACTTTCTCTCCATAGTAAGAGGCCAACTTGTCTTTAATATTTTATTCAAACAAAAAACTAAATTACGTTATTTGCAAAATAGGTACTAAATATTTAAAAACAGCTATCTCTTATATTACATTTTAGCGACTTTTTCTAAAGCAGAGGTTTTGTCTTGACGCTCCTCAGAGAGCGTTCAAATCTAGTCTCGTTCTCAAATCTCAATCAGAGAAAGAAGAGGGAAGAATATATGCCATCTAGTGGCAAGAATGGGACAGCAATAATGAGAATTATGTATTTTTTTATTCTTAAAAAATGTAAATAAATTTATGCTATTGAATAAAATTCGTATTTGCACTGGTGAGAGTGGCCAGATTTTGCGTCAATAAAAGTTATATGTCAGAATTCATAAGGTGGTATATTCAAGAACTGTGATAAGATGTTTATATATTTACTTTTTCTCTTAAATAGGAGAATAATTTTTGAGTAGAAAGAATTGTTTATATAAATTAGCAAAGATACTACATTTTTATGAGCATGGATGTTTGTAAATATAAATTAATTATAATTATTGCTTTGTATTCAGGAACGTATATTTTATTACTCAGATTTTAAATTAAGATATGCTGAACACTTGTTTCCTTTCAAGTAAAAAAGGTTTTCTCTGATTGTAATTTTTTTTCCTCTTTGAATATTATTCTCAGCTGGTTTTTATAACAGTATATTCACATTGGAAGAATAAATATTCTGATGGTGTGATCTTTATAATAATGTGAAAAATTTTTCTCATTTGAATGAGTTGTAAAACAATAATTGAAAACTGAAATTACAGTTACTCTTAATCCGTACACAGTCTACTGAAAAGCATGATAGTAAGTATAATACGACAGTGCACTCTGTAGAGAAATACAATTGGTGCTAGTTGTAATGATCTTTTGTATCCTAAATAAAAAGGGTGTTATAATGAAAATGCTACACCAATTGTTGTAATGAAATGGTTGTTTTTATGAACAGTTGTTATGATAAACCTGACTGTAGCAACAAAATACCGAAATGATTTTAAAATAAACTTTCAAGTTAATGGGTTTTTGTAATTTCTACACTCATAATTGATAACAATCTATGCATAAAGATTATGCCTATTCTTCACTCATAATTGAATGATGATCTATGCATAAAGGTTATGCCTATTCTTAAATCATTTTTAATCATTAGATTCAAACTGCATCATCAGATATTTTTTGATTCTATCTAGTACTAATTACAACTACATAAATTTTAAAGGTGTTTGAGGCATATTGTTAAAGTAACGTATAAAAAATATATCAATTTATATTCATGATGTAATTTGAAAAATAATTATTAAAAATGCATGTATTAGTGCCATATCTATTTTTAAAAAATGTATGTAGTAATGCAATATCTATTTTAAAGATAAAACTACTGTTTGGCATACTATTAGCCACAATTAGCAAGGTAAAAAGCATTACCCTGGTCATATATGGTAAAGTAGTTCACAGATATCAGCTTATGATAAAATTACTAATATAAAACATTTCCCTTTAAATTATCCCAAGAAAACTGGATTTCTGATTTCTTTAGTATTAATTAATAATTTGCGTTACAATTTGCATTACTCAAATGTTTCCTGTTTTTCTTCACAACTGTAAGCACTGGTAAAATTTTAATTGCATAAATATGGATTAAGCAAAATAATGTGAAGTGCCTTTCTTTCTTTGTTGCATTTTGCTATGCGTATCAAAATATCAGCTATCCATATTTAAACTGGCAAAAATTAAGAAATAGATTAGATTATTTGTAACAGAATTTCCCTTTCATTTAAAATTTTTTCTTTTTAAGAGGGAAAATTAATTTATAAAATGTAATAAAATCTGGTGTGTCTTAATTCCGTTTCAAATTAAAAATAATAATAATGTTATAATTATTTGTAATTAAAATATCTTCTATATCATCGTTGATGTGGGTAATTAGCAAGAATATGATTCTTGCATAAACAAGGAAGCAAGCAAAGAGGAAAATTCATGTGAATGATATAAATTTAAATTTTTGTTTCGGAAATAATGGATTTAGTTTTTAACATTGTAGGGTCCATTTGTCTAACTGTTGTGTGAAAACTGAAAGAGTTGTAACTGCACAGAAGAAGGGTTAAAATTACTCTTTATTACACTCTTTAGAAATTTACAATGCATCACCTCGACGCTAACAAACTACACCTCTACTTGGGTGGTAACTGAAACAGTAAGGACTAAACTAAAAATTTGTAGATTTTAACAAGTAGTAGAGTTATTCTACAGGGCTCAGACTATCCTGTTTCCTAACAGAGCATTAAAAAATCTAGTGGCAGCAAAGCAACAGCTGTTATGCCACGTTTAAGCAGCAATTTTTAAACCTTTTCTCCTCAAGGTAGAATTTGCATTACTTCACATGCACTACCAAATTTAAATATTCTGGCATTGGCAATTAGGGGAATGAAAGCTTATAGGAAAGAACTTTCAAATTAAATTAAATTGGTTATTGAAAATAAATATAAATCCCTACAACATAAATAATTTTCTTCCTATAATATTTACAAAACTTTATCATTTTTTATTTAAACAAATATTTCCTTTTTCTGGTTGTAGCTTATAATGCTTTGTTTCAGGGAAGATGGAGTTCGCAGTAACAGTGTTCCAGATGTCATGCAAAATCCAGAAGTAAATATAATTTGTAATTTTATTCCTTCCCAATTTAAGCAATATGTGTTAGTTAACCATAAAATACTTTTAGTATGTAAATAATTATAAGTTATTTTCTTAGTTCCACAGAGAACAAGACTTTCAAGAAGTTGCTAGATGGCTTCAGGATAAAGTAAGAATAGATATATACTTTAATTTCAACTGCTACTGTGCAGTAATCATATAATTTAAAAGTATGTAAAATTTTCTGTCAGTTTGGGAAAATGTATAAATTCTTTCAGTTTGGAAAATATTTGAAAATATTTTAATAATTGTTGTGAACATAGTGCAAGTATAAGTTGCATATATAGAGTGCAGTATAGATAAACAGCATTGTTTCATTATTGATTATTACACAGAAATGTTATGGCCATTTAATAATGTTTTGTTGTAAGTTATGATTTAAGGAGATCTCTTCATTAATCACACCAAATATGCAGGAAGGATTTGACAGTTTTTTTTTTCAATTACTAGCAGTACAGAGCTGTATAATAAACAGTTGAAAATATCTCAAGGAGATACAGAGATAAGGCATATCCTTCATTGTAGATTTCATATGAATAACTCATTTATCTTCACTAAAAAAAAAAAAAAACTGAAAGGTTTCAGATTTTAAATTACGTCCAAAGGGGCGTTTTTTTAACATTTTGTGTATTATCTTTATTTATTAAATTTCATGTTCTTCACACTTAAACAATAAAATTCAGTTCAACAGCAATATCACAAAATAATTTTAAAATGAGCATATCTTTAGAATTTCTGATGCACAGTCTCGCACACTGGAGATAAAAATGTTTTTTCTGTACAATGTTGCCATTGCTCGCTTTGAAATCCTTGAGTTTGTTAATAAAAAATTCTTTAAAGTTTTACAGTATATGAAATCAATAATAAAACAAATTCCAAATTTCAAATTTGGGCTTCCAGATGCCCATATTCAGGTGGAAACGTTCAATATTCAAAAGTGGATGGCTCTAGGTATCGTTGTTTTATCACATTTGAAGAAATATACATACATTTATGCAGATTTTTCATTATTTAATTTCTTTAAATATAATACAGAGCTGCAATATTTTGTAGCCACATTTTGAAAAGTGATGCAAGAATTTTAGTGATTCGATGCAAAATCACAAAACGAAAACAATAGTCCTTCAAAGACAAAGCCCCTTTGGACTAAGAAAAGAGAGAGAGAGGAAAGAAAAAAGAAATATAATTATATTTTTCTTTAAAAAAGGAAACAATGATTACAGCAAATATATTGTTGATAACATTCTTATTAATTCCCCCCCCCCATTTGGACTATGTCAACTCTCAAAAACTAAACTAAACTAAAACTAAACATTATTTTCAGTTTGCCAGATTTTACATCTAATAGATTAACATTGTAAATCACAACATTCTACCCACCTTTTAATTAGTGGGTTCATAATGAAAACTAAAATCATTTCAAAGACACAGTTAAAAGAGCTGTTTCGTTCAAGTATCTGGAAGAGGTATAATTCATCTTCCACTCTTAATCATCAGAATTTCATTTCTCAGCAAATCTGGGGCTAACCTTTCAGAAATACTTTAGTCTTTAACAAATTCATTGTTTGTAGATTCAACTAGATATATTTTGAGCAGGAAAACTTTCTGAATAGGTTGAACTATTTCAGCAGACGTGGTTTTGATGTGTACAACTCTATTTTCAACATCTTTCCCTGGATAGATATGAAGTACTTTTGCCATAGACCAAAAATATTCTTCATTTCTTTTTATTCCCAAAAAGTACTTTATATCCAGTTTTGTGTGTTTTGATATTTTCCCTTGATGGTCTCTGTAAAAATTGACTGAGATACTCATTCTAAATCAGTTTGTTAATGCTTCTCTCAAGTCGTTGCTGATATCTCAAGCTTTTATTCAGATTCACCTGACCAAATTAATCTAAATGGCACACCCACTTCAAAAATCTCATCCGTAAACATTGCAAGTGTCAAAAGAACATACACTGTGAAAAAAAAAAAAAAGGGCAGACAGTTCTATATCTCCCGTTTTACTGGGCCGATTGACAAAATTCAAATTGTCTCATGTCTCGAAAATGCGACTTAGGATATATATTAGATTTATACATAGCACTGTTCTAACATAGGTATTTTGATGTAACATCGGACTTTTTCTGAAATAACATATCAAATTTTTTCCATATTTCGGTTCTACGACTCAAATTATGTCTAAATATTAAATTTTGTAAAATTTGGTGGGAAATTTATGGAGAAATTCAAAAATTTAACTTGGTGAATTTTTTTTCAGTTTGAGCCAAGAATAAAACTTGGTGAACTTCTTAAAATTTCAAAAAATTTGTAAAAATTACCTAAAAATACAAATTTTAAAAATAAATCATAAAAAATGGCTGAATTTTATTTGGAATGAACCTAAATTTCGAACTGTATAAGAAGGAATCAGATAAGTTTCATAAAAAAAGAGATATTAATAAATATATACCAAATTGAATTAACAATGAGCAGCTGAAATTTTGAGAGCTAATTTTTTAAAAACTACTCGTGTAAATTTTACAAAACTTGGCAGTTTGCATAATTTGAGTCATAGAATTGAAACATGAAAAAAAAATTGGCACGTGATTTCAGAAAAATCCGATTTTGTATCAAAATACGTATATTTGAACAATGCTAGATATAAATCTGATACATATCCTAAGTCACACTTTCGAGACATGAAAAACGCAAGTTGAATTTTGTCAATCGGCCCAGTAGAACTGGAGGTATAGAACTGTCCCCCCTTTTTTTTTGCGCAGTGTACATAAGTGGTCTTGAGTTTATAGTAGCTCCACTGTCATAAAGAATATTCATTAGTTCTTCTTAATCCATTTATGACAATTCTAAGACTTTGAGTATAAGTTTTTTTTTTTTTTTTTAAGCATCAGAATCATTCTTTCCCCAAATGCTCCCTACCAAGGGGCTGCAGGGGGTTAAAAATCCACTGAATTTTTCTCTTAGATGTCTCCAGCTCAATCACATTCCAGTCAAAGGATTTCAGAAGATTACAAGAAACAACAAAATTGCATCCATCATCACAATAAATTATTTTTGGATATTCTTTTCTTGCAATGAATCTGTGGAGGCCAAGCATAAGTCTTTGGATTGATAAAAATATTATCAGTCCTAGGTTCTGTATACTTCACAGGTAAACAGAATTACCCATGCCTTTTCCTGATTTTTAATGTAAAAGGTTCTGTTAGATCAATACTTGTCAACTGAAGTGTGAGACTGTTTCAGACTCTGTTTTCTGATAGTGCAGCTGAATTTTAGCTTCATAGCTTTTGCATCTGATGCATGAAGACTTTTCCCGACTTTTCTTTATCCAAGAGTTTTCCCTCAGCTTTGACATCAATACATATAATACAGCATGAGGTAAACTCAGGTGCAGGCTAAGAATTAAATATTTATGTAGTTTATGCTTACTTGGAACTAACGTAAGGTAAATTAAATTTCTGTGCTTTTTCCTTGTGGTCAATTTAATTTGAATTTGCAAAATATTTCCTTCATCTTCAAACACATTGTTATTTATTTATTTTTTATTTTTAGAATTAAAAGATCTTGCTGCACTAACTTCATAACTTTCTTCACTGTTGACAGTTTGTATACTTTTAATTCTTCCCTTTTGTGTTCTTTCTCTTTCAATGACATGTTTTTAATAAATCTTAGCATCCAAATTACCATTCTTAAAATCATCATATAACTTGAAAAATAGGACAACATCCAGACACATTTATATTGCTTTTCCAATTTAATGTCAATACAAATTTTTCTTTTTTTCTGTTGCGACAGGATTAGATTGGGGCCATTCATCTGTTGATCTTCTTAACCAATATGGCCTCTCCCTTTCTCTGTTTTCTATTAGTTTAGCTGAAGAACACCTTGAAAGCAAATCAGCAGGATTTCTTACACTTGCAATGTGACACCAATCTTAAGTTATAGTTAAATCACAAATTTCTCTTATTTTGTTGCTGACCCGAGTTTCCTTTTTCTTAATTCAAGGATGAGTCAGTTTAATAATATTCTTTGTCAATATTGATTCCTAGATTCTTCTCAATAAAAGAGGCTGATCTAGCTCCAATAAGGCAAGCGTTCAAGTCTAGGAATGTAGTTTTGTATAGCAGAATAACTGTGGATTTTGATTGAAGTAGTTGTGCCTTAACCTTTGTTCTCATTTTCACATCATAAATAAGTTACAGTCACATATGAGTCTTTCAAAGCATCAGGAAAAACATACAAACTGTATGTGAGACTTTTATTCAACAATACGTATCTGGGAATTTTTACTGACAATAATAAAGGTAATTCTTTTTTTAGATATTCTGAAAGTTCAGCATCCCATCAAAGTTATTTTAGCTTCCCACTTTTGTAACAACAACTTTGGAAGAAGTATCAATGGACAACTAAATTTAATAGGATCTACACGTCATAAGGAGATCTACCAACCTTACTTTACTCGTATCACAAAAGAGAGAATCTTCTTCTTTGATCTATAACAGACTTTGGTAGACTATGGATTTTGTGTTCTATCTTCATATGACTAGTTATGCTCCCAGCATCTCAACTCTAATTTAGCTTTGCTCAATAATGATATTGCCTTTGCTACAAAAATATTTGTTTCTTCTGCAGAATCAACAAATGTAATTCCAGTTATCCAGGTAAAATGAGGACTTAAACTTTTTTGCAATTTCTATCCCAATTTTTTCTACACAATGTCTTGATGAAATTCGATAACTGCAGCAAGAAGGAATGGGCTACAATTTATTCTGAACACTGCTGAAAAGTGTCTAAATATTTATGTGGCAGATTGTTATCAATCTTTCCACCATAGAAAATGACGGTCTTCCTCATTTATAGAAATTTGTAATAAAGTCCATTTTATGAATTCTCTAATTTAAGCCCATTATTCTCTAATTTTAAACAAAATGGTAAATATCAGCCCTATCAAATTAAGTCTCTTAGCCAGCAGTCATTTAAAGAAGAGTACCCTTTTCCTCGAAAGGAAGCGTCAAAAAGAGGACTTACGGGAATTGTTGAGTTTTCTGTAAAAATAACTTAGCGTGGAAGATAATATCCTTTAATACTCTAACTTGCTTCCATTTCTTCAATTATTTCCTTAATTTCTCTTTTCTCAACCCTGTTTTCAAAAACTAAATTGTAACCTTCTAATCTTTCTGCTGACTTAAATTTAGCTATGGTAGTAATAAATCATTTCTAAGCCTATGCTTGCTTTATTTATAGGCAGATCATTTTCTGTCATTTGCTCATAGTATGTTAATTTCTTATATTCCTTCAGAATTTGTTTTCACTTAGAATGACTAATAACAACCTTTTCCATGCCATTTCTAAAAATACTTTCACATACATCTATAATTTCAGTGCCTTCTAATTTCCATAAATCTTCTAGATTTTTACTCAGAGTGAATAGAGATAATAGATCATTAGAATGACTGTGACTCTAGAAAGGTCAACTCATTTTGCCTATTATCTCTCAACTGAGGTAAGTTCCTGTGGCAACAAGTCCATTAGACAAATTATATGGTTTCTCAGTGCATAATTTCACATCTTCAGCACCAATTAAAATTTCCATTTGTGCTTGACCTATTCCTGTGTCAGTTATGTGGATATTCCTTTGCTTAATTTCTTCTACTTAGGTTCCATACAGAAGTTTCGTCATATAACCACGAATAGCTTGATCTAAAAGTCGCATCTTACAAGCGTAATTGCTTGTACCACTATTTAATTGTACCAAGTAACATTTATGATTTTGACATTAAGCCACCAAACTGAACATGAATCAAAGTTCTGGAACTAACTGAAACACAGTCCATTTCTTCAGCTGTCTGTATTAAAATACAAGATCGTTGACAGTCAGTATTGATTAAGAGTTTAACTAAGCATCTTTCCTATTTACTACCATTTTTGCTAATAAAGTTTGAAGAAATACTTCTTCATTGTAATAGAAATTAGCTAATGATAGGTTAAGTTTACTGGATTCCTTGTATTTTACTTCATTGGATTTTGCAGTTTCAGAAATTAGTTGATGTGTAGTCAACTTTGAATATACAACTGCTCAGTGTCTTTTGGAAGAAATTAAACATTGGACCTTATTATGTTTAGCATGATGCCAAGTTCTAAAACAAATATAACAGGCTTTTTTGTTACTTATAACGTCCTATTTTTCCTTAAGAGCAATTTTCTGTGCTAAAAAAAACAGTCTGTACTCTCATAAGGTGTAGTTCAAAACATGGATAGTTTTGTTTCATTTAATTTTGCATCTTTCTCTGATATGAAAATAAATTATTTGCCATGGGAATTAACATTTTCTTTCTTTATATAATCTGGATTTAAGCATTTTAAATCCTAACTTAGCAAGCAAAATTCTCTTGTCTCCCTTCAACTTCATTTTTCAGAAATGAAAGTAACTACTTAAACTTTTCAAAAACTTTCTTGATTACTAATTCTTATATGAGTTTTTAACCAAATTCTTAATATTTCTTAAGGAATGAATGATTCGAATAAGAGCAGGAGCAGAGGGGCATATTTATCATTAGTCATCCCTAATGTTCCATGTTAAATGGGATTATAATTTATCATATAAAACTGGTACATTTAATTTTTGCTTTACTGCAGTAATATTTTTTATTATGAAACTCTGCAATTCATGTACATAAAACTCAAATAATAGCTGTTCGCTGCCAGATAAATTTTTAAAGCATTAAAAAACTTTCTCATAATTCTCCAAAGTGGCAAGCAACTTTCCATAATATCCCATGATCTTGTGCTGTTTATAGTAATGTGCAACAAATAATTAAATTTGTCTTCCTTTTTCATCTCTATATATTCATGTATACATTTGAAGTGTTTTCAAAGAGTGAGCAAAGCTTTTATTTTGCCCTGAACAATTTCAGTTGAATTTTAGGTAAACACTTTTTTTCTTTTTTTTAATCCAAAGTTGGTGCCAAACTAGCGAAACCAGAAGTATTAAGTATTTGGCTACTGAAAACATTAAAGAAAATGTTTAATTTAATGTTTAGTTTTTATAACTTTTTAAATCTTTTGCATTCCTAAAAGTCTTGGTGAATTCAGCCCTAGTCAGCTTTTGTTTTCTTACTAAAACATCCATTACTTACACTAGTTCAGTTCTCAAAAAAATAAATAAATAAAATATCTTAAATGGAAAAATAAACTGACCTTATTTCTAAAAAATCAGCATCTGGGTCACCACAGTGTTGAGTTTTAGATAAATTTCCTATTTATCTTCACTCCAAAATGAGAATAAACACAATTTATTCTCCTTTGAAAAAGAAAATAATCATTGTGACAGATATATTGTTGACATGCTTATGGATTGGATACATAAGAATGGACTGACATAATTGGAATATGCTAACTCTCAGAAGCTAAATATTTAAATTATTTTCATGTTGCCAGATTTTGCATCTAATTAACATTAAAAACACACGAAATAGAACAAGGATTGCCAAAGTCATTTTCAGAAAATCCTCTAAAACGCAATGCATGATTTACTTTGCAAACTCTTTGAAACACACACTGAACTGATGACTGGCTGTACACACACTGAATTAACTCACTGAACTGATGACTGGCAGTAGAAGCCATATTTATATACACAGTCCAGTCACATTAATGTGACCACCATGTACTTTCCATGTCAGAGTTAAATAACCAATCACAGAAGGCAGGTGGCAGCACAGTGCAGTTGAGCGTATATAAAGGGTGTGTGAGGGAGGGCTTCGGAAAACATTTCAATCGTTGGCGTAATGCAGAAACGAAGCGATTTATCCGACTTCCAAAAGGGCATGATCATTGGCTTTCGGGCCAAGGGTGGAAGCATTTCCGAAACGGCTGAGTTTGTGAACTGTTCGCGTGCCGCCGTGGTAAAAGTGTACCGTGCATGGCAAAATGGGACTGTCCAAAATCAGCGACGTGGCAAGTGTGGTGCACCACGGGCCATAGATGACAGAGGCGAACGACGGTTGCGGAGATGCGTTCGGGCAGATAGACGGGCTACCGTTGAGCAACTGACCACCAAAATGAACCAAGGGGCTACCAAAAGTGTCTCCCAAAGTACTATTCAGCGAACATTGCTGCGTCTGGGCCTCCGAAGCAGACGCCTGGTTCGTGCACCTATGCTGACTGCTGTTCATCGACGGCGAAGGCTAGAATTTGCACGCCAGTACAGCAGCTGGACGTCCACTGAGTGGCGACAGGTTGCGTTTTCGGATGAATCGCGTTTTATGCTCCATCGGACAGATGGACGTTGGCGTATAAGGCGTGAAACCTCTGAAAGGAACCACCCTGCAACCATTGCCGGAACGGTCCAAGCTGGAGGCGGGAGCATTATGGTCTGGGGAATGTTTTCCTGGCATTCTCTAGGTTCACTGATCATTGTGGAAGGCACAATGGATCAATACAAGTACGCATCTGTCCTTGCGGACCATGTTCACCCCTACATGCGCATTGTTTTTCCTCAGGATGATGGCATCTTCCAGCAGGACAATGCGAGGTGCCATACAGCTGCCAGTGTACGTGCGTGGTTCGAAGAGCACCAGGATGAGTTTACCGTCCTCCCCTGGCCAGCAAACTCACCTGACTTAAACCCAATCGAGCATCTGTGGGACCATCTCGATCGACTTGTTCGCGCCATGGATCCTCAACCGCGTAATCTAGCGCAGCTGGCCACGGCATTAGAGTCGGCATGGCTCAACATCCCAGAGAACACCTTCAGGGACCTATGTGACTCTCTTCCTGCACGTCTCGCAGCAGTCCGCTCTGCGAAAGGTGGTTATTCTGGCTTTTGACAGATGGTCACATTAATGTGACTGGACTGTGTAGATTTTCTGGCCCTTTGGGGAGCTTCTGCAAAAATCATTCCTAGAACTTAGAAAATACATTTTTCGGAAACTTCTAGAAATTTTCCAAGATGACTAGAAATCAACTATTGTCAACTTTCTGACAATAATTACCACCAAGGCCCATCACGAGATATTTTGCTTTATCTCAACTTCTAACTGAACTTCACAATTTAAAAATTGATCAGCTCTGAATTGCAAAATCTAAAAAAAAGTATACATAAAATAAATATAAAATAAAATGTAACAAAAATTAAAAAAGTCATCATTACAACAATACGGTGAGCGCAATAGACTCAGAAATAACAGAAATTTACAACAGTATCCTTTATAAAAGTTACATCAATATATATGCAGTATTAAAAACAGAAATATAAAGATTTGTTATGTAGGAAATAATTTTTACTTTGATTGAATGAGCTGTATTTTTATCTTATATATTAGAGGCATAATTTTTAGAGAAATGTTAATCTATTACCATGTGCTGTTATGTATATTTATTTGCTTGAAGGTGTGAAGTAATCCTATCAGAATCTTTACTTATTTTTTAAAGGTGGTAAATGCTTTAATTTCAAGTTTATGAATATTATTTTGAAAAAGTAATGCAATACATACAGTAATGAAGCTCTTGAAGTTCAGAAACTTTAAACTGTGTATTTATAATGTCTAAATCTCATCACTTTTAACAGCAACATTATATGAAGTTCAGTTATTATTTGATATAATTTCAGGTTCAGTTATTATTAGATATAATTTCAGGATTTATTAAATAAACATTTTTTGTATACTTTTTTACAACAATCATTTATATTAAACAATAAATTCATTGGTGAGTTGGTAGTTTTAACAACAAGTCCTGAAGTGGCATATGAACTAGCAACTGTTAATGAAGGAAACTTTTAATTATGCTTGCATTCAAAATATCTATAATTTTGATAACTAATTTTTCATACATTGTGGCTTCAGCTACATTTTAAAAGAATTCTTAATCAGTTCAAAATTTATTTAATATGTGCATTTAAGAATATTTCAAGTGGTATTTTTCAAGCTAAACTTTTTTGAATAATAAATTTTTGTTGTTAAAAGTTAACTACACAGATCTTTCTATTTTGTCTACAGAACTCAAATATTTGAAGCAATTTTATTCTTCATTCTTTTAATTAAAATTTCTGTAATGCTTTAAATTTATTGAAACTTCTTAAGATTGTATAATAAATTCCAGTTATTTTGTTTTATTATTATATTTTTTCTAGTTAAAACATTTTCTTTAATTTTGGCATTTTAGTTATTTATGCTCAGATATCAGTGAAAAGAAGTAAAAAAAAGATTAGTGTCAGAGAACTTCCATTCTGAATTCAAGCAAAATTCTTAACCTAATTTCTATGTTCTGTCAGTTGCTTCCAGTCTGCCATTCAGGAGTTATTCTTTTATGCTGTGTTATGTAGTTGATTTTACCCTAAAGTTATAAGCATCAAGCATTGGAGAGAGAAATACAAATCTTACTTGCAATAATTTAATTAGTCCTCACTGTGGATATGATTCTAATTAAACACACGTAATGAGAATTTTGTCTGCAATGTTTATTTAAATGATTAAAAATGCAGTGATAAAAAAAAATGCTAATGGTATTTAAATTTAACGCTTTTACATTTAACCCTTCTTTATATATGAATTTATTTTCATAATGTGAATAAAACTTATTTTAGAATACATTTAAAATTTATCTGTTATGTATAATCATTTTCTTTTTAGCCAGCAGAAGCTGACGATGCAGCAACAGAACCTAATACAGGTAAAGATTACATGGATAATATTGGAAATAATTTATATTTTAAAGTATTAGAATATGGAAATGTTTTTGACATTGCATTTTTTTTAGTTAATTTTTTTTTAAAAATGAAAATATGATGTAATGGTCAGTTGAAAATCTGCAAAATATTGATATCTTTTAGATGTGATTTGTCTAAATATCTTAACATACTTTTAAAATTACAACATATATTTTTAAGAGCATAGTGCATGATATCTAAAGTTCTCAAGTGGTTAGTTTTTTGTGACTTTTTAATCTAAAATTACAAAAAGAAATTTTTGAATTTAAATAACATTTTTACATTTGAGTTACCTTGTTAATGTACAAGAAAAAAGCACACGTGAATATTTTTTATGTTACGGTGTTTCCAACATCATAGAATATTTGTTTAATTATTATCATCAAACTTGATGATAATAATTAAACAAATATTCCTGACATAAGGACTTATATTGATAAAAACACACCTGACATAAGTTGTCAGGTGTGTTTTTATCAATGTATTAAAATTAAAGGAGCAATGCATGCATATGAAATGTAAAGAGAGTAGTTCTGTTAATTTTAGAGCTGCCATATATAAAACATTTATAAGAAAGAGTTGAATAAAGCTTTTGCCTTTCCTTGTTTTACTGGTATTTTTTGAATTTGCAAATTAATCATTACATTTTGCACTGGATGGTCCAACATTATTCAACAGCCAGACCTATAAAAATAAGGCATTTTTACATAGGAACACAGCTGTTAACAAACCTGAATGAACTACAAGTAGTAGAATAAAAAATAAAATAAAGGAAGTAAGGGAATATAATATGTTTATTAAGATGTTTTCACTATCAGGGGAAGTTTATTTCATCTGCAACAGTACAAGCTTCAAAATGTTAGTGTGTGGATAGGTGAACTTGATCAAAAATACCAGGTTTCTCAGTAACTTTAATGGTGAGGTCAGTGTCAGAGGCTACATAGCAGTTGCACATAAGGTTTATAAGAAGACTTCTGAGGGAGAAATTTGCGGAGGGTATGTGAGGATCTGGTCACCAAAAAGAAAATTTTTCGGTCTGGCAGTATCAATGCTTCTATTGATAATGACTTATGCTACCCAGCACAATTTCTGGCAAACAATGCACTTTAGCACACTCAAGTAGCTCTTGCAGTCATATATTCCTAGATGAAAATGATTTTTTTTTGGATGCCTGACTTACTCTGAGATTTTATTTGGGCATTTTTGGATCACCATATAAAAAAACAGGCTCGTTTCACCCTCAAATGATATTATGGATAGCCCAAGGCAGCAGATTGGATGTACAGAATGTAGGAATAACAGTATTTCCAAACTTTCGGAAACCTCACAGTTGTTTTGTGCTGTGTTAATGTAGAATGCATCATGAGATCAGCAGTAGTTAATTTTATATATTTGCTTTTTATTTTTAATATTTGAATTTTATTAAATGAGTCTAATATATTTTCCACATTTTGCTTCCTATAGTTTTACAGCATTTACTAAGATATAACTTAGGGGGGAAAAAAAAAACTCATTAAATTCACCTAATGGCATATCAGTAAAGTCGAAATACACCGGTGGTTTTTGAAAACTACTGCAGCTAAATAAAGCTTCTGTTTTTTTTCTTCACGTACATATGTACAACAAACAAATGGGCCAGTTTTACACAGAAAGTCCTTAACAAAGGCCCACCAGTGGCTGAGTAATAAAAGCCATTGAACACTTTTAGTTGAGTCTGGAATTCGAGTCTCGGCAAATAGGCTGGCTTTGGGAAATGGGTTTTTTTCATGAGCCAGTTCCCCTTAAAAGGTTTTCCACAAAACGTTCCTCCCATTCCGTGTAGTGCCTAATGGCAGAGCGTATTGTAAATAAATAATAATAAATATAGTCCTTAACGATATTATTTGTCCATGTAGACAAACAGCGCTAGAATGCGTAACCATAGAAGCTAATTCATCTATACTATCTAATTTTATCTGTATTATCTTATTTCATATTTTATTGAGAGACTAAATTACGTTTTGGCATAAGTCTTCTTCTTCTTTTTTTTTTTTTAATGAAGGATTAAATTGTCATCACTGTGGTGAAGTAATAATGAGAACTGCTATTTTAAAAACATTTGTAATCTCAGTATTCCTCACATTCCTGTGCATAATGAACATACAAGCTAAATTCCTGTAGAAGTGACCTACATAATAGCATCTATATTTTGAAAGGATACTTATGACAATTTTAATCGTTATATGCATATAAAAATGAAAGTCAGTCAAAATGTTATGATAACAACCAAGGCACAGATGGCTATCTGCTCAAGGAAGAAGGGGCTTCCTGAAGGACTTCTTAAGGCAAATTTGTTGGTATTCATGTTACACATAACTCCACATGCAGCCAGATACTTCACTGAACTGTGAATCGAAACTAGTTATCAGTATTCATCGATTTTACTGCTTGACCCCTAATGGGTCTATATAAATAAATAAATAAAGTTAATAAAACGACTTGAAATTTTATGGTATTAATATTAATTTCACCAATTTTTCAGTGTCATCAAAAATTTTTTTTTTCATTATATTTCCCATTTTTATTTTAATTTTTCTATTTAATATTGCTGTCTGAAACATGCAAAATGCAGTGCAATTATAATGAAAATATAATCAGTAAAATCTTTTTGTACTAAAGGAGAATATGTTTAAAAATAAAAACGCTAAAAAGGGGGCTTTAAAAAAACCGCTAAAAGGGGGACCTTTATCACAAAAATGCAAGAACGAACAATGAACAGGTAATGTAGCTGAAATATGAAATACTTACGATACAATAGGGGATGGGGAAAATATAAAATTTTTTTTAAAAATTAATAAGAATACCAATGAGAAAGGGAAATGAAACTAATATCATAAAAATACAACGGGATTTGTTTAATATATAAATATAAACTGTTATGCAATGTTTGTAACAAAATGAATGCAGATTGTTGATTTATGTAAGAAACAAATAGTTAAACATCGTTTTCGAATATAAATCAAAATTGTTAATCAATATGTGTAATTCTAAACTAAATTCAGTTTGAAAACAAACAAAAACTGATTAGACTGATTTTAGGCATACCTAAGAGGTATTTGCTACTAAGGCATATTTTAATTATAACACAATGTTAAAAATTAATATTCTACCGTTCAACAATTACTTCAGTTATGAACTCTCAGCTTTGCATATTTCCCTAGTTTAGGGAAAAGAGAAAAAATTCCATTGTATTCCTTAGTGTCTTATCGGAAAATTAACAAAGGCGACCCCTAAAGGAAAGGTTTCAAAACATTACTAATTTTCCTTTACAGTCGCAGCTAAAAGGGGGTGGATATGCATTCAGATTACCCATTCTTTTAAGTGAAACCTTTGCAAACTTTTCAGTCTTCTGAAGGTTAACAGAATAATTTTATATTAGTTACATAAATATATAATTATTAATTTTTTACGTTATTTATAAGGTGATAAAAATTTGTTTTTCCTTTTTCATATGCTTTAAAAAAAAAAAAAAACTTTACTATGAATCTACTTATCAGCCATGTATGTTATGTTTTATGTTAGATACAAAGTAATTTTTTATAAGATGAATATATGTATATATATATATATATAAATTATAGTAAAAGGTAATTATTTAAAATAGTAATTTTAAGATAAAAATTATAATTTAAACAGAAATTGTGTAAACAAATTAATGCTAATTATGAACTAATCTATAATATCATTTAAATTCAGTAGCATAAGTAAATCAAGTTCAATTTTTACTAATTAATAAAAATGAAACTAAATTTTATTAAAATGCATACATGAATGATTGCTGAGTAGGCCGGAGACAGACTTATCAAGGGGAAGTTGCCTCCAAACCTAGCTCCCCAATCATTCAATTCGTGTTTCGTCATTCATGTATTCAAGGGCAATAGTTAAAACCAAAAGTAAAGAACATTCAAAAAAAATTTACCACCTAATTGGTTTGAGAAATTAAAAACCAGGAGTAAATCATAAATAGTGAAACATTCCGAAAAAAATTAAATTTTTCTAATTTTTTTAAAAAATTTTATTTAAAATTTCTTTAAATTAATTAAATTAAAATAAAAAAATTTTAATTTTAGAAATTTTAGAAACCCTTGTATACATAAAACCTCCCCGACACGAATATGCATATTATTAAAAAATATTTAATATATTAAGTGAAATCTAAACCGAAACTATACAAAAAGAAGAAATTAAATATTTTCAATTATTAAATATATAAATTTTTCGAAAATTCTTAAAAACTACATAATAAATACTGAAAAAAATTAAAATTAAAATTAAAAGCAAGTAAATATAAAGCTTTAATTTAAACTTACCAACCAAAATTGGGGAAAAAGTATTGTACAAGTTATTAGATGGCGTGAAAGTAAAGTTGAGTTGAGGGCCAAATTGTATTGTATTCTTTAAATTAATAGAGGGCGCTAAATAAATAAAGTGGAGTTGAGGGTTAAAATTTGCAATTTGTGATTTAGAAATTATTTAATAAAATTAATTTCAAAAATTCATAAATATTTATTAAATATTTTCATTTCCTAAAGATCAGTAATGCATGTTTAAATTTAAATTAACTAGACATGCAATTGTAATTTTTGTTTTAACTAACCAACTATTTAGTAATGGAGTGGGCTGAGCCAATTTAAAGATGCAAGTGTGTTGAGAAAAATTTTTAAAAAATTTTATTAAAAAATTATTAATTTGCGTGTAAAGTAGTAATTCTAGTTTTTAAATTTTAAATAATTTTTTATTAATTGGGAAAAGTTGGAATTTTGTGTAGGAATTTTGCAAAAAATGTGCAAGTAATGTAAATAGTGTGGATGTTGAAAATTTGTGTAAAAAAAGTGCGAAAATTTCAATGAAATTTTTATAAATTTTTTTAATTTACAAATCAGTAAAACTTTAATTTTATATTTGCTAGAAAATTTTTTTAATTTAAAATTTAAAAGTTTAGTTTTTAGAAAAAATGCTAAAATACTGATATAAATTTTTTTATATAAATTAAAAATTAAAAAATTAAAAAATTAAAAAAATTAAAATTGATTGATTCCTACTAGTAAATCAAAACTCTACTAAATACTGGCTAAAGTAAAGAAAGAAAAGAAGAAAAGAAGAAAACTTAAATCTTCACTCAAATCGGGCTACAATTGAGACTTTTGAAGAGAGTTGGCCCTTTATTAGTAAAAGTAAAGAATCCAGTATTGATTAAATATACATATTTACATATTTACAAATTATTTACAATATAATTTCTTTACTCTTCTACATCTTTCATTATCCTCCAGTAAAGGTTTAAGATAATGTTATCATATTAAAAAGAGGAAAAAATTACAAATTAAAAGTCAATGCCTGCCTTTTTAATACATAAATTAATAAATTTTGTTGGTACTTGGTTATCAACTTGAACGTTAATTAAGTTTAAAATTTCTTCTTTTAAATCTTCTATTTCAGTACATATATTTTTTATTCTGATTATTTGGCTACAAAACGTGTTTTCTATTACTTTTTTAGAGATATTTGAGTACCAATTAATTAGTTTAATAGTAGGAAAATTGAAATTTTTTCTTTTATCATATAATTTAACTTTGCTGTGTTTAATAATGAGCAGGTCAAGGTATTCAATTGCATCTTGTTTTGTATTAGTTTTATTAAGTGTTAAACTATTTGGGTAAATTTTGAATTGCTCAAAAGCAGAATTATTATTGAAAGTAATTATATCATCTATGTATCTAAAAGTATGTGCAAAAAGCTTTAAATCATTGTTATTTAAACTTAATTGAAATTTATATTCAGAGGCAAATAGAAATAGGTTACATATTTGTGTAGAACTGTTTGCTCCCATAGGAATTCCTCTCACCTGCTTGAAGAGCTTATTATTGAACTTAATGTAGTTGTTAAATAATGCACAATTTAGATAAGTAGTCCATTTTTCAGTTCAAAGGATTTCAAGTATGTCAGGAAAAAGTTGTGGGAGCTGCATTAAAGTGGTAAAAATTTCTTCTAATGGTAGAGAAGTATAAAGGTTTTCAAAGTCATAGCAGTTAATGTTCTTGATTTCTAAATTTTTAATTTTGTTGAGAACAGGAGCATTATTATAAATAATCCAACTGTAGTTGTGTTGTTTGTTAACGAGTTGTTGAATTAAATTACAGATTTTTTTAAGTTTAATTGCAAATATGTAATCTATATTCTTTTTATAATTATTTGTACCATTTGCAATAAATCTGAATTTAAGTGGTGATTTATGGAATTTTGGGAGTGCATATAGATTAGCTAATTTATTGTAGTTAGATGGTTGTGAAATTTGCAGTTTCTTATGAAATGCCTTTAGCTTTTTTGCAATAACATTTTCTTGTATTTTGGTAAGCTTGTATGTAATGTCATTATTCAGTTCAGTATTAATTAATGAGACATAAAACAATTTTCAAATAATGCTGAAATTATTATTTGCTTTGTCAATTTTGGTTATAACGAATTTTTGTTTTAAATCTTGCAAAGGAATAATGAGATTATTTCTTTGTAAATCGCTATTAAATTCAATTCTTTGAATCCTGTGCTGGAATTCTTTTAATACTTCATGTTTCCATGCCATAAATGTAGAATTTGGTAGATTTAATTTGTAACTAGTTTTAACTATAAATTCGTCTATATTTTTAATGAAACTTTTAAAACTGTGATTTTTGTTAATTTTCAGTACTGGTCTAAATTTAGCACCTTTTTCCATTAATTTTCTTAAAAGTTGGTTTTGAACTATTGCTAAATTGCCTGTAATAATATGTTTATGAAATTCATTTACGTAATCTTTGTACTGATGCTCTTTGCAAAATCATTGGGCTGTAGAAGCTAAATCATGGTGGTTAATTAGCAATTTGCTAAGAGTATTTTGATACTTGAAGGCAGGTGAGATTTGTACTTTAGTAGTTGGAAGAAGTTCTTGACATTTTTTGAAAATTTTGCCAATCTGAATATTATCATAGTTAGGATGAAGAAAGTTGATTGTGCAGTAATATTTATTGTATTTGTTATTTGTAGAGAATTTATAATTGCAAAAGTCTAAAATAAGGTCTTTGAGAATTTTGTGTCCAGTAAAATGCTTTTTAACAAATTCTAAAAGAAATTTTAAGAAATTGTGCTTACAAGTATGTAACCAAGTAATAATATTTTTTGTAAAATGGTCAGTAAAAAAGTAATTATTAATATTATCATTCAATTTTTTTAAATCTACTGTTGAAAAGAATTTAGTTTTCTGTTTATTTCCTGCTCTGGTTCCTCGTAATGTTTTTTTACTGAATATTTTAAAATGGCTGTAAGTTGGAATTTTAGAATTTAATTTAATGTGTTGGTTGAATGTATTGAGTCCATAAGGAATGTATTGAGTCCATAAGGAATTAGAACATTTTCAAATACATGATTTCAAAAGTATTAGTATAAAAATTTTAGACATTATACCTAAATTCAAAGTTAGATATTTTCAAGAGTCACTCTACATGCTTAAATTCAAAACGCTTTATCCTTATGGACTCAATACATTCAACCAACACATTAAATTAAATTCTAAAATTCCAACTTACAGCCATTTTAAAATATTCAGTAAAAAAACATTACGAGGAACCAGAGCAGGAAATAAACAGAAAACTAAATTCTTTTCAACAGTAGATTTAAAAAAATTGAATGATAATATTAATAATTACTTTTTTACTGACCATTTTACAAAAAATATTATTACTTGGTTACATACTTGTAAGCACAATTTCTTAAAATTTCTTTTAGAATTTGTTAAAAAGCATTTTACTGGACACAAAATTCTCAAAGACCTTATTTTAGACTTTTGCAATTATAAATTCTCTACAAATAACAAATACAATAAATATTACTGCACAATCAACTTTCTTCATCCTAACTATGATAATATTCAGATTGGCAAAATTTTCAAAAAATGTCAAGAACTTCTTCCAACTACTAAAGTACAAATCTCACCTGCCTTCAAGTATCAAAATACTCTTAGCAAATTGCTAATTAACCACCATGATTTAGCTTCTACAGCCCAATGATTTTGCAAAGAGCATCAGTACAAAGATTACGTAAATGAATTTCATAAACATATTATTACAGGCAATTTAGCAATAGTTCAAAACCAACTTTTAAGAAAATTAATGGAAAAAGGTGCTAAATTTAGACCAGTACTGAAAATTAACAAAAATCACAGTTTTAAAAGTTTCATTAAAAATATAGACGAATTTATAGTTAAAACTAGTTACAAATTAAATCTACCAAATTCTACATTTATGGCATGGAAACATGAAGTATTAAAAGAATTCCAGCACAGGATTCAAAGAATTGAATTTAATAGCGATTTACAAAGAAATAATCTCATTATTCCTTTGCTAGCTAAATGCTACATATTCTGACAATAATCACGACTTATCATGAATGTTAAGTTTTCTCAGTAAGACACAAGTCTTGAAAATACTGCCCATTAAATGTTTTGATTTCGTTGCTTGTGCAGCCTCTCTATATCAAAGCACAGCATGGATCTGATCCTCAGAAGAAAGAAAAAGAAAAGCTCTTTGGACAGAATTTTAGTAAAAACTTGTTGACCCTTAACCAAGTCCATGCAGGGATCTGACAGAAGAAAGACTAATAAATCCGTAATCATAAATTTACATATATATATATATATATTGCACACAGCATTTATATTTCAATATTGAACAGCATTATATGGATAATGCGATTTTTTTATGAGAACAGATTAATTATTTCTTATTGGAAATGCTTCTTTGGTATATCCACAGATCTGGGATCTATACCTGGTCCCTAAAGCTTTAACAGTGGGCAGCGGATTTTTCTTTTGTAATGATCAAAGACAATTGAAACATGCACACATCCTTTAAAGTTTAGTTCTCTACTTGACCATTCGCCTTCATGCAGTGATCTCCTGATTCCATATATTTATACGGCTTTGTTGTTTGTTAATGGATTTTCTACCTATTAAAATTTAATATTGTAAATTAGAGTGCAAAAAAAAAAAACTTCTTTGTAGTTTTGCTACATTAAGTTACTGTGAATGGGTGTACGATATAGAAATTTTACTGCCTACAAAGTGGGTGGTAGGCATAAAAAGGTTGACTATCCCTGATCTATATACCAAGGTATAATTCTACTGTCTCAAACGCAACCCTAGCTGTCATTCTGCCAAAACACATAGACTTGTCCAGAAAAGGCATATTATTTGCTGGGACGTAAAAGCTCAGGTGAAAAACTTCTTTTCTCTGAAAAGAGATAAGTTGGAGGGGAAAAAAGTACCCATCTTTCCACTCTATTTTGAGAATAATTCGGTCAGAATGGCGCATGCATGTTTGCACTTATGGTCGCGGATGAGGTGGTCGAACTATACCACTCTATTAGGTTAACATATATACTTGGTATTCACTTTTTGAAGGTAAAATCTAAAAAACACTAAAAGACTGATAAATGTTTTGTGAAATAATAAACCTTAATTCAGAACTGATTTTAAAGGCAATTTATTTGAAACTAAACAATAGGCCACTTAGAATTAACAATTAAAAAATATTTTTTCAATTACTTTAACATTAACTAAGGATTAGCAAATGCTTGCTTAATATGATTTACACTCTATACTTAATCAAATACAGATTCAGAGTAGGACAAATATTGGTTATATTAGAATATCTCAAAAATTCAAAATTTTTACTTTTATGACAAAAATTTGATATTAAAAATATTGGAAAATACAGCTCAGTCTGTGTTTCACAGTTTCATACCCAAAAAATCATTAAAACCAATACATAGTCAGTGCCAAGATGTCAGCTGTAACTCAAATGTGCAATATACATAATATGAAAATATCTGGAAAAACCACCCACAAAAACATCTGTTAATATACTACTATTTACCAAATCTAATACTGCTTTTGTGGTTATGAAGCAAAATTCAGAAGAATACACCAGAAAGGAATTAATAAGCTGACACTAATTAATTTAAAATAAAAAAAGAAAAAGATTCAAACTTAAAAAGTCTGAGTTCATAAAACGAACTTGTATACGAGATCTTATTTTCTTAGTAACAATAATTTATAACCTTAGACCCCCTGCCAAAAAAAACTATTTGGTGAATATTTTTTATATACATATATAGGCATACTTATTGCAAATTAGCATATGCATTAAATAAATTAAGTAATACACATAAAACTATTTTAATAATAGAAATTTGCATAATGCACTCACAAAAAGAGGCAAAAAAGAGAAGATACTGTAATTCTAATGAAATCATCTCAAACAGTATGGCAAATTATTAAATCATGAACCCTTTCATAAGCTTTTACAAATAAAATACGGAAAACCAGTAAATTTTTTTAATTGATTCTAGTTGAAGTTATGAGAAACTTCAAAATGCTCATACATTATTTTATATGTTAAATTATAAAACAGCAAATATCATTTGCTTTCAGGAAGAAAAAAAAGATAAATCATGCCTTTCATTAAATGTTGAAGAAAAAGCATGATGTCATAAATTACAGAAAGAGATCTTCAAATACAATAATTATAAAAAAACATGAAGCTGTGAAACAATGACTAAACTCCCCCTTTCCCCAAGTTATTTTTCTTCTTACCTAATATACAAAAGAAAATATAAAAATACCAAAAAAGAATACAGAAAAAAATTCACACATCAGCACAATTATGAAAATTACAAAAAATAAGAAGTAAATAATTACATATTTGAAACTACAGTAGTGCCTCCTTATACACAGGTATTAACATTCCAAAACTTATTACAGAAGCATGAAACTGCTGGTAGTATCAAATGCTATATTACACAGAACATTCATTATTACGTTTACTCGTCAAATTATGCATGTAAGACATTAATAAATAAATAATGTACTAACAAATTATTCTGTATATAATAATAAATTACACAATATATTATTAAATATAATAATGCATAATAGGTCATACATTGCTCATTTGGCGATTTTAATGTAGTAAAATTTCAGAACTATGATTTATACATTAGTCATTTGGCAATTTTAATGTAGTGATCTGAAAATTTCAGGAGTATCATTTTTACTAACAATAACCTATTTAAAGAAGTTCCATGTTTTAAGCATTGAAGATAGAGTTTATTTATTTTTAGCCACTTTAGACAGTAGCATAATAAGTTTAATGATTGTTAAGTTAGAGAAAAAAAACAGAACTTATTTTTATTTCTCTTACAGCTTATTAAATTATTTTACATGAATATATTTCATCCTTAAAAAGAGATATATGCAGAATAAATACATACAATTAAGTGATTAGGCATTTTCATACATGTTCTTTACTCTGATTTCATAGATTCATTGTAATTCTACCACCTCCTTGTCAGATTTTTTATAATTTATGCTAAAGCTTAAACATTATATATATATATATATTTATCTGAAATCCACACATCCAATATCCAGAATGATCTAAAATCCAGATCTCTCAACCACCAGGGACTCTTCCCTCTTCCTTCCTTTCTTTCTTTCTCTCCTTTTTTTTTTTTTTTTTTTAAGACATTGTTTTGTTATGCGTAATACTTTATAGGCTTGTGCATTTGATATTTTTTCATAATAAAACATGCTGAAAATACTGATTCGTAATTTTCATTTCAGCGCTAAATAAACACCTACATATTGAAGAAACACAATCATTTATTAACATAATTCTGTATGATCAATAATTTGACCTTGTGGCCTTTTTGCTTGGCAAAGATCTCAAACTGAAACATTTCTGATTTTAACCTACTGAATTCTTGTTGTCCACGGACAAATCTTATTATTATTATTTATTTTCATCATATTATGACTACCAACACATGGCAGCTTACGAAATGACTCACGTAGCAAGATCTAAAACAATTTTTCTTTAAATATTAGTAATTGAATACCAAACAGCGGGGTAACTTTTTATGCTGACATTGTGTTTGTTAATGATTACAGACTTCATCTAACTGCACTACGAAGTTTTGAGTGTGTTGACAAGGAGAAATGTAGCAGAAATTTCTTTCTTTATATTATTAAAGTATTTCTGCTACCTTCATGGTGTAGTGGTCAGCATGCTCGGCGTGTATTCAAGAGGTTCGTGGTTCGAGTCTCGGCAAATGCATTGCTCATTTTTCATCGCTCCTGCTTTTTTTTAAACTAATAGCTCTACAAGTGGTGCCCAAAAGGGTGGTGGATGATGATGATTCTCCACCACTGGGATTTGGCAATTGGGTCCCCTAATCCCCAATTGCCTTTTAAAAGGGGGAGTGTATAAGGTATTTCTCCCGCCTTCGTGGCATGTCTTTGTGGTGTAGTGGTCAGTATGCTTGACGCATATTCGAGAGGTCTGTGGTTCAAGTCCCTTCAAGGGCATTGCATTTTTTTCATATCTCCTGCTTCCAAATAACCTAATGTCTCTACAATGTGAAAAATATATTTTGTAAAGTATACTCATAGGCCAAAAGATTACATTTAATGTTATTTAAATTAATAATAACTGAATTCAAATAATCCCAGGGCCATTGTAACCACACAGATGGCGAAATTTTTAGAATTTAGAGGAGCATCACGTAACACATTTAAGAGATGACAAAATCTTAAGAATTTAGGGAAGGCACTAGGGTGCAAAATTTAGAGGCAACAAAATTCTTAGAATTTAGGGTGGTGCCTGAGAGCAAAATTCAAGACTTTCAAACATTGCACTGGGAGGTAGGATGCTTTTCATCGACCTGAATAAGCTTTAAGCATGTGCAGAAAATTCACATAAGTATAGTAAACAACTAATATGATTTAGTTAAATTTCCTAAGCGCACAATAGAAGCAAGACAAAATTTAGTGGACAACATGTGTTTAGCTTCTAATAGAATGTACACTTAAGCCTTATGATAGTAGGTGCAAATTTAAAGGTTTTCCGATATAGCAAACAAAATGCAAAATTTTCCAGTTAGTGGAATTTGAGAAAAAATGTTGAAAAGTAGTAATAAATGAAGGTGATATAAGAGGTGTTTTCCATTGCAATGACAGTGCCCGTATAATTAATCACCTAACAGACGACAAAATCTGTAGCATGATCCTAAGTCCTGAAAATATTGTTACCAGTAGTGAAAAAAGTGACGGAGAAGTTGAGAAAAAAATTTCAGTTGACAATTTGGGAATTCTCAATATAACAATTGCAGGACCTTGAACACATGGAAATTTGCAACTGAACAAAAGGTTATGTCTACCTATAGAAAGAAAGAGAAAGTGTTAGCCCTAAAAATGAAGCAACTCATATTGAAAAAAATGTTTAATAAAGCAAAATATTTAGCTCTTTTTTTTTTTTTTTGTAAATTTTGATTCCGTACAGTCATAAATGCTTCATTATTTTATGAACAACTATTTAATATTTTTAATTTCTTCATGTCATCGTATTCATTAAAATCTGGAATCACCGAGGTCCTGACGAGTCCAGATCTCAGACTTTGTCTATATACATATAGCTACATATTAAAGCAAACACCTTTGCACAATTTGAGGATTCGTATGGATGCAAATATAAAAGTTGCTTAACTAGTGCAAGGTGATTTTCATGATTTTTTTATGTAATTTCCCAAACTGTGTCTGTTTATCATAAGTCAGCAAACATTATCAACATATCAAAAGAAAACACACATATTTTAATTATTGAATAAGAATTGTGTGATAGAAAAAAATAAATAAATAAAACACAACTTTCATGAAATTATTGTGCAATTTTTTGCTCTACTCGTTCCACCTGCACACAGAGATCTGTTTTCACTTTAAAAAAAAAAAAAAAAAGTCAGAATCGCAAACCCGGCATCACATACAATTTCAAGATTTGTAACAGGCTACCTCCTCGTTTTGTTTAGTGATTTTGCAGCAAAATATTGTACTCCTGAAGATATTTTATCGCCTTTTCTTCCATTAATGACAAATTCTACAAGCAAATATTTTTAAATTGAATTTAAGGCAAAAAATATCCCTATTCATCTATAAAAACCTGTGGAACGTGGAATATAACAAAAAGTTGGCATATGAAAATGGTGACATTTGATTGAAAGATTGTTATGAGTATGTTTATGCACACAGTTGTCAGAATTTTGTATTCTGGTAATTCTGCAACTCCTATTGAGGTGGTTATGGTAATACATTTTAAGTACCTATATATATAAGCATTACATTTCATACCTAATTGTTGTCCTTTTCCACCTAATTAATTAAAATTTTTTTAGTTTACTATTTTTATTCATATTGTGTTTTTTTCATTTTTATTAGCACTTTTAATCACTGTTTCTTTCTGTTTGCTATTAAGCCTTATTTATTATTACAACTTATTCAAAAAATTAAGCCCTGGGAAAAAAAAAAAAAAGCATTGAATACTTTTGCAATTTATTACATTTGTTCCGAGACTTCCATACAAATATGTCTTCTGCTTTGAGTGCTGTTTGTGGCTTAGTAGCTCAGAGCAGCTTAGATACAAAATCTCCCTGTGTAGATGAAATGCTATCAGGCAACATGTCTGCAGAGAGACTTGTTGGGAGAAATGTTTTCTCATGTAGGTGGGGCTTTATTGACCCCCACAAGAAGACTGTGTATTTAAGTTTTATGGCTTATAATCTAGACACAATGTGATCACTAACATCTGAAGCAGGATTTGAGCCTATGCTCCCAGCATTATGGCTGTTGCAAATTAATATTCTTCCAGATGTCAATTATGATAGTAATGTGTTATATTTCATTGCATAATATACATTTTTTAATACTGCTGTATAATCCTCATAGTGCCTTCCAGTGTCTGAAGTTATGTTGTTCCTAAGGCATAAAAAATTCCATGTGTGTGTATAGCTCTTTAAAAGTTAAAAGCAAATTATTGCAGATTACAACATGTACCCTGGTCAAACATAGACATGCCGTTTCAAGTTAAGATGGAAGATGGTGGGGAAATTGCATAATTGTGTGGATGACTGCAGTTGATTGTGTGGATGACTGCAGTTGACTGCAGTTGACAGTTTAGGATCTGTGATAGTATACTTATCACTTCACAAATCTAAGAAACCAAGATGTAACTGGATCAACTTTCTTCTAATTTTTAAAGGATAAATTTGTCTTCTTTATTTGCTCTGAAAAAGACTTAATGAATTTTCTCTGAAATATGGTTTTCATTACACTCAGAACAGATTTATAGTTACAGTTTGCTGACATGAATTATAATACTTGTGTGGCTCCAGCATCTTATTAGACTTGTGTAGTGTTGCTTATCTAAGATGGAGAGATGGCTAAACATTACTCAATGTTTCTAGTTTCTGAGAATAATTTATACATAGCTTCTTAAAATTGTGCTCATGACCTCATATGGTATATTTTAGAAAAATATGAAAATTTTTACTATCAAATAGGTGAAATATTTTTTCCTTGACTCCAGATATGTGTTAAATATATAAATAAATATTTTCCATTAAGTCTTTTATTTTTTGGCAAACATTATACACATGAAAACAAGTAGTTTTAGGATTTGTTTCAAATGTACAAAAATGAATGAAAGAAGATCATGTTTTAATGAGATTGATGTGCTTATTTTTTGCTGCATAACAAATTAAATCTCATTGATGGCTGTTATGCATCTTCAGTGTTTTTCAGCATTGAAGATTCATCACTGATATATGGGTTTAATGGGCTTTAAAGTTGTTCACATGAGTGTGTAGTGCTGAACAGCAGAAGAATATTTAATGCCGTTGTAGGAAATTCACTTCTAGCGCAGATCAAGAACTTGGTGAAAGATTTGAGTTTTCATAAAAATCACAGATAAAGTTTCAGCCACTCAACAGCTTAACAAATTCCTCTTGGACTTTCATACCCATCTGTGCATACTCGAGTAATTTTCCATTCTAAATATTTAGTTCTAAAAATTCTCAACTTTATTATAGTATATGTTTTGCTCTTTTGTATGCTTTTTCAAAAGATAGCAAAATAACAATTGGATCAGTATATGTATAAAAGAAGTTACATGACACTTTTTTCAAAAATGAGATTAATGTCTGGAATGCATCACTACACCAAGCTTCACAAACTGTGTAAGAAATTAGGATCTCAATGCAATGCCTAAGGGGTGAAATGGAAGGTTGTAATTCACAGAAGTTGTTAAAAGGAGGCATATGCAGAGTCAGTAACTTGTCAGAACCACTACCCTCATGGACTTGTTCATCAGTCTGTGATCTGCATTCTCACTGGTCAGTTATTTATGTCACAAATACCTATTTCTAGCTTACTTGTGAAAGTGTTGCCAGTAATTTATAATGGATTCCAATTCATTTAAAAGAAAAAAGGCAAAATAATCAGAACCTTTACTAGAGAAATGTAATAATTAGATTAAGGGTGACCGTAGTGAGCTACATAAACCATGTTGGTAAGAATCTTTTTGTCCAGGAATGATTGGGATGTGGGTAATACTAAGAAGCTTGCATTCTGCATGGTTTCCCTAAAATTAACATTTTCTTAGAACTGTCACATTGGAAATGCCTGATTTGCATAGAAATTTGAGTTCAAATTCTGCATTCTGGATGTATGTTTTTTTTTTTCCTGAAAAAAATCCCTAATTTATGGATTTCAAATTAGGCTGTTCTTGAGGGATTTTTTAAAAATATTTTGGGGAAAAAATCGCTAATTTATGCATTTCAAATAATGAATATTTCGGGACTGTTTCTATATTCATGTATTTTATACCACCATTAAAAGTGGCTGTTGTAGCTCAAAGTCTATTCTCTATAGTCCTTGGCTATCATTACAGTTGTAACTGAAAGCCTTTTTTCCAAAAGATAATCAATATATAAGGCAAAACCTAAGTATGTGTTTGTTGTCATTCTTTTAACTGCATTGATTTTATTATAAAGTGCTTTAATTTTATTTATTCTGAAAATTTGCATGTCCAAAATCCTACCTCAGATTTTTTCCCGGTAACTGCCAAATTCATACATCTTCTCCAATGCAATATTTTTAACCCATTTGTATACTGATCATTTTTTGCTTATGAAGGGCTTAAAAGTGAAACATAACTAAATTTCTTTGTAAAAACGCAAGTTCATTTATTTATTTATGGGTAAAATATATTTTATCCTAAAATGTAAATGAAATAGCCTCTCCCATAACAATTATTCAAATACTAATTTTAGTCAAGTAAAACAGTAAAATACAATAATGTATCGTTCTTGTGATGAACACACTTGTTCCAATGAAACAGAAACAACAAACTATATTGGAAAAGCATTAATGCCATAGTAATTACAATAGTGCCAATTTTATTCTTGGCATACTTGCATGTCGTAAGATGTTAAGTGCTGTGCGTTTGTGGTATAGGCCATTTCTGAAATAACTTATACACTGAAGCTACAATTTGACACTCGCTACTATGATTCACTTGGTAGTATTATTCATTTGGAAATATAATTTGCTGCTCATCTTGGCCAGTATTATGATTTGTAATTGAATTGCACCAAAAAATGCAGTATCTTAAATTAAAAATAAAAAGATTGTGATTTTTTTTTCAATTCCTGTATTTGATATAAATTTTCACTATCCCAACATTTAGCTTTGCAAATCCATTTGGGAGTTGCAACCAACTGCTTAAGAAATGCTGATTTAAAGTAATAAAATACACTCTAGTGCTTACTTATTGTATTATTGCTGTTCGCAGATTTTTTAAGTGAATTTAATATTTGTTATGTGTTTGTATTTTATTTTTGGAAAGTAATTATTTACTTTATTATTCCCTATGAGCAACATATCATGACTACAGTATAGTTTTTGACAAATTCCATCATCAATCAAATGAGGGGTGTTGTAAAAGATGAGATGGTCTTTGAAATTTCTTCTGATCCAAAGAGATCATGAGTTGCTCAACCTTGAGGTGGCCTCATTTATATTACTATTAGTTAAGCTATAATGAATATTTAATATCTTCAGTAAATCTAAAAGTGATAATTTATAAATGGCAAATATAGTTCAATTTTTCTTTGGGACTGTCCTAAGATTTTACTATTGGAAAAAAATATTGTTATTTAATAAAAAAATCTTATCAGTTGAGCAGTTATAATGTCTAAAATGTGAAAAATTTGAAAGATGTTAGTACCAGAATTGTCAAATAATAATATTTTGTTTTGGAATATTTGATCCAGTTATTCCTTGTGTATTTTATACTTGTATATGTAATCTTTTATTATTAATGGAAGCTCTTCATTGCTTTTATTTTTGCAGAGGAATTTGATCGTTTTCTTGCTGCACGAGCTGCTGCAGCTGAAAGGTTGCCTACGATTAATCCTACTTCCCCAACTAACACAAATGTTGAAAAAGAAGGAAAAGAAGTTAAAGCTTTGTCTCCTCTTAAAAGGTATAATTATGAACTTTTAATTAATCAAATTTGAAAATACTCATTTAATTATTTTTGTATGTACAATTTATATATATGTGTGTATGTATGTAAGTAAAAAATATGTAACTAAATTTGCAATTGTCTCTTAAGTCCTCTTTTTAATTTGAAAATGTGCTATATCTGAAAATTGATTTTGTAACCTATGCATAATTCCTTTGCCAATCAGATTAAAGCAAAAACTTCTAATATAAATAGCAACTAACTGCGTACTTTCTCTCTCTTTCACCCCCTTTTGCCACGTAAAGGTGGTTACTAAATGTCTCTTCTCCTTGTCTGCTTTCTTTCATTGTTCCAGCATGTAATACCATATATTAAATTTTGGGGGCACTTACAGTAGCCTAGTGGGTGCTTGCTAACTAACATCTCTTCTTGCCACATTCTTCCATTATTCCAGCATGTAATACTGTATATTAAATTTTAAGGGCACTTTTAGCAGCCCTGGTGATGTTCTGATTTTAAAAAAATGTATTTCTAAAGAACTGTTCCTGTTGTAAAATAAAAATGACATTTTAATCATCAGTCAAGTTGTGATTTTCTCCCCAGCCATTTACTGCACAGCACCTTCAAGCTATCTTCTATAATATGAGAACTATATCCTTTTCTCATTTCCGGCTATGACTGATTGGAAAACTAATTGGTGTCTTCTGTGCTGTCATCATGCAATGAAATTATCACATTTAAATTTAATTGACAGGATAAATGTAAGATAAAAATATGTAAACCAGCTTTATAATTTAATTTATCAATAGCCATCATTTTTAATTTGGCTATTTCCTCTCTGTGTTCTAAAAATAGTAGTAACTTTTCTGGACTGTGCGATTTCTAGATTAATGTATGTCGCATGGCTTTCGTAATGCTGATGATGTAGCTCATTCAAAACTTGAATTCAACATTATGAGCACTAAAACCTTTCTAATCCAAACCAAAACCTTCTCTGTGTGAGCTTTCATGTTGGATAATTGTGCGCTTTAGCTTCTACCTCTTTTGCCGCTTGGACGCTGTTTCACTGTACTAAAAAATGTAAATATTTTGAAAATAGGCACGATTAAAAGGCTAAGTGAATTGTGGCCACAAATGTCAACTGAAATAAAAGGAATATTTAATCTTACTCGGCTGCCAAGTTTCCTAGTTATTACAGATTCGACATTTAGCAATCAGAATTCTTCCTCTTCTGTTTTCTGTGCCATCTGTGTGCTGCACCATCAGCATATTTGTGTTTCTATATCTGTGTTCGTACATCAGTGTTTCTACATTTGTTTTTATTACATTGGGATTCGAAGGATGGTTTTCCTGTATTTGAATGGAACTTGAATAGAAAAATTCATTCAGCCACATCTGACTACAAGTCTCTCCTTTGAGTGCCATCTTTGTAACTGTGCAGTAAAGTCTGTCCAACTTGTAATGCAGGGAACCTTTGTCAGGCTGTTACATCTTTTTCTAAGTCATCTTATTAGAATAAAAGCAACTAAATTAATTTTTGTTACACATATGTGTGTGTATATATATGTAATATAAAAAAATATGTAAATCAGCTTATAATTTGTCTCTTACCTCCTCATTTTTAATTCAAGTATCTTATTTCTTTGTCTAAAAATGATAATATTTCTGGACTGTGCCATTTCTAGAGAAATCTATGCCGCAGAGCTTGCGTAATGCTGATGATGTAGTTAATTCAGAATCTCAACTCTGAGAACTGAGACCTTTTCTAACCTAAACCAAAATCTTTCTCTTAATAGACTACCATATTGGATAAATGCAAACTTCTGTTCAACTTTTGTGCTGTTTGGACACCATTTCACAGTGCTCTCATTTTATCGCAGCAGTATCAAAAATGTAAATGTTCTGGAAATAGGCATGATTAGAGTGCCAAGTGAATTGTGGCCACAAATGTCAATTTAAATAAAAAATTTAATCCATCTTGACTGTAAAGTTTCCCAATCATCAAGGGTTTAACATTCTAGGCAATCAGGATTCTTCCTCTTCAATGTACCATCTGTGTGCTTCGGCGTCAGTATTTTCTATGTTTGGGTATAAAAATGGAATTTAATCCGCTTTGGCTGCAAAGTTTTCTAGTCATCAAGGATTTAACATTCTGAGCAATCAGAATTCTTCCTCTTCAGTGTACCATGTACGTGCTTCGGCATCAGTATTTTGTGTGTTTCTTCTTCTTAGTGTTGCTACTTCAGTATCCCTCTAAATTTGTTTTATTGAATTTTTAGTCAGATAAAATGCCTCAAGTGCAGAATGGAAAATTAATTCCCAACTGGATTTTGGCAAAATACCTGAGACATTCAAAAAAGTGTGTTTGCTCATCTGCAAGTCCAAAAGTTCTAATGTCTAGTGAAAAGAAGTGTAAATTTGCCTTGGTCATCTCTACAATATTAATAAGGGGGAGAAAAAAAATGTTTTAAATCATGAGTGAAATAATGCTTAGGAGATTCAGCATTACAATTAGTTCAAGGTTGTCTTTCTGTGTTTAATGTGGTTCAAGTATGTCCTACAGAAAGTTTGTTATTTGCACTTCTTTTTTTACAAATAGCATTTCATCTGTCAAAAAATCAGAATTGTCTGTCTTTGTGTGAACTGAATTCACCCTTATTTTCCAATAAGGCAAAATTATTATATATGCTACACTTTTTATATTTTACATTTAAATTTTGCCTAAAGTTTGTGCTATTTGATTATGCTGTTTTGCAAAAATATGAAATTATTGTTCATTCATTTTTCAAAATTATGTGTGATAAAATTAAGTAACAAATTTTAAGATACTTAAACTATTTTTAGGGGAGGATGTTAAGATAAATAGTTACATTTTTGAATTGTTGATAAGAATTTTTAATTGAATGAAATAGTTTTGAAAATTAGTTTAGAATATAATAAACAAATAGTATTTTTGAGTATTACTGAAGAATGTGTGTTTGTTCGCAATTAACTCAGTCACTATTATAGCTATAGTCACCAAACTTTCTACAATTCTTTATTGGGTCCTGGGAAAGGTCAACGTCCACTTTTTTCCAAAACAAAGTAGCCAAAATCAGAGATATTAATTAAAAACTTCGAAAACGCTAATTTTCGCCCTCATTTTTCCAAGTGGCAACAGTCTTGTACGCTGGAGATAAAAATCTGTTTTATTTCGAAAGTTGTTGCCTCTGCTTGCTTTCAAATTGTAGAGTTTGTTAACAAAAAATTCATAAGTTTTTCAGTGAAATAAAAATAGCATTGCCAAACATTAAATACATTATTCCCGATTCAAAAAATTTGTGGGAAGCCATTTTGATTGTTCCCATTTTCATACGACTTTAAACGGCCGAGATATTAATTAAAAACACTGAAAACACTAATTTTTGCACCCATTTTTCTGAGTGGCAACAGTCTTGGGCATTGGAGATAGAAATGCTTTACTTCGAAAAGTGTTGCTACTGCTCACTTTTCAAATCGTAGAGTTTGTTAATCGAAAATTTTAAAGTTTTACGAAATCTGTATATATAAAGAAGAATATTTGTGTGTGTCTTTGTTTGTTTGTGTTATTGATTTCTGATCAATTATGATAAATGTTTTGCCACATTTAATTGACTAAAATTGTCTATATGGGAAATATTAGATGACACTTTAGCTTTTACAACCATTTGATTAGAAAGACAAAAATCATTAAAAACTGTATGCTGTTTTTGCCAATATAATGGTTTATTTTAGGTATGGAAATTATGGAATTAGTTTATTTTTTATCAAAATTTTGTATGTGGATTCCATATCGCATCAGACTGAAAAATGTATGGCTATAAATTGTATTTTTTGTAATGTTTTTAGAGAAGTATTACAGCGGTATCGTTCTCTCTGTTATTAGATACATTACTTTCAGTCTAACTTAACAGGCATTGGGTACTTCCACTAGTAATGTATAAAAATATGAGTTATTCAAAAAACTGAATAATTATCATAAGTAGTTAAAATTTATGGATGAGTATGTTCAGATAAACTTTAAAGGCTCCTACTTTTATGTTTCTCATATATAATTTTTATTTTTTTTTAACATAATGGAATGTGATGAAATTTTTTTGTATGGAATGTTATAGTGCAGTTCAAAGAGTCCAGTTGCCTTTAAACAAGGAATATAGGTCTCTATAAGTAATGGCCACGAACCTCCTTTTAACCATTGGTGAAAATTCATACACTAATTCATTAATATGGATTTGCCTAATAGATGGAACTGCTTGTATTAAGAAAAAGCTGTGGGAGTCTTCCAGTTTATACAAAACAAGCGAAATAGAAATGTTGATAATAATAGATAGCATAATATGAAAGTTTTTATGGCTGTAAATTATAAATATAGACTGTACGCTAAAGACAAATGGTGCTGCATATCTCCGAAGTTCTATGATAATTCTGTTTGAGACAAGCAGCATCTAAAATTCTACAAGTAATGGTTCAATGATAATTCTGTGTTCAAAATACTCAATCTAGTTTTTAAAAGGAATTTATTAAAATATAAACAAATTAATCTAATCTAGAATCCATTTAACATCCCATCAGCAGCATTCGAGCTGCATCAAAACGAATCAAAAATCAAGTTCTGATTGTTGCCATTCCGACATAGAGAAAAGTTTCTATTCAAACTAGAACATCCCAGGCCCCTTTGGATGGTTGTTCAACATCATTTGGGAATGGGAGTGGACTGATATAGGAGACGGCTCGACGAAAGATTCCATCTGATATTCTGACGTCCATGACTCGTACTAGTTTATCCAGACCAGGAAAGGTCTCCTCAATTCGAGCTAGTGTCCACTTCATGGGTGTCTTGTTTTTATCCTTCAGCAAAACTAGTTGCCCTGCCTTAAGGGATTTCACTTGATTCCATTTTGAACGAATCTGCAAATGGTTGAGATATTCTACACTTAAATTGTTCCAGAAATAAGCTCTAAGTTTTGAATTAAGGTCCACCTAGAAGATAAGGACAAAGAATCTACAGAATTATTCTGTTCTGGTATTGACAGAAGTGGAGCTCCTATTAGGAAATGACCTGGAATGAAAGGCTGAAGATTCGTTGGATCAGCCAAAAAGGGTGACAGAGGTTGAGAATTCAAACAAGCTTATATTTATATAATTAATGTAAAAAGCTCTTTGAAGTTTAAAATTGTTGTTTTTGTGACTTTTATCAAAATTCTCTTCATTGATTTTATATTAGCCTCCCATAATCTGCCAAAATTAGGGGTAGAAGGAGGTATAAATTTCCATGTTATACTTTCTTCGGAACTAAAGCATTAAATAGGATCTGATCTACAAATTCTAAGGAGTTTATCAAGAACATTCTTTATTCCTTTAAAATTTGTAGCATTATCACTCCAAACAATGGAGGGTTTGAATTGTCTAGCATTAAACCTTCTAAGAGATGCCAGAAATGCTTCAGTAGACAAATTCGATACTAGTTCTAAATAAATAGCCCTTGTATTAAAGCAATTAAATATCACAATATGTGATTTTAAAGTAACCCTAGATCTTTTCAAGTTAGGTTTGATGATAACTGGTCCTGTAAAATCTAGTCCTATTTTTTCTAATGGCCTAGTTATTACGACTCTAGATAAGTCTCCCATCATTAGGTTTATGGTTTGGTTTCTTGTCTGAAAGCAAGTCTTGCATTTATATATAACACATCTAACTCTTGTCTTGTCCGGAAGGTATCCAGTGTAATTGTCTAATAAGAGAAAGTGTTGTTTGAACACCTGAATGAAGATATTTTTTGTGATAATTATCTATGACTAAATTGGTGAAATGATGTCTTTTTGGTAAAGGAGTTGATGTTTCTGAACTTCTGAAAGATTGGAGAGACTCAATCTAGCACCAACCCATAAAAGTTTATCTCCATCGAGAAGTACATTTAAGGATGACTTACTATTACTGGAACTCTCTTACTATAACTTGGAACTCATCGTTTCACCAGCAGGCACTTAATTTCAGGTTGAAATTCAGAATGCTGTACACATTTGACGAGCACCTTTGTTGTATTCTGCAATTCAGAAGCACTAAAAAAAAACCATTTTTTCCTTAATGGTGGATTGATTCTACTGTTGATCACAAACCTTAAACACCATGCAGTAGTTATAATCGATTTTAATTTCACAGCGCTCAGAATCATGTAGTTCGTTATAGTATATACAATTATTTCTAGTGGCTGGAGCAATTTATTCGTAAGTTTTAGGCAAATTTTTATCAAACTTTTTATTGCACTTGTTTACATTATCGTGCATGGAATGGAGACTATTGTTTGATGTATGCTTCCAGTTATGATTCATTTCCACTAGGTGTTTTGTTTTTGTTTCTCTACTGTCATTTAATTGCATGGCTCTGTCGCTGCTTTCGATTTCTTTACGAATAAATTCCATTAACTCATTAACGTCCATGTTTGGTCACTGTTTCTACCATGACTGTATTCTAATGTAATCTTTGATGGAATTAATTTTAACAATATCGGCAAAGTAAACTGCCGTGAGTGTTTGATACAACATTCTTTGAACATCTAATTTGAGTTCCACACTGATCATAGAGGTTCCTGGGATTTTCTATATCCCTTGCATTTCTAACAGGAAAAAGATTTAACAGTTTATTGATGCGAGCATTTGTTACCAAATCTTTTCTCCCAAACCTGTTGGTTAACAATCCTATAGTTGAATTATAGTTATCATTTGTAAGCCCAGAAATGGCATTATAGACTACCCCACCTAAAAAAGACTTTAAGTAATTGAATTTATTTACTTTTAATAAAGAGTTATTGTTATGGAAAGCTGCTTCGTGTTGACTTCAAAATTCCTGCCAGTCACTAGAATCACCTAAAAAATTTAGAGATAGTTAATTGTGGAAAACAAATAAATTTATTACTTTCATTTTTGGAATCAATAGCAGTGTCATTAAGAATGTTCATACTTTTCTTATCCGAATTTTCAAGTTTATTTAATTCCTTCAATTTTTTCTTCACTCTATGGTTTCTTCATGCTATAGTTGGATTTTCTCTTCGTATTTCAGAGCGGATGTAAGTTCAAATTCATCTGCTGTTAAAAATACTCAGTCTAGTTTTGAAAGGGAATTAATTAAAATACCAAACAAGTTAATCTAATTTAGAATCTATTTAACATCTCAGCAGCAGCATTCAAGCTACATCTAAACAAATTGAAAATCAAGTGCAGACTGTTGCCATTCTGAGGCAGAGAAAAGTTTCTGTTCAAACCAGAACAAAGACTTTGATAATTATACAATACCAGAAGCCAGTTACCTTTATTAAGGAATGGAGGTTTTTAGGTTTTATTGTATTTAAGCAGCCCACAGCCATCAACAAGTTGTAATACTGATTTGCATTGTAAATGACTTGCCCATTTTTATCAAAGTTTATTTTATTATTGTACTGAATTTTGTTATTTTTCAGTGTTTATTAAATTCTGAATTCCATTTTACATTGCTTTACAACTTGATTGATGTACAAGTGTTAAATAATTTTAGTGTGAATTTCATAAATATGTAAAAGAAAATTTTGGTTTTATATTGACATTTACGAAAGACTATTAAGCCAAGGGCTATAAAGTATTACGATTATGATTGATATTCAAGCACAGATTTTACGGAACTCTGAACTCTTCTAGTTATTTCCTGAAAAAATTAGGACATTCGTACAGTATTGAAAATGAACTTTCAGAATTTCAGATTTTCAATTTGTATTTATTGTTAAAAATGATGTCTGCAATATTTTGTTATTTTAAAAAATTTAGATGTACACCTGAATGATGGAAAATCACATAGCAGTGCAGGGTCGGAAATGCTTTCCTGCCGCAATAGTGATAACACAAAACACAAGAAATGAAGGAGATGAACAGGGTAAGAAAGCATGCTTATAATGCTGAGTACAGCAGAAACCCAGGAATGAAAACAAAAACCAACATAATTTGTCATCAAAGAAAGAATTAAATTTTACGACATCGAAATTACCCCCCGGACTCTGATGCAGGCCTCACATCTCTGGTGCATGGAAGATGTGATGTTCTGGAAAATATCTGGAGTATCCCTGACGTTAGCAGCTGTCAGGATATGTCCAACAAGTTCCTGAACACTGTTAATGGTGGTTTCGTACACCAGTGTCTTGACATACCCCCATAGAAAGTAGTCAATTCAAGTGAGGTGTAGCGATCTTGATGCCCAATGTACCGGACAAGCCCTTGCCAATCCAGTGTTAAGGATAGTGGAGACGCATATCAAGACTGTTAATGTGTGCAAAAAATTAACATTCCCAACATCTTAGCATCACTGAGTATAATAAATGGGCCTTTCTCACCCTGTTTATGTCCATCCTTTCTTGTGTTTTGTGTCGTCACTACCACGCCAGTTAAGCTTTTCCGACCGAGCATTTCTATATGATTTTCCATCATCTAAATGTACTCTATCTTTCCTGAAAGTTTGTAATCAAACTGCTGAAACACCCTGTATATATACTTTTTTAAAACCATTATTCGTGCTATAAGTATCTCTGCCTTCTGAAATTATTTTGTAGATAGAGAATTGTTGAGAGATAATATATTCATAGTTTCAATGAAATCTTCTTTTTCATTTCTTTAGAAATATAGGATATAAATGTAATTCAGTCATGTAGAATCCTGCATATTATGCCTAATTACATGACTATTGATAAATATTATTAGAATGCCTACAGAGCTTAGCATTGCCCAAGTTTATTTCACATAGGATAATAGGAGTCTAAATAAGAGATCCTGAATTACTGGAAATTGGATCCTGTATGAGTGTTCTGAATGGCGTTGTTTATTAAGGACTACTTTCACACAGTGAAATGTTCAATTCAATGAAAAGCTTTTCCCAAATGAACAAACTGAAAGAAGTAATCAGCAAAAAAAGGCCCGACAAACAGATAAGTAATTATTTATGAGTCCTGTAATGCCAGCTCCCAAGTATGTTTAACTATTTTTGAAAAGTGTAATGTATTAAAAACAAATTATTAACATTTAACTGTGATGTTCTACCTCATTATCAGATTTCTCTAGTTGTTGCCCTGTGTTGATTATTATCCATTTCTTTCATTAAAGAATTACTATTCTCAGTAACAGGTTTAGTTCAATAAATGGCATGAAAATGCACTTAGAGTATCATTTTACTGGCAAATAACAAAAGCTTTCAAAAGATGGTATTATGTAGCATCCAGGTACTAGAAAGAAGGTAATAGAGTAGAATGGATTATGTAGACTCAGTAATAAATTCTAAAATCATGCACACTGTACTTATTAATAAAATGAAATAAATGTGTAGAACAGCCTAATAAAATGGAACCTGAATGAGCAGTAAATTTTATAAGAATGATCTAGAGTTGTGTAATTTATTTATTATTAGAATTGATGATTATGTTTTGTTTTTATTTTTAAGAAATCTAGAAGTTATTTATAAAATTTTATATTAAACTTAAATGCATTATGTAATACATGTAATATGTTTGAGAAGTCTAATGCAGTGTGATTCTATGTGCTAAAATTTTCTTTTCCCCCCTCTCCCTTTCTTCCAGCTAACAGTTGCCAAAACAACTTATAAGAATTTGAAGAAGTAAAGACATATTTTTTCCACTTTAACAGGGAACAATTTGTTCTGTAGATTATAGCTTTAAGAGTAGAATATTTATATATTGCTACATTCTAAAAAGAAAAAAAAAAAGGGTTTTGTTATTAATATTGTTAATATTTTCTGTTTTAACTGCAATATTTTTTTGCTTATATAGATCTTAATATTTTGTTTTTATTATGGAATGAATCTACTATCAGTCTATTCTTTTTATGTTAATATATTTTTATTTTTAAAATTCTTATTTATATTTTCTATCTCAATATTCCATACTGATAGTTATTGTACAGTTAAATGCAATTAAATGTGATATTTTATGTTTAACCCCGAAAAAAAATAGTTATTAAATCTGTGATCTAAATTTGTAATAGTTAATGTAATAATTTAAATGTGTATTTCTAATAATCTGATGTATTCTGAAGCAGAGACATCACATTTTCTTCATTCACTAAATATAAAATATGAATGAAAATAAAGAGCGGATTTTTTTTCAGTGTTCTGCAGTTATTTAACAATTTATTCAAATGTAGGCCTGGAAAAATGATAAATTTTAAAGTAAATAAACTATGGGTAAAAGAGTTATAAATGTTGTTTTAAATATTTGATTATAATTGAATTATTTATTGAATCTTAAAAAATTAATTTGTTGTAAACTTTTGTCATTATTTAATATGACTATTTTAATACTTATGCCTCATATACTTGAAATAAAATCTCATTTAAAGTGATAATCAAAGTCAAATAATTTTGTTTTGTAATCCATTGTATTATGATCTTTCTTTGCATTGTTTCTGCCCTGAAAAGATTTCTAAGATTTAACATTTTGCTATAATATTGTTTTGCTGCATACTGTACAATTTAGCCATTTCATTTTCATTTAAAATTTTTCACTTCAGAATTTTGTGTTACTTCCACTCATTTTGTTTAAACTAAGTAAATAAGTAAACACATCCCTTCCATATTTCCATTAAAAAGTTATCCATGATGTTATCACCAGTGAGATGTTTGCTTCTGAACATTACCATTATTAATCAATATATGTATTCGTTGGTTTCCTTCAAGGCATCCGAGAATATTTAATTATGTCACCGGACCTAAATGAAAATGCTCTGAAATAGCAGGTGAATGTCAGATTTCTAGTATATATGTATACTAACATCATATTATGTAGTTTGGTTGTAGAATTTCCGAGATTCAGGGAGAGAATAATCTAAGAAAATCTAACATATTACAAAACATAATGAATTATTACAATATCTGCATTGTTGAAAACTTATTGCTCTTTGGCAGCTTTTTCTTTTTTTCCCTTTGCTGTGTTATTATTATGATGAAATGTAATGTTATCAGTAATTTTATTTTTACTATAAAAATAGCTGTTTTCTTAACTGAGTGAGGAAATTTATTAATGTATGTAGGTTGAAATTAAACTGTGATTTTTATTTGAAATTTACGTACAAACTTTATTTCTTTTAAGCCAAGTTGATTTTGTGCATATAATAATATGCACAAAATTATATTTTAGGAGAAATAAGTTGCAATTTGTAAATTTGATTATTAACATATATGAAAAAATTATACAGTTAAATGTAGTTTATTGTTGAATATATGTTAAGTAATAATTTGTTGAAGTCAAGAAAAACTATGCTAATATTGTGTAATTAGTTGTTACATATGTATGTTATAGGATGTGAAATATATTTATTAAGAAAAATAAATGTGTATTTTATATATTAAAAAATATTTAATATTTATGCCAAAAGAAATGAAAGTTAAAATTTTGACTGTTGAAGTAGTATATAAATTGCAAGTAAATTTTGCATATCTTTAATTAATGTAAAATAGCATTAAAAAGGGGTTACTATTTTGTATTTGGAGTACATAAATAAATTGTGCACTTATTGCATATGATGTACTTCTCTTCAAAAGGTAATATTATTACAAGTGATAGACTTTTTTTAATGTGTATGTTTTATATAAGTGCTCAATTTGTTTTTGTTTATTTTGTTATATAACGTTTCATTATAAATTAAGTAATGGTTGTAAGTCAGAAATTTCATTGGGAAGGCATTAACACATTTTTATCTATATTATGGTCTTCTTATTGAAAATACATGAAATTTCCTTGAATTAATAATAATCATTTCACTTTAGTATGACATTTTTAAATTCATAAAAGTTCTTGAAGAAAAGATTAAATGCAGTTGTAAAATGTTGCCAGTAATGTGTAGAATGACTTTATCATACAGAAGATCATATTTTCTGTAATTTACATTCTGCATTATTTTTTCTAAATATTGACAGTGTAATATTGTAGCACGTCTTATGTGCAAGATATCCAGTGAAGATAAAACTTTCATGACATCCAGTTTATATTCATTTTTTTGTTCTGTAGTGAATAATGCAAAAGTTTCCAACTGGTAATAATATATGATACAATAATACCACAGTAGTTTTTTTCACCATTTTGCATTGCAGCTTTGAATGTCTATTTTTCAAACATGATTTAAGTTCAATTTCTTGAATTTTTGAAGTTTAATCCTTAAAGCCTATCATAACAGTTTGACTAAAACTGTTATGGATATTATACTGGATTCTAAATACAAAGGTCAAACTGTAATTTTTAAAATTTTAAATTTTGTTTCTACTTTTTTGAAAATTTGAATGGTTGTTCTTTGAAGTATTAGACCATTGGTTCTCAATCTTTTTTTGCCCCGTGCACCCCTTTCACCACAGATAGATGATCGTTCCCCTCTCTCTTTCAAAATTCGAAAAACACATTTTTATGTATTTAACTCTAAATTATTTTATTTTTTTAATAAATTCAATAAGAAAAAGTGTAAAAAATTATTAAATACAAAAACTTGAGTAAATAGTTTTTATATGCACAGAAAAAAATTAATCCTTAACAGTTAAAAGTTTGCCACATTCCCCTTGAAGGTATGAAATTCTGTCTTAAAGGAGACTTCCCTCTTCGTTGAGAATCCCTGTATTAAGACTAAGATTAACCTGTGAGTTTCAGATTGCATTTTTCAAATGAGAAAATTATAGAATTTAACTGATATTTACTGTATGAAATATCTTTGTCTTAATACAAAAAGAGATGATTGAATAATAAAATTCTAGAGACTACAGAATAGACTAGAAGTTTATTTCCTGTAGTATAGTACTCTAATGGACATCTGATAAGTTGTTACAATTCTTGAACCTCTTTAATATCAGCAGGTCAGACCTTTCCTTTAAATGAAGCATTCAATGAGGGGATCCCCAAATCATAGTTTTTTTTATAAAATAGTAAACATATCTGTATCCTAAGCTGAGGAGCTCCCATAAATTCATGTAAGGTGGATGTCTTACCTAATCACCAGGTTAATTTGTCTTTAGGGGGCAAATTGAATTTGCAAAGAGAAAATAGTCATTAGGGAGTAAACTTGGAGAATATGGGCTATATTAATGCATACTTGTATTCAAGCCAGAAGCCAGAAATGACTGTGGAGATACCTGCCTATGTATAGGCGTTTTGTTGTACTAATTATTTCATCTCAACAAATGTTAAATGCAGCATCAATGTTAAATGCAGCATTTAAAATTGCCTCCTTAGTTCTTAGTTTTAAAAGTCATCTAATTAACCATTGATAAATATCTTATCCAAATGCAATGTAGTCCTTTAGTTGCATAGTTTTTTTTAATGCAGTTTAGTATTTAATTGCCACATTGTGCAAATAAATTTCAATGTGATTCTTTATTTTCATAAATGAAGGATAAGAAATAGTCATATTTATCTGAGCTGTTAGTAAATTTGTATAAGAGTTTTGTTTTCAGATTTTAAGCTATATAAACCTATATTATGAGCCCAAATGATTGATAGTGCTAATTTATTGTGATATTAGTTGTTTATTTTATGTATTAGCTATTGAATTTTAACTCTGCAAAACTAAAAGGGGATTTAAATGCATGCTTTTTTATTTATGTGACAGTTTAGCTGTTTTCTTATGTATTTCTATTATACTTTATTTATATCTTTAAGCACAACCTCATTATTATGAATAGTAATTTTCTAAATTTAAATAGAAAAATTAACTATTTTTAAAACTAATGGTTTTGTTAGTTTAATCGTAAAATCTACTTGGCGTAATTCACTAAAAAAGTAATTTACTTGTGTTCTGCGACATACAGATATAATTTAAACTTTATTTATTATTTTTTTTTAAAGCAAAAATCTGTAACTTAAGTGGCAGTTATCATTAAATAGGCGAAATCACAAATTTGTTCTTTTCTTGAAAAGAAAATAAATGAATTTTAACAATATTTTCAAGAAGTAAAATGATTGTTTGAGCATTGTATTTAGTTTCCAAACTTATCTATGAATAAATCTTAAAATTTACTGATTATCTCTTAAAATTAGGCAACTATTCCAAAGTGCTGGAGCCCCCTCTTTTTTAACCATTTAATTTTGTTCATTTGGAGATTGAATAGCAGTGTAAGTTAATCTCTGTCTATTTATTTATTTGTTTGTTAAGTATTATTGATTATTTTAAAAATTGCAATATTTCTACATCATAAATAATTACATACAGTGCTCTCTTTCGTATAAATTAATGTGCCCTTATTATTTGCTAAAGCATAAAGCAAAAGAAATGATCTAATAAATTCTGTGATGAATGGTTTTATGTGAAATGAACCACTGTAAACTTTTGAAACTTTAACATAATAAATTGGATCATAATTAGTTAGATGCTGTAATCACTTTCTTATAATTTAGTACACTCTCTTGACTCATCTGCTGATGTATAAAATAAGAGCAATCATTTAATAAGGTCTGAGACAAGTCACACAGTAGTAAATTTCTAGCATTAAATTAATCACACACAACAAAAAAAAAAAAAAAAAAAAAAGAACAACATTACAGAAGAGGAACCATGTTTTACAATGGTAGATATCGGTTATTTATAACATATCATAAAGGCCAGCATTTTTATTACTTATTTATTATGTCATGAAATATAAGTAAAATAATTTTTCCTATAGAGAAATTCCAGTTTTTCATTTTCTGTGAATCTTGCAGAATTTAAATTGGAAAGAGGGACAGTAACACTGGTTTCTGCACTACATTTTGTAACACTCTAAATTAAATGTATTTTATAACTTGCATTTAATTGTTTTCATGGTAAAGATTTTAATTATGTAAAGGGGAGGAAGATAAAGAAATCTGGTAATAAGCACATCTTATATTTTGATCAGTGTGTACCTTTTCCAGTTGTACTTAGTTGTTTTTGTAAGATTTGTTAGTTAAATTTGGATATATTGTTAATTTCCAACTAAATTTGTAATTGAAATTTCTTTTTGTATTTTAAATGTTATATTGTAAAAGTTAGATTTTAAAATAAATTGTTTTGATGTGGTTTTATTACTTGTCCTACTTTTATTCTAAAAATGACTTTACTGGATTTTTACTGTGAAAACAATTAATGCGCAATGTTCAAAAAGGTATGACTTTAACCCATAGGCATGATTATTAAATGTGAGTAATTTGCTGTCCAGTTGTAATGGTAATATGTATATTAATATATGTTGTATATTAATAATATGTTTTCTTATTTTGTGAAGTATTTTGTATAACATATAGATGCTTATAAATATATGAAAAGTTCTGTAAACGGTCAATAATGGTATCATTAATGTTTTTGTTTATTTTTTATGAACTGGGAATATGTTCCAAATAAATAGGAATGTAATATATTAATTTATTTCTTTTCTAACTTTAGTATTTTATTTTAAATATGTTTTTAATAATACTATGTATATATTTAATTTAAAAGGATAAAAATGCTTGGAAAATTTATGTTTCATTATACAGCATATTGGTTCTTAGTACATTCCACTGCTTAATATTCTTATACTTTGGAAAAAAAATGCTTATGAACCAAACAATATGTGGCTTTAATTTTAATGCATCTTTAATGATCACAGCAAAGATTTAAACTTTCTATAATTTTAAAGGATTTTTTTTTTTTTTTTTT
>KK119244.1:27878-59198 GCA_000611955.2 Stegodyphus mimosarum | reverse complement strand
TGAGTGTATTACATGATGCAAGGAAACACAAATAAAACTGATTTGTTTGTTTTACAGATTATGACAAAATATATACGAGTTAACAGCTTGAAAATAGATGTTTTATAGATGGCAATTTGACATGAGGCAGCTCATATTCACATTTTTAACAAAGACGGGGAATAGATAACAAAATCATGCAGATTAATTAGTATCTTATTAAAATACTAAATTATATTGATGAATGACTCTGTACTATGATTCTAAACTAATGAGAGAACTGTATGAAAATAGAACTAACTAATTTATTTACAGTAACTACACTGGTGTGCAAAAATTAAGGACGAGACGGTTTTTTCAATATAACTTTGTACAAAAGCTTTCCAAATCAACACATTTAATACCGTAAGATCCCCAATACGTAAGGACATGAGTAATGTAAGCAACACTTACTAAAAGAGAAATCAGAGGGATAAAAAGAAGCTTTATTGAAAAAGTAGCATGGAGCGCAATGCGACTGAAGGCCGAAACATCCCTGTGATGGGTGTCCAGCAAGAAACATCCGGTCTTTAATAGGGGATATGATCTCCCCTGACTGCTAGGCAGGTTTCACATCATTTGTGCATGCTGGATATGTGGTTGTTAATGAGCTGTTGAGACACTGCTGCTCGTTCCTCTTGTAGCACCAATCGCAGTTTCGGAATCGTTACTGGCGATAAGTTACGTGCTGCCACGGGTCTCCCTAGTAAGTTCCGTACATGCTTGACGGGATTTAGATCCAGAGACCTTGCCGACCAATCCATGTGTTCAATATCTTCACTCTCCAACAGCTCTTCGACAGTAACTGTGCGATGAGGTGGAGCGTTGTCGTCCATGAAGAGGAACTGAGGACCCATAGCCCTTGTGAAAAGACGCATGTAAGGAAGAAGAACCTCGTTACAATAGCAGTCCCAGGTGACGAACCTCCTTGGGAGATATGAAGGTCGGTCCGGCTACCAAGCATTATGTCTGCTCGAACGAGAACTCCGCGACCTCCAAAACAGTCCCTTTTGATGATGTTGAAGGGGTTATTGCGTGTTCCCCGCTCTGTCCAGATGTGTATGTGTCTAGAATCGCAACTCAGACTAAATCTGCTCTCATCTGTAAAGAGTACTCGTCCCCATTCATTGTCTCTCCAATTCCGGTGTTCCCGGCACCACAGAGAACGCCTTCTCCGATGGGCAGGCGTTAGAGGTACACACCGTACAGGGCGTCGTGCAAACAGACCACCACCGTGCAGTCTTCTGGCCACGGTAAAACGCGATATCGGTCGTCCAGTCGCCTGTGTCGTGTGTCTAGCGATTTCTCCCGCTGTCTGCCGCCTGTTTCTTCTGGCCTGTAAGGCAATATACCGGTCATCTGCGGGTGTGGTTCCTCGTGGACGACCACTACTAAACCCCCGGATAGCTGTTCCTGTAGTTTGAAATTGTCTCCAAAGTCGTGAAACGATGCTGTGAGCAATTCCGGACTCTGCAGCCACACTTGTCACACTGCGGCCTTCCTCCAACTTCCCAATGATTCGACCTCGGGTAAAAGCATCCAGATGTCGTCTAACAGATTGATTATTCGTCATTTCTCGCTGAGGCAGCAACTCGGTGTGATTTTAACTGCTATACGGCGTGCAATCTCTTTGCCAGAAATACTGATCTTACACCGACAACATGCTTTATACTACTCAGACACTCCCCCATTACGTCTACCTGAATATCTGCGCATGTGCTACCGTAAATCACCTTACTTAATCTCCTGATTGGTCTTTCTGTCCGCTCTGCCTCTTCGTTCAGCTGATATACTAATTTTTCGACTTCGTCCTTAATTTTTGCACACCAGTGTACAGTGGCGTAACTAGAACTCTTGGGCCCCTATGCAAAAAAGAAAAAAAATTTCTGGTCTTCTCTCCCAATAAATTTAATGTACTTAAAAGTAAAAATTTAAAAAAATATGAAAAGTTTAAAAAAAATTCAAGGATCCTAGAAGCCAGTGTTTTCATGAGGATTTTTACCACATCTGTATTAATTGTTAAGAAGTAAAAGCACGTACTTAGGGAACCATTTGAAAGGTATGTAACATGAAGAAAAAATAAAATATTTCCCCTTGACCAACTAGTGAAACGCAAATTTGCTTTAGCCTGGGTATTTGACGTCAGATGATTTCCATCAGTTATTTAAGACATTTTGTGTGAGTGCGAGAGACAGATTTTTCTCTCCTTTCACTGAGATATATACTGGTAATAAATGAATAAGTCTATATAAAAAAGGGAACATGTCGACGTAAAGTATGGCATTAAGAAGAGGAAGAAAGCCTAGATTTGCGGAGATTTTTGCATAAAATCCAAGAGGTTTTACATACTAATATGTTTTTAATTTTTATATAAAATCTGCGCCTGTCTAAATTTTTTCGCTTAATTTAACAAATTTATAAATAACTGGTTATATTATAAACTGATACACAAGATAATTAATAAACGTTCAGAAAAGATATTACATTAATATAGTACTCTGTGATTTACTCAGCTTACGAATATGACTTATGCAATAATATACAAGTAAAAAATAACTTTGATAATGTAAATGATACATTTGTTCAATATAAAACATATTTATCATAAACTTCATAAAGAAAACTATTTGAACATACAAGTTTTGGAGAAAATATATATGGTAAAGTTTTGTTTCTTTTTAAAAGACCTTTTGTTACACTCAACTACTTGAATACATGACTTTTATAAAAAAATATGATTGCTAAAGTTTTTTCCTGTTTCCTTTTAACTTTCCTCAGTCCATACTGCTCTTCTTCTCTAATGGTGTTTCCCCCCTCTCAATAAGTGTAATTATAACACTGGTGGCCAAAATTCATCATAAAGACAAAAGTCCTTCTTTATTAAAACTTGCGCCTCCTAACCTTCATTTCCACAAACTTATTTATCAATACCTGAACATCCATTTTCTTAGCCCTCTCAGCTTCGACGCTCAATAGTGATAGGTTTGACAGCTGATCTTGTGTCATAGTGTTTCTCAAATGTGTTTTAATTAGGGCTCTATTCAAGACATTTTTAACCACAACGTTAAGTGAGATTTAAGGGATCACATGATACTTTGACGTCACAAGTAGTTAAAGCGCAAGTATTGGGGCCTTATTCACGTCAAGGAACGTAAACAACGATCTCTTCTTAAAATACGACTGCTAAATTTCACGACTCCAGCAACCGTAAGGACTGTTGGTTAAAATGGCATTCGTCACAACGACCATCGGAGGGATCCTTACGGTAAGTAACTTTCGTTCGAGAGTTCGGGATGTTTGTTAAAATTAGCTATTCAGATGGTAGGTATTGTAAGGCGCTAAACGGGTATTATTTTAGATGTTTTTCTAGTTTTCTGTTTCGCTTGTGTTTGTTGTGGAATGGAAGGAATAATGGAAGGAAAATTTATAAAATGTTGTTCTCGCCTGACGATTAGGCAAAAACAATTAATTCTTCAGTTTGCTGAAGATAATCCTAATATTAAAAGGGTAAAAATTCATAACAATTTTACACTGAAGGAGAAAAATAACGTGTTGTTACGACTTGCAAATATATTGAATTCTGATGATCTGGGTGCTGTGAAAACCTCAGAAGAATGGCGCAAAGTAAGTGTAATATTATTTGTCATATAATTGAATAATAATTGAATTTTTGTACGAACATGTTACATAGTAATTCTTAAAGTTCGTTAATATTAAAAATAAGAAACAAAAATTTGATTATTAAAAATAAGCACATATATATGAAGTAATCAACTTAAATAGTAAACAAAATAATGCATATAAAAGTTTGCATTTAATATTCATTTGTAATTAAAATAAAACTTTAGCATTTCATTAAGAATCAAAAACTTATGTAGATGAAATAATAACATTTGAAAGTCAAAAGATTTTAAAATCTAATACATATAGCATTAGATTCTGGTATTGATGGTTCATAATAATATTTCAAAAATAACTTTATGACAATTCCTTAATTTTTCGCTGAATTACTGATATGAACGAAATAAATAGCTCCCAAAATGTTGAGACATTCTTAATTCTATATAAAAATAGTCTTATAGACAAATTCAGTTAGAATTTTTATATTAATATATATATTATATGTATATTTTTGCCCTGTTCATTATAAAATTGTATATAAAATATATTTATATCTTAATTTAATAACCTAAAATTTAATAAGCAGTACGAAAACTTTTCCACTAAAATAAGTGCGAACAAGCACCAAAATGTTTAATTTATAAAATAGGCAGGCATTCCCTGAATTCATTGATCTGTAACTTCTGTACTAAAATTGTTCCATTCTCGTTTTATCACTTTCTTTAATTTGACTTTTGATGAAATGGTATACTTTTTAATTTGTATCTCCAAACATCACATTTCTAATCTGCTTACAAATAACAAAAGTGTAAAATAATCAAGTACTAACCTTTGCTCTTCTATATAATAAGCAGTACAAAAAATGTTTCGTAACAGTTTCATAACCCAAAGAAGAAACTACGAACAGCACCAAAATGTTTCCTTTATAAAAGAGCCGAGTATTTGATGGTTTGTCCTTTTGCTTTTATTTCACATTGCAAACATTTTGGCATTCTCCGAATTCATTGATCTATACCTTCTGTCCTAAATCTGTTCCATTCACGTTTCATCAATTTCTTTGAATTGGCTTTTGATAAAACGGTATGCTTTTTAATTTGCACCTCCAAGTTGTTTTAAATATATTAAACTCATCTTAAATCAGAAGATTTTTGGAAGTGTTTTGATTATTTCTGGAGAACTGTAGAACAATCAAGTTAATATGTAAAGTAATGTGATTAGTATCATTCCTTATTTTGATAAACAATACAAAATTGTGGTAAAACAGAAAAAGTGCACAAATATATTTCCACTATATTTTTTTAATACTTATCAGTTAAACAACTATCTGCAATATATATTATTTTTACAAATTACTTGTAACAGTCCTTTTTGAAACAGATGTGCATCATTATTAAATAAAAATACAAAATTCAAAAGGGTGAAGTAATAATTTGGTTCATATAATAAATTATAAATATGAGATGTGAATGTTACTGATTACCATACTTAAATTTCTATATTATATATATATATAAACTTCACTGACAGACAGACGAAGTATACAAAGTCTTGTCTTGCACCCACTAAGTCTTTTTGCACCCATGGGCGAAAAATTAAGCTTAGGTGCGAAGGAAAGGTATATGGAAAGGGGGGCAATTTGGTATTTCAGAGAAGACTAAAAATGAATCTTGTACATTTTGTGAGAGTTCGAAAGGCCAGAAAGAAAAGGCGGGACAAAATAAAATAAAATAAATGGCCCAAATGTAATAGAGAGAGAGAAGGAAAAAAATGCCTATAGAAAGAAAAGGAAAGGAAGCAAAAAACTTCCTGAAATACGATTGTTAATTAAAGTTTTTATTAATTCAACATAATATTTATTTATTAATTTAACCCTCATGATTTATTAAAGCACTAGTTTAACAAATTCAGGCACACTGTACTTGTATTAGCATATGAGAAACGAAAGAGAACCTAGTAACAAAGATAACAGTTAGCTGCATTTATCTATGTCCAAGATCTTCATTTTCCCCTCTCAAGAAATTCCCGAGTAGGAAACGGGGCCTCTGAAGGGTAGCTGTTGATTGACTTCTGATAAGGAACGTTGCCTCTGTACGGAATAGTTACGAGAAAAAGAGCCACATGATTTAACGCAATTTTCTAACTATTGTATAATGCTGAAAGCTAACGAAAATAATAACTAAATGAATTTAAAGGCAGTTTAATGATAAAGATTAAATTTAGTTTAGAGAAAAGAAAGATATTTTTCTGAATGTTTTATCAGGTCTTTTGCTTTGGTCTTTGTTGATTTGCTACAGCAAATCAACAGTGACGAAAATTAGAATTTCATTCTTTCGTTTGATTGAAGAGAATCTTCAGTTGATTGACTAGCGATATCAGAGGAAACGTACGCTAAAATTATTTATGGAGGTGAGCGTTTATTGATACATAGATTAAAAAATTTCGGAGCTACGCTAAGATGCTACCTCCATCGTTCGTGATCAAGGCCCCTCCCTATTTTTGAAAATGACCTCTCACTCGTGGCTGTGGTTACAGGTAATGATAAATAAAATATAAATAAATTGCGCACTTCCGAATAACTGCTTGTCATGTGATAATAGTTTACCATTGCTAATTTAGCTAAATCTTTAACGGATTTCAAATTTTGGACTTCTGTTCTGAAAATATATATAAATAATAACAGTTGTACTTCCAGTGCATTATTAAAGTCTTCTTTATATGTTTTCTGTATTTTTGAAACATTATTAATAGTTTCCATATTTGTTAATTAATGATGACAGAGTTTTAGGTTCCAAAAATGAAAACATCATTGCGATTTTTGTCATTCTAGTCATTCTGTACTAAGTATTTAAAATGTCAAGAGCAGCATAAAAAAACTGTTACTTTAAAAGACATTTCGAAATTTTCAAACCGGTTATCCTCACATAGTTCATCAAAAATTTGTTTGTCTTTATTTTTCTTTTATTTTCGAATTTAGTTTCTATACCCCATTTATTTGCAATAAACTCATCTTCTTTCATAATGTCTTCAAACTTGTTTCTCATATCTTCCATATTAATAGAAACGTTTTTTAGATGTTAATGAGCTCCATTCAAGTCGATTGATTTTCGATTGTCGAGTTGATTGATTGATTGATCGATCCTGCAGCTATAGCTCAGGACGGGTTTTAAAAAATTTTGTTTTTAATTTTTGGCCTGTTATTACGTTTCTCAATGTATGGAAACATATATTATATTCATATTTCATATTTATCATCAAAATATTTCATGTTAATAGAACAATACGTTACTAATGTTAGTAGACATTTGCATTGTTCATGGTGATAAGTTTGGATTTTCAGATAAATGGATTAAAAGTTTAGCTGAACTGAATTTTTAGCAAGTTTTAAATTATAAGAATTTAGTTTATGTAATAGTACAAATCAATAACCTATCTTTATAATGAAGAATTATATTTGAGATCACTCTGAAATTTAATTTTAAAGAAAAACTTCTTTACGTTCTCGATATAGATTAGAGAAATGGCATTAGAATAAAAGCAAGTTTAAGTTCAGTTTACTGCTCTGAGTCATCAGCCAATTAGAAGTATACTTTAACGCACTTTCACACTTCAACGCAGCTGTTAGCGAAGAAGGGACCCCGTCTCCACTATAAATTTCCAGTGTCTTCCAAAGTTGAGTCACAGTAAAAACTTATTGATAGTCAGTGTAGTTTATAGTTAAGCTTATTGACACTAACGTATATTTGAAGACGAGTACTCACACTCTGTCGCATAGATTCTTAAAGTAGTAAACATAACTACTTGTTTAGGAAACAAGTATAAAGTTTCTTCATAATTAATAAAAATAAAGTGGTATGAAACAAGTTTTGCGTACTTCTTAGAGAAATGCGCAAAACTTCATTTCATAAAAATAGGGTTTTTTTAACCCCAGGTGGATCAAAAAAGCAAAAATCAGTTAGGAAAAGCGGTTTTATTTTTATAGGAGCATTAGAATTTATTATCTTTTTTATTTGCGTCTTAGAAAGCTATTTATGTCTCAGAAATTAATGACCTCAGATTTCCAGTTTTTACATAGCTTATAAATTAAGCCGTATCAACTTTTTATCTCAATCATTAATTTATTAATGACAAAAATATGAAAATTAAATATAATGTATGGGAACATATATTAACGGACGCTATTTATGTCTTGGAAAAGTTACGCAGTGGTGCCGAAATGAAAGATAATAATGTAAAAAGGGATTTTATGTGTGAAAATCGCATCATTTACTATTAAAACGTGTTAATTAAATTTTTTAATTTGCCAAAATTATTGAAATATTGCAATGACGGGGAGAGAATTCTTTTCTGAAATATTCTTTTCGTTTTTGTAGTGAAAATTGCAATTAGAGTTCTTTCAGATGTTGAAATGCAACTCCTGAAACAGCTAAATTCAGCTAAACACTGAATTTAGCTGTTTCATGCGCTAAACTATTAGGACAATGCGGCCTGTTGCATCAGATTCATCTATTACAAAAGTAATTTAAAGTCTCTTACCTGCTATATCTTCAACGCCAGGCTTCTTATAATCGCCATCTTCCCAGCAAGAGGTTTTTTTCAAGTAAGAGGCCATCTTGTTTTTAATAATTTATTCACAGAACTACGAAATTATATTATTTACAAAATAGGTACTAAATATTTTAAGACAGCTATCTCATATATTACATTTAGCTGTTTTGCTAAGGCAGAAGTTTTGTCTTGACGCTCAGTGAGCATTCGAATCTAGACTCATTCTCAGACCTCAGTCAGAGAAAGAAAAGGAAGAATGTCCGCCATATAGTGGCAAGAATGGGACATCCTCCCACCTTTTTATTTTGCATCAATGAGATGGGAAAATTAAAACTAAATTTCAATCATATCAACAATAAATCAATATTTCAAATACAACTTTTACAAATATGAAAAAATTAGCAAATGCTCTGAAATAATATTTACAAAAGAGTATTCTAAACAACATATCCAGATAACATATTCCAATTTACTACAGTTAGGACATTTAAACTTCTAAGATACTGAAAAGAAACAAAAAATTAGTATATCAATTCAAAAATACGTAACAGGTTTTACAGTATTACGTGCATATCTAGTTCGATAGCTCATATTACTGTCAAACTCATTGGCAGAGTTCGTTTTGTTCAGAATCAAGTCACTAAAGAGGCTAGGTCTATGAAGTTCGAGAGGACAAATACGTTTCGCAGATCTTAGGAGCTCATCTGTTGCAGTTTTCACTTTGACAACACGCACTTCGTTGTCTTTTTAAATAATTTTACAAATTGAGCCGCGGTCATATAGACCTCACCTCTGCGTTTACGTTACTATTTTCTCGCATGAGAGAGGAATGCCTTTATTACTACTTGAATCATTTCAGCAGCTGGCCTGATAAGAGATAGTGCCAAATTGGAAAAAACTGTTTTTTTGATGAACTTATTATCAGGATTAGTGAATCTATTCTAACCCAGATGTAACTGATACCCTTAAAAAGTGTAGAATATGCTCTGTTTCTCTCCCTAGACTGAAAAGAAAAACTGCCTAACTATGTTTCATCTGCAAGAGTCCAATAATGAATGTGCCAAAAGAATTTGCAAAAATTGTGTTGAAAATGCTTAAAATAATATGCTGCAGTTTTTTAATTTTCTTTATACAGGGTGATCTTTCTTAAAGTGACAGTGTTTGGAGCGCCCCGTAGCGTGATCTAATAGCCAAAATGGCACCAAACTTGGTATTTAGACTAATCAAGACATGGGAAAAAGGATTCCGTGAAAAAAATTTTAGTTCCAAAAATCGCCGTACATTAACTTCCCCAGTGAGGAATTAGACCACATTCAGTGTGAGCACCGTTCTCGGAAATAAAACCGTGCATTCTGTGCCCAACGTTCTCCACAGCCGTATGTAACAACAAGGAATATTCCGCCCTGTCTTTGTTATGTTGTGCTTTAGAATAGACAAATTTGATACTCCACCAACATAAACTTGAGATTTCAAATAACCCCAGAGCCAAAAATCGCATGGCGTGAGGTCAGGGGAACGAGGCGGCCGTGCAACTAGAAAACTGCGACTTATGACTCTATCATCAGTGAATGTTTGGCGCAACAGCTGCTTTACCTTATTACTAATGTATGGCGGAGCACCATCCTGCATAAAGATTTTCTGTTGGAGACGGTTTCTTTGCTGAAGTTGTGGAATAACAAACATTTGCAGCAGCATTTCGTGGTACATTTCTGCATTTATGGTGCACGTTTGGGGTCCTGTCGGAGTGATGGTCTCGAAAGAGAATAGCCCAATTAAGAATTCGGCTGTGAAAACACACCAAACAGTGACTTTTGGGGAATTTAATGGGATTTCGTGCATGGTGTGGAGCTGCTCAGAAGCCCATATTCGGCTATTTTGTGTGTTTACGGACCCATTCAGATAAAAATGGCACTCATCTCCCCCCAGAATGTGCCATGGGAAAGCATCATCAATTTCTACCCTGGCAAGAAACGATGGAGCGAATGTCATTCGCTTATCATAATCACTTGGTTTCAGTTCGTGCAAGCGGCTGATTTTGCAGGGGTAAAATCCAATAACGCGTCGCAAAACTCTCCATACCGTAGAATAATTCACGTCCAATTGTCGAGCTACACTCCAGGCGCTGCTAGTACCAGCAATGATTCCCTGCGATCCTTCGACAATTGCAGTTGCCCCATCATTTATTACATCTTCTGATACTGGTTTACGTCCTCTCCCAGCGCGAATGGTCAGTGACCCCGCTTCATCGAACTTCTTAATCATTTTCTTAAGACCATTCAGGGATAAAGGCCCCTTTCGTAATTTTTTTCTGGTTCGAAATTCCAGAAGAGCTGCGCATGCATCACATTGATTCATGTAATACAGCTTCACCAATAACGCACGTTCCGGTAACGTGAGCTATCTGTCCACTGGAGCTCGTTTACTTCAGCAGAGATTATTTGTCGGAGCTGTCTACTACTTTTTATAGCCCCTATTACTGGCGCTGTCATCGAATAACATTTGCATTTTTCTTTGGTACCCGTGTTTTATGCTAATTCTCGTTATTGTAAGCTACAGCTGCGCCACAAAATGCCCTAGCGGCGATTTTTGGAACTAAAATTTTTTTCACGGAATCTTTTTTCCCATGTCTTGATTAGTCTGAATACCAACTTTGGTGCCATTTCGGCTATTAGATCGGGCTACACGGCGCTCCAAACACAGATCTCACTTTAAAAAAGATCACCCGGTATATTACTTTTTTTTGCATTATTTCATATAATCCAGATTCTGTAAATGGAAAATTTATTAAATATTTTAGTTTGTAAGCACTTGCAAGTAAGTAGTGTTTAGATTATTTTGGAGTTCTAAAAAGAAATAATTACTTCAATATAACAAGCAATGTGTATTAATGCATATATGATACAAGAGTACATTATTTTAAAATTTTATATTTTTAAAATACACAGAGCGTGCTCCTCCTCTGTGCTTACGTAACAGAAAATAAACGTCTGTACTTAAGGGTTAATGCTTGAGCATCTGAATGAAACTTCGTGGTCTTAGCTGTGACATAAAACTTCTCACTTTTTTTTCCTGACCTTGAATTCATCTTCTCCCGCCTTCTTCGCATGCCTTCCTGGTGTAGTGGTCAGCACGCTCGACACTTGGCCGACAGGTCCGTGGTTAGATTCCCGGCGAAGGCGTTGCTCATTTTTTCAATATTCCTGCTTCAAAAATAACCTAATGCCTCTAAAGTGGCGCCCGAACTAAAAGGTGATAGGTGATGACTCTCCACCACCACGTTTTGGCGATTGGTGTCCTTAATCCCGAGTCCCTCTTTAAAAGGGGGAGTATATAAGGTATTTCTCCCGCCTTTTTCACATGCCTTCGTAGTGTAGTGGTCAGCACGCTCGACGCGTAACCGAGAGGTCCGTGGTTCGATTCTCAGCGAAGGCACTGATCATTTTTCATACTTCTGCTTCCGAAATAACCTAATGTCTCTTCAATCTTTCCTTTAGGGGGTCTCCTTTAATAATTTTTAGATTAGAGACTAAGGAATACAAAGGATCTTTTCCTATTTTCTGCTGACTCCTATCCGTAAACTGGGAAAGGTCACGAAGTTAATATTTCATAATATTTTCATGAATATTAACTTTTGCAAACACTGAATTTAGCTGTTTCGTGTGCTTCCAAGGTCCCCCTATCTGCATCATATAGGGAACTGCGTCACTGCACCGGAGGTACGGGGCCCTTAAAAACTTAAAAGAAGACGAATTCTATTCTATGTAGACTTATCCTATATAACTTTAGAATCTTTAAAGATATATATATAGATATATGTATACTTAAAGCTTCCTAGATTCTAAAGTTAAAAGTAAATTGGAGTCAAAGAAAGGCTATTCCTCAACTATATTAATATTAGCAATCGTGTAAAATGAGGTTTAACACAAAATCCAAATATATCAAAATTAATATAAGAATACATAATAGAACAAACTCTAAAAATAAAAAGCAAAAACGAAAAAAATACAAGATAACAAATATAAAAAATAATAATTAATCTTCTTTTATTGAAACTCCAGTTAGGAACTTATGAGGGGGAAATGAATTAAAGCTTCTACAATTAAAGCTTTTTGTACATATATGTAATAGAATCCATCTTTTAAGTTTTAAGCTTATAACATCAGGATATTTAAAGGCCCCCTAAGCCTTCGGGCCCCTATTGAGACGGCATCCCTTGCATACCTTTATTTACGCCACTCAGTAACTAACTACATTCAGTACTATTACATGTTCTGGCATGTTGCTTAGCCGAATTCAGACGGCTAAGTGAGAGTTTCTCATTACATCCGATAGGTGGCACTGTATTCTTACATAACATGCCGCCGCCCGTTGAAATTCCAAATTTCCGGTAAAGTGCAGAATCGCCCTCTTCTTTGTCACATTTCGTTTGGCGCTTTTTACCAAGAGTGAGAAGAACTGGACTTTTGTGAATTTCTTTTGACTTTTTAAGTGAAAATATATCGATGTTATATGGACAAAGTCAAGGAAATGCACAGTGACGAGTTTGTGCAATTCTTTGATGTTTTTTTTAAGTGAATATAGGTCAATGTGCACATGGATACCGATCTTAAAAACGCGCCAAGCAGTGGATGATTCTATAATTTCCCCCAAATTTCAATATGTAAATTACAAACAAACATACAATTTAACAATTCAAGAACAACCAATTCTGCAGTACAAATTGAAAGCTAATAGGTAAATTTTCATAATGAATATAATATAAAATAAGGTAAATATTATAAGAACATAAACGTTCACTGTGCTTCAATCTAACTTACTCTTTTAAACAGTTTCATTTTAATGTCAAGCACAGTTTCAATAAGAACAGTAATGTTTTGTTATCCTGGATAGGTAATAAACAAATTTTACTATTACATCGAACATACGCACCATTTGATATTTTCACTTTAACAACTCTTTTAATATCTTTACCAGGTAAAACTTCTACAATTCTAGCTAAAGACCATTTAAATGGGGGAAGATTATCTTCCTTTAACTCAACTGACATACCTGCCTTAATTCTCTTTTTTAATAAACCATTTGGTGCGATGTTGGAGATGATTTAAATAATCATTTTGCCAACATTTCCAGATAACTTGAATGATCTTGGTAATAACTTGCCATTTAGAAAGTCTATTTTCTGTAAGATGAGACAGATCCGGTTCAGGATAAGAAGAAATGGAACGTCCGATTAAAAAATTACCCGGCATTAAGGCTTCAAAGTCATTCGCACCTGTTGATAGAGGTAAAATTGGACGAGGATTGAGAATATCTTCAATTTGTGTGACAACAGTCCAAAATTCTTCTAAAGTCAATTTATAGCTTCTGATTGTACGCTGAAGATGATATTTAAATGATTTAATACCTGCTTCCCATAAACCACGAAAATTTGGCGCTCAGTTTCCAATTTATACCTTCAGATGTTAAGAAATCTGCTATATTAGAATTAGATTTAGGGACTATGCAATTTTTTTCAGGTCTGATTTTGCCCCAACCATATTAATACCATTATCTGACATTATGATATTACATTTTCCACGTCTAACAGTAAATATTTTAACAGTGGCAAGTAATGACTCTGTAGTTAAATCAGTTACTACCTCTAAATGTATAGCTTTAGTAGCTAAACATATGAATATAGCAACATACATTTTTGCATAATTACTCTTTCTCTGATTTTTATGCTTGATGAGGAACGAACCAGAAAAATCGAGTCCACAAGTATTAAATACAAACTCTGGGTTAACTCTTCCACCAGGTAAATTTCTCATAAGTTGTGAATATACAATTGGTTTAACCTTAAAACATGTTACACATTCATGTACAACCTTTCGAGCTATATCTCTATCATTAATAACCCAAAATTTACTGCGAACCTGATGCAATAGTGCTTGCGCACCAACATGTAAATATTTAACATGATAATACTGAAAAATTAATCTAGTAAATGCATGATATTTTGGCATTAGATAAGGAAATTTTTTATTGTAATTAAGTTTATTATTGACAAGACTGCCTCCTATTCTCAGAAGAGAATCATTATCTAAAAACGGACATAAAACTTTTAATTTACTTTTGTAAGAAACACAATTTTTATTTTTTAAAGATAGAATATCCTTGCTAAAATGTTGTAATTGTACATAAGTGATCATAATTTTCTCAGCATCATCCAGTTCTTTAACAGTTAGAGAACCTATTATATTTTTCCATTTATAATTGGCTATAAATCTGTAAGCAAAACTTAACACACGAATGATACGAACATAGTTATTACTAATGTTAAGAATATGATCTAAAACAGGGGAATTAGAGTTCACATTTAGATTAACCAAGTCATTATCCATCTTTCACGTATTCCACCATATCAGATGAAATTATTTCAAAAGGCTTAGTCAAGAACCTCTCTTTAGTCAAGAATGTTAGTCCATACCATCATAAATCATTATGAAGAGATCTTTAGGCTCAGCTCCACGTGATATCAAATCAGCTGGATTATTGTGAGTGCTAACATGGTACCACTCATGAATAGCAGTTATGCTGCGAAGAACAGACACTCTATTAGCAACAAATGTCTTCAGTTGATGAGGTTCTTTCTTAATCCATGATAACACTATTGACGAATCAGTGAAGTAATACACCTTGACCATGGGTAGTTGAATGGCCTCTAATATTCATTTCATTAATTGAACCAACAGAACTGCACCACAAAGTTCCAAACGAAGAATGGTTATAGAGTTTAAAGGTGACACGCGAAACTTGCTGCACAGAAGTCTTGCTGAACATTCATTTCCAAGATGACATACATTTCACATAAATTGCAGCACGATAGGCTTTCTGACTAGCATCGCGGAATCCTATAACTTCTATTTGCTGTAATCCATTGGTTAGAACAAATCTAGGTATGCAATAATCGTTGACTTTTTTTAGACTATTCAGAAATGCCTTTCATTCTTCAAAGTAATTTTTAGGAAGATGTGCATTTTTAGAAGCCAAAGTTTTTTCTAGAAATATTTTAGCTTTTGGCGTTAAACCTAATGGATCAAAGAGGCGAGCTCTCGCTGATAAGACATCTCTTTTCGTTACTCTTTCTTCAATGTCAAGTGCCTTTAAATCGTAAGAAAAGCAGTCTGTAGACGTAATCCATGACATTTCCAAGGTCATTGAAACCTGAGGCTTATCAGCAACTTGAAAGGAATAATCCTGAGTTTAACTTTTTTTATTCTTCAATAGTTCTGTATTATTTAAACACCATTTGTGTAACTGTGTAGCATTCATTATTTTAATTAACCAAATTATTTTTAGTTTGAACTTTCCTATCGAATTCTCAAAGTTTCAGTTGCTGCCCGAATTTAGCGCGAGTGAGATATTTATGCAAATCGCATATATCTGTTAGCAGTTAAAAGGCAGGAGTTAACGAGGGGAAAGACAGAGCCTTGGATTTATCGCCGTAAGGCTGTGCGCGCCAAGATTTCCTCTGTCTACTGAAAGTTCGCCTTTATAGGCATTTGAAATTACTAGTGTTTGCTAGTGAAATTCGCATTGTTGCATTTCACTAAGAGTAAGCTTCCCTCGCCGTCCTACGTAGAATTAAGTTAGGGAATTGAATTTGTTAACACACTTTATTTTAATATTATTTTAGTTCAGCCCAAGTAGTGGCTTACTCTCAATTTGAAGAGTTGTAAATATTTGAATTAAAGGGTCACTTTTAAACCCTCCTTCTGACTTTGTAGTTTTTCAACACTAAAGGACATAGCCTAGATCTGCTCACTGTCCTCCACATAAGGTTTCACAGTTTATGCTCACGAAAAGAGTCAAGAGATTGAAGGAGAAACCTTACACTGGCGCCCGAACAACTAAAAGGATGGAAGGAAGTTGGAATATGCCTACTACATCCCAGAATACAGCTGCAATGCCTGATGGATTTGGATTCATAGTGGAAACCATCAGAGCAGCCATGAAGCCGGCAGTAGTTTTTGATGCCAGAGGACCTGTGAACACATTCCTGGAAAAGTTAGAAGCGCATTTTTTGCTGTATCCAGTTCCGGAACATCAGAAGGTCATATTAGCGACAGGAGCATTGAGGGGCCAAGCAGCGACCTGGTATAAGTGCATCGGAAAATGTCTGCTGGGAGAACCAGGAACGCCGACTTACACGTACGAGAATTTTAAACTAGCAATTTTGAGAGCGTTTCCTGTGGTTAAAGACCGTGCGAAACTCGAAGCTGAATTGTTTAGCAAGTATCAACAGCGGGTGGATGAACTATCGGAATTTATTTTGAGAAAAATACAAGTCTTTAAATTATTGTATGGCACGAGGCCGGACCCGGAGATTATCCAGATAATCCTGCCCAGATTGTTACCATCTATACAAGATTTCATGGAGCTAAGAAATCCCGTGACGCTGGACAAGCTGTTTGAACTCGCCGTACAATTCGAGAGCCGGCGAGCGGCCGAAAATCAACGGAGACAATCGTATGAACAGCGGCTGCAGGGGAACCAGAATGCCGAAGGAAGAAACAGACGATGGCCGAGAACTACTGGTACCAGTCAAAATGCGAGCGGTCAACCGCGCCAAGTACAGCGCCAACAAAATAATTCCAACTACGGAAGAAAATCATTCTCCCCAGGCAGAAGCCAGCAACAGAAGAAAACACCCGCAAAGCATTTAAACTACTAAGGAATATTGCGGGGAAGGGGGTGCAATGTTCCGAGGAGAAGAAAAATCCCTCTGAAGTACAGCTAAATACGGTCATGGTGAGAAACATTGAATTACCGAGACTGCAGTTACTAATTAACAACGTACCCGCTACAGCTCTGTTGGATACCGGCGCTCAAGGAAGCTGTTTGGCAGAAGAATTTTTTAAGAAGCACTTTCGTAGATATCGTCTGCATAGCGTGGAAGGAATGAAGGTGGTAGCAGCCCAAGGAAAAACGTGTCAATGCATGGGAAAAATCGAGCTGTACATCAAAATCGGCGAAGAACAAAAAAAAATTATGTTTCTTGTAGTGAAGAACCTCCAAGCATCGGTTATTTTAGGAACAGATTTCTTTGCAGCTGTGGATGCGAAAATCGATTTTGAAAACTCCACCTTGCAAGTAACCATGGACCCAGTTAAAAAGAAATCAACACCTCCCCCTGAAGTGGATTTAAGCCATCTAACGCCCGAAGAACAGGACAAGTTTCGGGAATTGGTAAGTAATTTCGCTGATTTATTTGATGATATTCCAGGATTCACCCAGATCGTAGCACACGAAATTAAATTAACTACGGATGAACCTATACGTCAGCGTCCTTACAAGTACGACAAAGTTAAGGAGGAAATAATAAAATACCATATTGATGAAATGTTAAGAAACAAAATAATAACTCCTATTTCTAGTGCATATGCGAGTCCGGTGGTTTTATGTAAGAAAAATAATGATTTGCCGTTAACTGATCCATTAAGGTACAGGTTCGCTATTGACTACAGAAAGCTTAATAGTATAACAAAATTTCCAACTTACCCACTTCCGGTAATTGATGAAATTCTAAGAAGTATTAAATCAACAAAATACATAACCACGCTAGATTTGACATCCGGATATTTTCAGATAAGCATAAAGCCGGAAGATGTTCACAAAACAGCATTCATAACAAAATACGGTACATATGGCTTTTTGCGTATGCCTTTTGGATTGTCGGGAGCCCCGGCCACGTTTCAGAGGTGCATGGACAAAATTTTAAGGCCGGTAATAGGAAAAAGTACATTTATTTATCTTGACGATATAATTGTTACTTCAGAGTCGCTGGAAGAACATATTAAAGACCTTCGAGAAGTCTTTACTCTTTTGAAAGATGCAGGACTTAAAGTGAACATTAAGAAATGTAAATTCGCGGCAAAAGAACTCAAATATTTAGGGTACAAAATTTCTCAAAGGGGGATCGAAACAGATAAATCTAAAGTTATAGCAGTGAAAAATTACCCAATTCCGAATACAGCCAAAAAGTTAGCGACTTTCTTGGGTATGTGCTCATATTATAGAATTTTTATTAAAAATTTCGCAGAAATTGCTGAACCATTGTTAAAGTTGAGAAGGAAAAGAGTTCGTTTTGCGTGGTCTTCAGAAGCAAACGCCGCGTTTGAGAAGTTAAAAGAATCTTTAATTAATGCACCGGTTCTAAAGTTCCCAGAGAAAGACAAGGGTCTAGAAATTTATGCAGACGCATCAGATTACGCAATCGGAGCCGTGTTAACACAAAATAGAAAAGCGATTGCCTTTTTTAGTCGTACATTGAATGATACGCAAAGAAATTATTCGGCAACGGAGCGTGAAACTTTAGCAGTGCTCGCAGCTGTTCAAAAATTTTGTGTATATTTTGGGAGTTCTCCCGTAACAGTATATTCAGATCATGCGGCAGTTACCAGATTATTTTCAGGAAAGAATCTTTCGCCACGCTTAATTCGGTGGACCCTAAAGTTGCAAGAATTTAATCTCATTATCAAACACACACCGGGAAAAGACAATGTAGTGGCCGACGCATTATCTAGAATAAAGTTAGACGAGAACGGCGAGAAAGTAAAAATAGCGATGCTTCAGGCAAAGGTCATTGACTCTCGAGAGACTGTAATAGAAGAAATTGCTAGGGATCCCGAATTCGGAAATATTTATAATTATTTAAAAGACCCAGATAACTTCCAGCATATAGACATTAATGCAATACGAAGCAGAGCACAGAACTATGAAATCATTGATGGTCTCTTATTTTATACTAAAGTTACGAATCAAAATAGTGAATACAGACCAGTCATCCCGGCCAAATTAATTTTAAGTATCTTGCAAGAGCTCCACGATTCGCCTGTCTCGGGCCATTTTGGAATTAGAAAAACAATACAACGCGTACGCGAGGCGGTATATTTTCCGCAATTACAAAAGATAGTTAAAAATTACTGCCAGACTTGTCACACGTGTCAGATAAATAATGACGTAAATTTCCGCCCGGCCGGGTTATTAACTAGTATTGAGTCTAGGTTCCCCAATGAAATAATTGGTATTGACCTCTTAGGCCCCTACCCCAGGAGTCATGTAAATAAGGCACGATTTTTATTAGTCATTGTGGATCATTTCAGTAAATGGGTTGAGTTGATACCACTTAAGCGGGCTTCAGCAAAAGTCGTTGCAGATTCGTTTTTGAACAAATATATTTTAAGATATGGATGTCCAGCGAGGGTGATTAGCGATAATGGTCCCCAGTTTGTAAGCAGTACATTTAAAATGATGTGTGACAAGTTGGGCATTAAGCATATGAAAATGGTACCCTACCGCCCACAATCAAATATAGCGGAACGGGTAAATAAGAATATTGTAAAATTGATTAGAAATTATGTGCAAAAGCACCATTCTAACTGGGATGACTGCGTCGAAGAATTTGCATTCGCCCTCAGAACGGCTAAGCACGAGACAACGAAGAAATCCCCCGCCGAATTGTTTTTGGGCAGGAAGATAATGACCCCCTTAGATAAATTATTTTATGTGAAAGATAGAGCGCCGGAATTTCAAATGGGTGAAATAGAAAAAATGTTGAAGGAGGCAGAAAAGTGCTCCCGGGAAGCGCAAAAGAAACAAAAGATTTACTACGATTCAAAAAGAAGAACCGTAGAATATAAAGTGGGGGAGGAGGTGTTGAAACAATCCCACGCACTTTCATGCGCAGCAAAAGATAAGGTCGCAAAATTTTGCCCAAGATGGCATGGTCCTTTTGAAATTACAAGAATAGTTGAATGCCGTGCATATTTAAAGAATGAGAAGGGCGAAGAGACTGTGGCAAATTTCGATCAAATTAAACGTTATTATCGAAGAGCTAATAATAATATTTTGAAAGACATGTTGCAGGGTCCAGCCTCACAGAAATTTTCTAAGATTCAAGAGCCCCAACCAGGTCCCTCAAAAACAAGAGAACCCAGTTTGAAAAGGAGGTTACCAGAAGAGAAAAAAAAGCAGCCAAAGAAAAGACCACCCCAAAAGGAAAAAAGGACAAACGCTAAGCAACAGTCTCAGCTACCAAAGCGTCTAAGGAAGGAACGTCCAAATGAAAACACTATGAAAGCTCCACCACCACCACTACGGAGGGAACAGAACGGCGAGAAGCGAGCCGCCGAAGGTGCCAACCCACAACGAAGGAGCCTACGAGTGCAGGAGAAGGAACGAGCCAGTCTGGAGAGGGAGCAAAGACTTCAGCACAAACGGAAAGCGCCACCCACCATTCGTCCCAACAAGGTGTTTCTGGAGGAAAGAAGATCGACCAAACGAAAGGCAGCCCCAGAGTTTCAATCTAGGAGTAACAAGCAAAGAATAGCCCAAGCCACAGTATATCCAACCTTTCAGGAATGGACAAAAAAACGCCTAAAAGACTGGCAGAAAGATAAGTAGATTCTTTATTTTCTTTTAAAATTCACACAGTTATGTTTCTGATTTAAGTGCAAGTTGCAGATTTAAAAGGGAAGTTACCCGAGTCAAAAGCCGGTTGCCGAAAGCGTAAAGGACACGCTTGAAGGAACAACTTAATTATGCAGCGGAAGAAATTCGAGAGTTCAGTTGAAAAACTGTGAGACTTCGTGAAATGTTCTTTGTAATCCAGAACATGGGATTCATCGATTTTAGTCAAAAGACTCTCTGTAAATAGGAAATTGAATTGTGTTAATTAAAAGCAACTAGTACGTAAGTTGTATAGCAAAACTGTTGTATTATATTTTTCTATGTATAAATAATGAATGCATTTAATGTAAAACTGTTTTCTATGTAATGCATGATTTGTTGTAAGCCTTAAGCACTGGTTTTGTTTATATCGAATATTTTGGAAAAGCGTAAAGGATACGCAAGTTAAAATTAAAATGTAATGTAAAAGCGTAAAGCGCGCTAAATTAGAAAGTGAATATATAAGTGTTATTTAACGCAATGAGCATTTAAAGAAAATTTGAATTGAAGATTGAAAGAATGAATTATATGTATGAAATGCAATTGAAATGTTTGAATGTTGTACGTAGTGTTCTCTGGTTTCACACAAAAGTTTAAAGTTCATTTCATGTTAGAACCTCAGGGCATTTCAGATTTGTTTTAGGGGAAGTCTGAGGTCTTGAAAGTCGAAGAATTAACCCCAATAGAATTGAAGTCAGGTGGTAGTTGTGAACACTTGACAAAGTAAAACTGCGTGTTTTTCACAAACACTACATTTGGCCAGAGAACAAGGGGGAAGTTTTAAAAATGAATGAGTGTAAAATGAATGCGTTTGGCGAAAAGCGCTAATAGAAAATAAAAAACGCGAATACCTAAAGCGCGAATAAAAGGTCATTACGGAAAGCATCAGAGGAAGGGAATGTTGTACTTTTCAGGTGAAATGTACTTATAACATGAAATTAAAATTTATTTCCTTCCAGATTGGAAGGAACCAGATAGAATCCAGCCAAATTCCTGATGGATCTTTTTGATGTGAAGACGGAAAAAGATATTCTATGTTAAAATATCTAAGACACAAACAGAGAGTTAAACTAAATTTAAAACTTACAATTGTAAAGGATGGCGAATAGGAAGGAAAATTTAGATTTAGAATTTAGCATCTTCACTAAAAGCCGATTTTAGGCTACTTAGTTTCAGACTACTAAATTCTGGGAGCAACTTTGTAGCATTCATTATTTTAATTAACCAAATTATTTTTAGTTTGAACTTTCCTATCGAATTCTCAAAGTTTCAGTTGCTGCCCGAATTTAGCGCGAGTGAGATATTTATGCAAATCGCATATATCTGTTAGCAGTTAAAAGGCAGGAGTTAACGAGGGGAAAGACAGAGCCTTGGATTTATCGCCGTAAGGCTGTGCGCGCAAAGATTTCCTCTGTCTACTGAAAGTTCGCCTTCATAGGCAATTTGCAATTACCAGTGTTTGCTAGTGAAATTCGCATAATTGCATTTCACTAAGAGTTAAGCTTCCCTCGCCGTCCTATTTAGAATTAAGTTAGGTATTGAATTTGTTAACACACTTTAGTTTAATATTATTTTAGTTCAGCCCAAGTAGTGGCTTACTCTCGATTTGAAGAGTTGTAAATATTTGAATTAAAGGGTCACTTTTAAACCCTCATTCCTGACTTTGTAGTTTTTCAACACTAAGGACATAGCCTAGATCTGCTCACTGTCCTCTACATAAGGTTTCACAGCTTATGCTCACGAAGAGAGTCCAGAGATTGAAGGAGAAACCTTACAACTGCACGTTCTAGAAGACTGGTTAAATGTGTCTGCAATTCCCTGGCTTCTTGCAGCGTATTAGCTCCAGTGATAATGTTGTCCAAATAACAGTCCTTTTGTATGGCTCTCGAGGCATAAGGAAATTCATTCGCTTCATCCCTTGCTAACTGCTTCAGGACTCTTGTTGTGAGGAATGGTGCACTTGTTGTTCCGTATGTTACAGTCCTTAGACGATAAGTCTGCACAAGGCTACCAACAGATTCTTTTCGCGAGATGAACTGCAGGTTTCATTAAAACTATTCAATAAGTATTTATCTGTACATCTTCTAAACATTAGCTCCTATTGCATAGCTGTACTTTCGAAATCTAATAATAATAGAAAATAAATCTTCTTGAGGTATTTGATCTTTCATTAATACTGAATTAAGTGATTTTCCATTACTAGTAGCAGCTGATGCATTAAACACAACGCGAAGCTTGGTAGAGGTTTTCCCTGGACGATAAACTCCGTGATGACTAAGATAATTGCAAGTCTATGTTTTAATTTATTGAACTTCCTCCATGTGATTTAGATCCTTATATTCCATGATAAAATTCTCATATAATTTTTTCATGTTCGAATCGCTTTCTAGTCGATTCCACACTTGACGCAACAGCCAGCGTTTTCGATTCTCCTAATTCTATACCTTCGCTAATGGGTAACTGAACTACATATCTTCTTCCGTAATTTTGTCTTCAGTGAGTAAGCTTGAAATGTCTTCACAGTATTTTTCTTCTTCACTCAAAACATCCTTGATATTTTCAGTGGATTCAACTTCCCAAAATCTTTGCAAAATTTTGTCAACCTTTCTTCACTAATAAGAACTAAGCCACAATAATTTACTTCTGAGTTATTCTTGCATGCGCCAGACGCGATATATCCAAAAACTCTTTCTTGGAATATCAACGGTTGATTTTCTAATTGAAATTTTTTTTGTTTTAAAATCTCAAAAAACAATTCGGCCCCTAATAACATATCTATTTTCTTAGGTGTTCCAAACTGCGGATCCGCTAATTCAATATCAATGGGAATATTTAATGCCTGCACGTATAAATTCTTTGATGGAGTTACATTGGTTATTTTAAAAATAACCAAGCAATTAACTGATCTTACATGTGTTAAATCCTTATTCGAAATCTGTACATCAAGTTGATAATTAATATTTATAACGTTCTCATTTATTCCGGATACAGATGCATAAATTCTTTCTTTCTTTATATTTAAGAAACTGGCAACTCCTTCACACAGATAACAATTCATGCCATGCTGCCGTTATCAAGGATTGAGCAAACTGGAATTCTTTTTCCTTCTGAATTACAAACATATACTATTGCAGTCGCTAATAACACATTTTTTCTCCGTGTCAAAAGACAACTTGATTGATTTTTACTAGAGACATCTGCATTCTTGTTTATAATTTCGTCACTCGTTACTTCCGTTTTTGTTTTGTTTAACAGTTGATCGATGACTTCCTTTCTGAGCAGGCGATGGGTTAATGAATGATGTTTTCTATGGCATTCCGAACATCTGAACTTAGAATTACATTTTGCGATTAAATGTTCCTTACTGAGACAGTTTAAATACAATTTATGGTTTTTGATCATTTCATAGCTCTGATTTGGATTTAATTTTAAAAAGGAATCACATTTAGTGCAGGGATGTCAAACTCATAGGTACACTTGGGCCAAACAAACAGGGTTTAACTTTAGGCGGGCCGCAAAAAAAATCAATATTCATAGAAACGTAGATTTATTTCGAATAATACAATAATAAACATATATATATATATATTTATATAGAAAAGAACAAGAAAAATTTAATGTTTACGTCCTGATACTTGACATCTCTTCTCTGCTATTATCTTTCCTATTTCGGGAGAAATTTTGTTTGCAGTGATAACTTTCAACGCTGACCCAAGGTGAGCATCATTAATACGGTTTCTAATAGGAGACTTATTACCTTTCATGACTGAAAATAACTGCTCGCACCGATAAGTGCTACCAAACATGGAAATAATTTCATATGCGAATTTTCGAGTATTTTCAAACCTGGCTGGTAAATATTTGTAAAATTCAGGCACGCCCACTTCAATGAATTTTGCTTTCAAATTTGAGTTGCATTGAATCTCGATCACCTCCATTTGCATATGGCTGGGTACTGAGTCAATACTTATTGAGAAAATCGAAGAAAACAAAAAAAAATTGTCTTCGAGGGAACTAAAATCATTAAACCTCGTTTCAAATTCAGTTGTTAAATTTGCAATTTTTTCTGCGTATTTTTGATACGAACAAGTATCATCTAAACTTGATTTGTTCATGCTGCACGTCGGGAAGTGCGTCAAATCTTCATTTTTAAGTTGTTTTTCCCAAAGAACTAGTTGACATTTGAATGCTTTAATTATGTCAAACATGTTCGTAATGATATGATCTTTTCCTTGTAACGATAAATTTAAATCGGTTAAGTGTTTGGTTATATCAACCAAGAAAGATAAATCTTGTATCCATATTGGATCGTAAAACAAACTTACGTCTTGATTTTTCGTTTTTAAAAACTGACATATTTCTTCTTTCAAATCCCAGAATTGTTTGAGAATCTTGGAGCAAGATAACCAACGTACCTCGGTATAGTAGGACAAACCCGAATATTCACTATCTAACTCACTTAAGAAAGCAGTGAATTGACGCTGATTTAAACCTCGAGATCTTATAAAATTTATAACTTTTTTTATATATGACAAAACATTCTCCATATTTATTACTTTCGTGCATAGAACTTCTTGATGTATAATACAATGCATATGATGAATGTTTGAACCGTGAATTTCACTAAGTTTTTTTCTTAGTAATGCTACGAAGCCCTTGTTTTTCCCGGTCATTGATGGAGCGCCATCTGTAGCTACAGAATTTAATTTTGCCAAAGGTAGATTGTATTTCTGCAGAAGTCCAAAAACACAAGTAAATATATCTTCTCCTGTGGTAGTACCAGGCATCGGTATTAGTTCCAGTAATTCCTCAAAAATGTTAAAATTCTTGTCACAAGAACGAAGAAACACTGCTAATTGAGTTTTGCCACTAATGTCCGTGCTCTCATCACAGGCAATGGAGAAACTTTCGAAAGTGGATGATTTTGCTTTGATCTGATCACTTAAATTCGCGCTAAATCAGTAACTCTTTCCGCAACTGTATTTCGAGACAATGAAATTGATTGAAAAGCCTTCACATTTTCAGGACAAACAATTTCTCCAGCTTTCATTAGGCATTCCTTGATGAAATCACCGTCAGTAAAAGGCTTCGAATGTTTAGCTATCAACTCGGACAAGACATAGCTTGCATGTACCGCCGCTTCACTTTCTTGCAATACTTTACTAAACATGGACTGTTGCTTTTTCACTCCTAACTTGAGCTCTTTCAACTTTTCTTCTCTCATTAATCCTTCGTAATTGTTATATTTCGATTTGTGTTGTTCGTAATGACGTTTAATATTATATAACTTTGGTACATTAATAGTATTATTACATATCAAGCAGATTATTTTATCTTTTATTTCACAGCAAAAATATTCTAATTCCCATTTTACTTGGAATATTCTATGTTCGTCAGCGATTTTTCGTTTAATTTTACTACCACTTGGTTTTGATATAGACATACTGAATACAAAGGGCTGGAATAAACACGGTTAACGTTAAAAAGTTAACAAAAATTTATTCTTTCCACAAGAGATAAATCAAAATGCTGAAATATTTCTTCAAAAATATTCTAACAATATCACAAAATGTCAAACGTTTAGCAAAAATCAATTCAAAACAGAGAAACTAATTCTATCTCACAGCGAAATCGCTACAAATCAATCACAGCATTAAGTAAACAAATGGTTCGCTAGAACTACAGCTACTACTGAGATGAGTTGTTTGTTCTCGGCTTTTATAAGCTTTATAATTAATTTCTCGAATATACTGGAAACATCTATAAATATCTGGATTTTTGTGGATGGCAACAGCAATTACAAGATATTTATTTATTAGGTATTTAATACCACGCGCTGTTCTATTTTTAACCTTCCAACGCTGCTGTCTTTTCAAAAATCGTCTGCATTGCTAAGGCAACATGAAGCAAATCTAATTACAAGTCTAAAGAAAAAAAACTAACTAAATAAATAACTATGAAATCCGTAACAATATGAATTAAGTAATAATTAATAATAAAGCAAAGTGCGCGCACATGCATGCACCAATATATCGTACAAAACTATGACTGGAAAACTGAGACCATGAGTTCGGCCACATTCGGCTATCGGGGGATGCGTACAAGTTCTGAGTGCACGTGTCCCCCGAAAGCCGAAGGTAGCTGAACGTAAGCTATTCACACGCATTTGTAATTTAAGTAGTGTGTGTGTCAGCTCGCTGTGAGTAATCTAACAACACTGAATAAATTATCGTTAATTACTTAGCAGTAAACATTTCATTTTTTTCTTCGTCAATATGTTATTTTATTACTATATATTATTATTTGCCGATATATTGGCCGGGCCGCAAAAATATTTGTCGTGGGCCGCATGCGGCCCGCGGGCCGCGAGTTTGACATCCTTGGCGTAAGGGATTTTCGTGGCGTAAGGGATTCCTTGGCGTAAGGGTCGTTTGTAGAGTAGATGCGGACAACTATTTTATTTATGTAGTACTCAGCTTGTAGAGACATTAGGTATTTTTTTATGCTGAAAGATATGAAAAATGAGCAATGCCTTCGCCGGGACAGTTATTTTGCTTTGTTTTTAGAATCGGCTATACTATAAGATTTACTGTATAATGTTTTTGCTATAAACATCTTTAGAATCAATCTCTTTTTCAATACTTAGATTAAATTTGAGATGTACTTTTAACGTATTAATAAGATTTATGTATTTCACTTAATGTCCACAGGTATATTTATTATTAAAAAGCATCTTAGGATCTCAGATTGAATATTGAAAATCTTTATGGGAATAAAGAAAAGAAATAGCTCATTTTGCTTCAATATCATTGCACAGAAAAACTTTATTATAAAGCAATATTTTATTGTATTAGAATTAATGTGTTGATATTAATTTTTTTATGAAATGCTATATATGTTTTTTAATAGTCAAGCAGTATAAATTAATCTGAGAGCCTTAACATATTTTTTTCTTTTTATTATGAAAGGAAAAACATCTTATGTTTAGTTCATTATACAGGGTGGTCATAAAGAAACTTTGCCAACATCTGCACGTGTAGTTTCCGTTCCGAGTAACCGATCGAGATGATTTTGAAAATATAGTTATTCGCAGGTATGCGCTCGAGATTCTGTGAACGGCAACACAGGGGCGCGCACAGTTACGATTATAGTTACAGAAACTCAAAAATGTCGAATGGCAACGCATAATTTTTCCGGTCGCAAAATCTTCAGAGCATGCGAAAACCCTATATAGCGTTGGAACGGTACCGATATGTCCAAAAACTGGCGCATTATGCATACACAAAATAAAGTTATAAAGTTCTGAAAACCGGCCAACGAAGCACGATCAAGGAACACGCAGAAAATTTGCATATGACAGAGACAAGACACCGATCACTGATGAGAACACATATCGGTGAAAAGAATATCTTTATTTAAATCAAACATTTTCCACATGGGTGCCATCACAGGCAAGTATGCATTTCATCGGAAGACTGTGACAATACCGCTGAACGAAACATGGCATGAGGGATGTTTGCAATCTCACGCGGTATGGAATCCTTTAAATCTCGGATTGCACAGGTAAACTCTGGATTTGAGATATCCCAAAACCAGAAATCCATAGGCGTCAGATCGCGGTGGCCATGGAAAAGAATAATGGCTTGAGATAATGCGATCTCCAAAATGCTGATCCAGGACCATTAAACAAACCTCGCTATATGTGGAGGTGCACCATCTTGCATCCAAACGATGTCATTGAGTGCATTGCGCCTCCGCAATTCCGGTAGTAGCGTTCATCCCATTTTGATAATAGAGTTTTATCAATTCACTACGAACTTTCCCAGGAAGAGTACTTTCGTTGCCATGGCGAGTTCCCGAATGAGGACTTCGCGTACCGCCTGGCATTTTATCGGTTTCTTACTCTGAATATGTGGCAATCGGCGTTCTGTGATTGGTATCTTGCCTCTGTTATATGCAAATTTTCTGCTTGCTCCCAGATAGCATTTCGTTGGCCGGTTTTCAGAACTCTTTTTTGTGTATGCATAACACGTCCGTTTTTGGACATATCGGTACAGTTCCAACGCTACTTAAGTTATTTTGCATGCGCTGAACATTTTGCAACCGGAAAAAGGTGGTGTCACCTTTCAACCTTTTTCGAGTTTCTGTAACTATAACCGTAACCGAGTGCGCCACTGTGTTACCATTCACAGATTCTCAAGCGCATACCTCCTAATAACTATATTTGGAATCTTATCTCGGTCAGTTAACCGGAATGGACGGTAGTAGCGCAGATGTTCTCAAAGATTTTTATGACCACCCTGTATGTGTTATATTTCCATTTATAATAGCATACTGTATATTTTTTATAAATAATTTTGTGTGCATATGTTTCTATTTCCGTATAAATGTTCAGGTACGTTTCCGTTTATTTAGATCAGCTTCGCTGGATTTACAATCTCACTCAAATCTTATTTTATCAACTATATGATAAATCAGTAGAAAAGAATTTAAATATCATTACGGTACAATATAGTAAGTCATTAGTCCTAAAATTCAAAATATTAGTAGTAAAAATTAATTTCACTGGACTTTTGTGTTTGAAAAAAAAAACTATGTACAGTCTGTCAAAAAAGTATTCGAATACCGGCACCCATCTTGAAAACACACAAACTCCATTTGACACTACCTGGTATAATAATTAATTCTTTCCCTTTAAAAAAAATACATTTTTATTTAACATGAAAAACAGCACAAAGAGGGGGGCTGAAAGAAAATGTTTATACACAAAGAGGGAAGGGCTGAAAGAAAATGTTTATACACAAAGAGGGAAGGGATGAAAGAAAATGTTTGTACACAAAGAGGGGGTGAAAGAAAATGTTTGTACACAAAGAGTGGGGTGAAAGAAAATGTTTGTACACAAAGAGTGGGGTGAAAGAAAATGTTTATACTCAAAGAGTTAAATTTTTGTCATGTTTATACACAAAGAGTTAAATTTTTGTCATGTTTATACACAAAGAGTTAAATTTTTGTCATACATAAAGAGTTAATCATGGAAAAATGTTTATACTCAAAGAGTTAAATTTTTGTCATGCACAAAGAGTTAATCATGGAAAAATATTTACACCTAAAAAACAAAATAATTACACAAAAGTCAAAAAAATTTTTTTTATTAAATACACAAAGAAATATTTTATACAAAAGAAGATGCCAAATTTAAAAATTCATTATACAAATCTTTTTCTGTTTGTGGAAGTGTAGAATAGTCCAAAGATACATCATATTGCTCTAACATATTTACTAAAATGTCCAAGTCTGTTTGATTCAATGTCTCTGGCATGTCTATAGGCATTGTTGGTGGTTGAATATTGGGCCACATATTTGTTGATGGCTGTATATATGGTGGCCACATATTTGTTGATGGCTGTATATATGGTGGCCACATATTTGTTGATGACTGTATATATGCTGGCCACATATTTGTTGATTCTGGTGACTACATTGTTGATTCTGGTGGCCGCATTGTTGATTCTGGTGGCCGTACTGTTGATTCTGGTGGCCGCACTGACATTGTTGATTCTGGTGGCCGCATTGTTGATTCTGCTGGCTGCACTGACATTGTTGATTCTGGTGGCCGCATTGTTGATTCTACTGGCTGCACTGACATTGTTGATTCTGGTGGCTGCATTGTTGATTCTGGTGGCCGCATATCTGTTGGTGGTTGTATAAACCAGTCATCCATAATCCAATCATCCATAAACAAGTCTAGTTGCATATCTGCTGGCTGCGTTAATTCTGCTGGCTGCATGTTTATTAATTGTCCGTCTGCTGGCCGCATTAATTCTGCTGGTTTTTCTGGCTGCATTAATTTTCCCTCTGCTGGCTGCATTAATTCTGCTGGCTGCATGTTTATTAATTTTCCCTCTGCTGACTGCGTTAATTCTGCTGGCTGCATTAATGGTTCGTCTCCTGGCTGCATTAATTCTGCTGGTTCTTCTGGCTGCATGTTTATTAATTTTCCATCTGCTGATTGCTGGTCGCGCTAATTCTACTGGTTCTTCTAACTGCATTAATTCTTCTGACTTTATTAATTTTCCCTCTGCTGGATGCATTAATTCTGCTGGTTTTATTAATTCTGCTGGCTGCATTAATTCTGCTGGTTGCGTTAATTGTCCATCTGCTGGCTGCATTAATTCTGCTGGTTCTTCTGGCTGTATTAATTCTGCTGGCTGCATTAATTCTGCTGGTTCTTCTGGCTGTACGTTTATTAATTGTCCATCTGCTGGCTGCATTAATTCTGCTGGTTGTATTAACATGTATGCATTCTCTGTTGTTGGTTCTACCAACACATAAGACTTATCCATCAACACAAAAGATTCTTTCTTTTCCGCTGAAATTACATATGAATTTGGAACCTTCTTTGGTATTTTAAATTCCTTCTTTTGATCACTTAAAAAGTCTAAAAACTATTCTTCTGACTTGTCAAAGAGTTTAGCAATTTTTGTCTCGGATTTCCACCTCACTATATCGTCCAAGTAGGGTGTCTGAGGTGGTTTGTAAGGATCCACATAAGATCGTTGAGTACTGCTAACGGGATTTCTAAATTTAATATTTAGTTCTTTTTTTAAATTCTTCACTAAAGTTTCTGGACAAAAGTTGACAGCA
>KK119244.1:14229-27821 GCA_000611955.2 Stegodyphus mimosarum | reverse complement strand
TCACTATATCGTCCAAGTAGGGTGTCTGAGGTGGTTTGTAGGGGTCCACATAAGATGGTGGAGTAACGGGATTTCTAAATTTAATGTCTTTTTTCAAATCCTTCACTAAAGTTGCTGGACAACAGTTGACAGCAAACAGAGATTTTTGAGTTGATAAAATGATGTACGTTCTACCAGATGGTATGAGGTACACTTTGTTCGGCTGCATAATATATTTCTTAAATTTCGGTTCATCTCCCGGTTTAAAAGTTCGTTCTGGGAGAGACATTTTACTCTCATAATATACTAAGGGACTCTGGGTGGTTTGATAAATATGGACTTCTCCTTCATTCGTTTTCCTTACACCAAACGTAAAAAAACTTTTTGTTAAAAAAACATGATTCCATCTAAAACTGGTTCTCTTATCTGTATATTTTCGTTCAAATTTTGCTACTGGTAAAACAAGTTTCTGATAAATTTTAGCCCATTTATATGGGTTACAGTCCTTTGGGATTTTCGCATCTACAAGAGCTCTTTCAATATTCTGCATCATTAGATGAGATATTTCGATTCTTTTATAATACAATTTATTTTTACTCGCTGGTATGTGGGGAAAAAATGCAATACAGCGATCTTTAAATTTAGTATCCAAATTCTCGTAGCTCGAGAGTTTTAAAAACATGTCTACAGAGTCAGTTAGTTTAGAAGGGAACACATCACATACCTTATCCATGACTAATCCAAAATCACAGAGGTCACTCACAGCGGTCTTTCTGGTCACTCGCAGAGGTCTTTCTTATCACTCGCAGAGGTCTTTCTTGTCACTCACACAGAGGTCTTTCTCAATTTCCCCTTCTAAAGCGCTTAGCTTTTATAGTATGGAAACTTCCTGTTTAGGATTCTGTTAGGAAGGAAATACATCCTCCTGTTGACCCAAAACCTTTTTCTCCTCTCTTTTTAGTTGAAATTTCTTCAGGAAGACATTTTACAGGTACATGCTTTCCATATTTTAATAAAATCATTTGTGCAATTCTATCGCCAGCCTTGATATTAAAAATTTCATCGGTATGGTTGTAAAGAATCACAGCAATTTCACCACGATACGATTCATCAATAACACCAGCTCCTGTTTCTATTCCATGTTTCCAACAAAGTCCTGATCGACTTTCTATTTTACCAAAGTAGCCTTCTGGAAATTGGAATTGAAGACCAGTTTTAATAAGTGCTCTTCCTCTTGCGGGTATTAAACAATCATGAGCACTTTTTAAATCAATACCTGCATCAAGAGAATCACAACGAATGGGGTCTTTTGCATTTGAAGAAATGAAAGCATATTTAATGGTTTCCATTTCTCATCAATTATTTTTAAGGTAGTCAAGAAGAGCTTAACAACCTTTATTAAAAAAAATACCTTTTTGTCTAAAAAATTATGTCTTACTTTTTCCATGTTAGCCTATGGGAAAATGCTAAAAAATGAGACATCATTTTTAGACAAAAAGTTTTTTTTTAAGCTCTATGATTTTTCAAATAATGACTATATTGAACAACTTTTTGTAAAGCACAATGACGGAATCCATTCGTATGATTGGGGCATAAAACCTGTTCATCATATTTTTCAATTTCCTTTTTAGATCCCATAATATTATATACAGGTCTCCCTGTCCATTTTTCCAAAAATGATTGTTTATTTTTACCTCGACAATAAATTGGAAATTTATGAATAGTCAACATGTGTAGAATATAAGGTAAATGACAATAGGGTATTTCTCCTTCATACCATGACAGGCCATGATAATAATTACTGGTCCATACAGCTGTTTTCTTTTCTTTGTCCGTCATACAGTGCCAAGGAGAGGGTGGTTTAAAAACAAATACTCTACGACAAGTTCCTTCTAAGGTGGTATAGGCTAGTTCTTTAACGATAAATTGCATATCACTGTTGTAGAATCCTTCAAAATCCAAGACAAGACAAGTCATCTTTATTCAATGAAGACTATTATTTGCATGGAGGGTTTAATAGGAGCTGGTAAATCTAGTATTATAAAACGTTTAAGAAACAAATATAATTGTTTTGAGGAGCCTATTGAAAAATATACACTTTTACCATATTTCTATAAAGAACCTCATAAATATCAAACGGCATTTCAATTTCAAGTCTTGTTGAGCCAGTTTGAACAGAAAGAAAGCTTTAAAAATGTGGCCCCTGGACATCTAGACACGTATTTAGTGAATTAATATTAGATGAATCGACCATGAAAGTTTTCAATCATGTATATAATTCATTGGCTTATAAAGTAGATCATTTCATTTATTTACAAATAGATATCTTTACTGCCTATGAACGAATCAAAAGGAGAAATAGGTTTGGGGAAAATAATATTACATTAAAATATTTAGAGGCATTGGGAAATCAGTATCAGAAATCTTTATTAACCCTTTGATGGTTATGAACGAGTTCAGCTCGCAATCGAATCGTGCTTCATAATGCGCGCAAACGAGTTCCGCTCGGGAGCAAGATTTTGACCGAAATGGTTAGTAACGAGCACTACTCGCGTACTGAAATTTTTCCCCAATGCGCGCTGACGAGCTGACTTCGTTCGCCATTATTATTCTGCACTGATTGTGTTTCAAACGAATGCTACTTGCGAAATTTAGTTAGTTTTACTGTCTACAGATGGCAGTACGAGTTCCATGAATATCTTTGCATAATGAAGGTGGATTTTTTTTTACCTTGTTCATTTTATACGTATTTTGGCACGGTTTTTAGGGTGTTTGTACAGTAAAATGGCTCAAAAGCGAAAGTTAGATAGTTATGATGATGATTATGATTGTGATACAGAAATCTTATCAAGTTTTGAATCTGATGAAGACTTTGTTCACAGTATTTCAAGCTCAGAAGACGATTCAAGCGATGAGGAAGATTTTTCGAGTGTTCGACAGTGGTGTATAATTGATTCAAGTTCTCACGCTCCTAGCCGATTTAGTTTTACTGGTGATGTAGGCATGAAAGCTTGCGTGACAAATATTTCTGATCCACTAGAGTATTTTGAGCTGTTTTTACTGATGAGATTATAAATCATACTGTTACGGAAACCAACATTTTTGCTGCTGAAAATTTAAATAAATTTAAGAGCAAAGAACACTCCAGAACTCATCATTGGAGTGAAACTGTAATGCCCCATTATGGGCAATTCCATGTTTTAAAGTATATCACACACAAAAAGATTTTTAGGTAATTACTGTATTTATACTGTGCTTCCTAAAGTTTTACATTAGTTGTATTTATTTAGTCCTTTCAATTTAATATTTGTCTTATATTTATCATTAACTATTATTATTTATATAATTCGTTATAATCATTTATAATTTACTGTTTAATAATTATTTTAAAGTACGTAAAAACTGTTATTTATGTACTACAAATACTTTAAGAAATTTTTAAAACGCGCGAGGCGAGCTATCTACGGCATCGCCAGAGAAAGGTGACATTTTCGGAAGAACGGCGGGGGGAAACAGCTGCCTCTTTCGACTACTGTTTACTCCTAATGCTGCGCGAATTAAGTAAACGGAAATTGCTCATTTCCATAACCGTCAAAGGGTTAAATATGGAATATGTGGAAATTGTCGATGCCTCTAGAAGTTTGGATCAAGTTGAAAATGATGTTTGTAAAATATTGGAGACCAAAAAAGGTTCATAAAAAAAAACTTTTTGTCTAAAAAATGATGTCTCACTTTTTCCATGTTAACCTATGGAAAAATGGCTAAAAATGAGACATCATTTTTTAGACAAAAAGTGTTTTTTTTTAAGAGTGTATTTTGTTTACTTCAAAATCATTCTCTAAAATATGTTGCCGATAATTATGGACTTTAGTTAACGAACAATGGTAAAAAATCCTCATATGGCGATGTTTTGCACATTTGCCACGATACTTGCACACAATACTAATAGCTATTTCGGTGATATCCTTCTTTAGCAAATTTGCAAAAAATTTAGCTTTTTCGTAACCAACCACATAGATTTTATCAATACCAGAGGTTAAAGTTTTTAATATGTGATATAAGTTGTTATAGGGTACGTTGCCTTCTTCCCATCGTAATCCATGACGATTTTTTGTCAACCACATATTAGTTTTTTGTTCTTTGCATCCAATTCATCGAAAGGCATAGATGGTCCAAATATGATAGAGGTCGTTAAATCTTTGGTAGCATAACCTAGTTCTTTTACGATGTAGGTATATTGATTTTGAGATTGTTTATATAATTGAAATCCTTCCAAATCCAAAACGATGAAATTGTCAGACATTATGTTGTTGACACGACTGCCTTGACAAAAAGATATTTTTGAAAGCCCAACAGAATTTCCTAAACCCTGAAAAAAAAAACCTTTTTGTCTAAAATATGATGTATCACTTTTTCCATAGGTTAACATGGGAAAAGTGAGACATCGTTTTTTAGACAAAAAGTTTTTTTTTTTTAGGTTTAGAAAATTTTTCTGAGCTTCTCAAAAATATTTTTTGGACTCGTCAAGGAAGGTAGTCAAGGAAGGTAATTTGAAAACTTTGAATAACAAAATGTGCAGTCTGAAGCCTATAGAGAAAGTGCTGTGCATTTAGGTGATCAATGTAGCCTTTTCAAGATCTGGTCGTTAAAGAAGTGACTTGGATCAAACTTGACTTTGGGAGGACCTTGAAAACAAACGGTCCTGCAAGCTGCTGATCTGTACCAAACCTCAGTACCATTTTTCGGACAATCAAAGCATGAGAACATATATTAGTACTTACAGCTATTATTTCCCCCCCCCTTATATGGAAGAATAGAATCAACTTTAAAAGCGGTAATACACTTTAAATCACATCCTTTCCACATCTCGCCTTTCCAAATCACATCCTTTCCACATCTCACCTTTCCAAATCACATCCTCTAACCTTTCCAAATCGCATCCTTTCCACATCACACCTTTCCAAATCACATCCTTTCCACATCTCGCCTTTCCAAATCACATCCTTTCCACATCTCACCTTTCCAAATCACATCTTCTAACCTTTCCAAATCGCATCCTTTCCACATCACACCTTTCCAAATCACATCCTTTCCACATCTCACCTTTCCAAATCACATCCTCTAACCTTTCCAAATCGCATCCTTTCCACATCTCACCTTTCCAAATCACATCCTCTAACCTTTCCAAATCGCATCCTTTCCACATCTCACCTTTCCAAATCGCATCCGCTCACCTTTTCGAAATATCATCACACCCGGATATTGTTTCATATAAAAGGGGCTACGAAATCAGGTAGCAATATATTGGTTTGTTCTTCTACTAGAGGTAATTCGATTTCTTACTTTAATATATTTGTATTAAATTATATATTTTTCTTTCTTTCTTTATTTATAGATGGCCTGCACCCCAAATTTTTTAATTTTAGATTTTGAAGGTTTTCAAACATATAATGAAACTGAGAAATCCTATACCTATATCATAAAAGAATTGGCTTACTTATCATTTAATTCCATAGGTTCAATTATTTTTGCTCCTCCTTTCCCATTTAACAATTTGTCTATAAAAGACCGTAAGACCAATTTATCGTTAAAAAATAACAGACATGGATTAAAATTTCAAGAAGGAGAGATTGATTATAAACTTTTAAAACCTATACTTAAATCTATAACTGAAAATTATGATTTAATTTATGCAAAAGGGTATGATAAATGTAAATTTTCTGCAAACATTTGTGAAAAAAATGTTTCTGAATTTTGTTTACTTTACAATAGTGATCTGAAACATGATTATAATAAATGTATTAGACATAATTTATTACCCCATTCAAAACATTGTGCCTTAAATAAAATTTTAAATTTTAAAAAATACCTTCGGAAAGGAGATTTTATTATTAAAAAAATACATTCGGGGTGTGAGGCCCAGAATCAACGGGATCCAATACAATGGGAGTTCAACGAACAATGGGATCCCATAGAACAACGGGAGCTGAACGAACAATGGGATCCGATAGATCAACGGGAGCTGAACGAACAATGAGATCCGATAGAACAACGGAATCCAATACAACGGGATCCGATAAAACAACGGAATCAACGGGATCCAATAGAACAATGGAAGTTGAGCACACCTGAACAATGGGGTCCCCCCACAAAATATTGCATAATTTATACCAACTGACTTATTGTAAAAAAATATATATTCTTAATAAAAAAATTGATTTAAAGTAAACTTGTTCTCATTTCTCATAAAATAGTTGACAAATGAAGTTTATACAAATTTGTATTATGAAGTAATAATAACTTTTTAAAAACTTTATGAAATTATTTTTTATGATTAACTTTTGAGTTAATATTTTATAGGCTGGATATTTTTTGTTCTATCCTAAAGGACAAATTTATTAAGATGAAACTTTAAAAACAAAACCCCAAAAAAATTTTAACAATGAATAATGGGAGCACAAAATATTGTGTAACCAACTGTAAAAATAAATCTTAATTATTTCACATAAAATAGTTGACAAATGAAGTTTATACAAATTTGTATTATGAAGTAATACATAACTTCTTTATGAAAAGTTTTGTATGGTTAATTTATGATATATCATTTTTAAGACAAAAAGATACAATCTACTTTTATACAAGTGGCTGAAAAAAAAATATATTTTCCAACCCTTTAAAGATGGGGTTTCCAAAACGAGCTTTTTTTATTAAAACATATCCTAAAAAATCAAATGTTTAAAAGAGACACCATGGAAAGTAATTACATAAGACTTGACAAAACTCCCTAAAAAAATCAAATAGCTCCAACTGGGTTGTGAACCGAATCTCCTCTCCAAAAAATATTTTTGAGAGAAAAATTTTCTCAACCTATAAAAAAAAACTTTTTGTCTAAAAAATGATGTCTCACTTTTTCCATTTTTCCATAGGTTAACATGGGAAAAGTGAGACATCATTTTTTAGACAAAAAGTTTTTTTTTTTAAGGTTTAGAAAATTTTTCTGAGCTTCTTAAAAATATATTTTGGCCTCGTCAAGATAGTCGAGGAGCATGTATGGGATCTCTTGATACCACGTGCTTTTTAAAAATTCCTTTTAGTCTCTCAAAAATGACTCGTCAAGATAGTCGAGGAGCATGCTTGGGATCTCATATGAAAAAATTCCTTTGTCTCTCAAAAATGACTGATAGCTGAGGAGCATGCTTGGGATCTCATATGAAAAACATTCCTTTTAGTCTCTCAAAAATGACTGATAGTCGAGGAGCGTCTCATATGGGGACTTTTAGAAAAAGTCGTGAAAATTTTTGGGAGCCTTTTAATGATGAAGTTCCAAAACTGGTTATTAAAACATATCTAAAACACCATGAATGGCCCCCAAAATCAAGCAGTTATAAAAGAAAATTTTTCTCCGCTTGTCAAAAATTTTTTTAGGACAGTTGAGGAGCATGTCTCATGGGGGTCACATACTTTTTTAAAACATAAATTTGGATCCTACTAGAACAAACATGTTTGGGATCTTTATGATACCACATCCTTTTTTTTGAAAGTCTTAATAAATTTGGTCCTCCCAAAAAAATCTAATTCATCATTTTTTAGACAAAAAGTGTATATATATATATATATTTTTATATGGGTTGAAAAAAAAATGCCGACATCTGTTCCAAGATTGGATAGTAAAAGTAGGCAAAAAAATGGGTCTGGTCAGCCAGACCCATTTTTTGCCTAGAGAAGGTTTTTACAAGTCTACAACTTCTATGTTTGGATGACTGGGTACAGACGTTACTCCCATATCCATGATGTTGATTGGAGGAATTGAAGTCTCCTCTCCTGGATACAAGAGTTTGAAAACATTTTTCTCTTGTTGAACAAGTTGTTGTGTCAAAACGGTAAATATCCAGGGAAGCAACTGGTCATTACTGGGAGCATTTTTGGCAAGCAATAGTGCTTCTTCTGAAGTTAGAATAAATAAATTTTGGCGGTAGTAAATGATTTTCATTCGAAGAAAGTTCTTTTTACCGCAGAGAGTTTGCAAAACACTTAAAGTTGATGGAACACTACCCAAACTAAGAAGATGCAATAAATCTCTTGCTATCCAAAATAGTTTCCCTTCAAACACACACACTCTTACACTGCAGTACTCGTTGTATTTCAAATGGAACAGCATGATGAAAGAAGTAATTTTTCACTTTACATCCCCATTTTATACACATTCCTCTTCCGGCGGAAGGAAATGACACGTGATTAAAGAAAGTCCATGAAAGGTAACCTAAATAGCTCAACCATAGAAAAGGTTGACGGGATTCTAAAAAATCCAATGAAGTAGAATAACCAACTGAACCAAAAGAAAACATACTAAAAAAAAAAACTTTTTGTCTAAAAAATGATGTCTTACTTTTTCCATGTTAACCTATGGAAAAATGGAAAAAGTGAGACATCATTTTTTAAACAAAACCTTTTGTCTAAAAATGATGTCTTATTTTTTGACATTTTCCCATACATTAACATGAAAAAAGTAAGACATCATTTTTTAGACAAAAAGTTTTTTTTTTAAGGTTTAGAAAATTTTTCTCTCAAAAAATATTTTTTGGACTCGTCAAGGAGCATGTTTGGGATCTCATGTCTTTATCATCTCTCTATGTTTTAATAGAAAACCCTTTTTAAAATTCATCAACAAAGTGTCATACTATTCTTTAGATACATGGAACTTTTTAAAAAAGCATGTGATATCATAAACATGCTCCTTGACGAAAAAAGCTCAGAAAAATTTTCTTTTTTGTCTAAAAAATAATGTCTTCCATGTTAACCTATGGAAAAATGCTAAAAAATGAGACATTTTTAGACAAAAAGTTTTTGCCTAAAAATGATGGGTGATAAAAATGATACAGGGATTCTTACAGCATTACATTCAAAATACATGAAAGATCCTTTATTAGGTATGAAAATATATCAACATGTAAAGAATTTCTCTTATAGTGCCTCTAGTGTGTGTTATATGCTAAATTTCATGTTTCGAGAAACTTAAAGGTAGCTCATAAGACAATTTTTTTGGATACAGGGAAATAAATTCTTACAGCATTACATTCAAAATACATACCTCATTCTTTATTAGGTATGAAATATATCAACATGTAAAGAATTTCTCTTATAGTGTCTCTAGTGTGTGTTATATGCTAAATTTCATGTCGAGAAACTTAAAAATGGCCCATAAGACAATTTTTTTAGATACAGGGATGTAAATTCTTACTGCATTACATTCAAATTACATGAAAGATCCTTTATTAGGCATCAAAATATATCAACATGTAAAGAATTTCTCTTATAGTGCCTCTAGTATGTTTCATATGCTAAATTTCATATTTTGAGAAACTTAAAAGTGGCTCATAAGACAATTTTTTTGGATACAGGGATGTAAATTCTTACAGCAGTACATTCAAGTTACATGAAAGATCCTTTATTAGGCATCAAAATATATCAACATGTAAAGAATTTGTTTTTTCAGTCACTGTAGTGTGTTTCATATGTTAAATTTCATGTTTCGAGAAAGTAGCTCATAAAACAATTTTTTTGGATACAGGGATGTAAATTCTTACAACATTACATTCAAATTACATGAAAGATCCTTTATTAGGCATGAAAATATATCAACATGTAAAGAATTTCTCTTATAGTGCCTCTTAGTGTGCTTCGTATGCTAAATTTTATGTTTCGAGAAACTTAAAAGTAGCTCATAAGACAATTTTTTTTGGATACAGGGATTCTTACAGCATTACATTCAAATTACATACCTCATTCTTTATTAGGCATCAAAATACATCAACATGTAAAGAATTTCTCTTAGAGTGCCTCTAGTGTGCTTCGTATGCTAAATTTCATGTTTCGAGAAAATGGCTCATAAAACAATTTTTTTAGATACAGGGATGTAAATTCTTACAGCATTACATTCAAATTACATACCTCATTCTTTATGAGGCATGAAAATATATCAACGTGTAAAGAATTTGTTTTCTTTCAGTCACTGTAGTGTGTTTCGTATGCTAAATTTCATATTTCGAGAAAGTGGCTCATAAGACAATTTTTTTTTTAGATACAGGGATGTAAATTCTTACTGCATTACATTCGAATTACATGAAAGATCCTTTATTAGGCATCAAAATATATCAACATGTAAAGAATTTGTTTTATAGTGCCTGTAGTGTGTTTCATATGCTAAATTCTATGTTTCGAGAAAGTTAAAAGTGGCTCATAAGACAATTTTTTAAATACAGGGATGTAAATTCTTACTGCATTACATGAAAGAGCCTTTATTAGGCATCAAATATATCAACATGTAAAGAATTTGTTTTCTTTCAGTCACTGTAGTGTGTTTCATATGCTAAATTTCATGTTTCGAGAAAGTAACTCATAATTTTTTTGGATACAGGGATTCTTATAGCATTACATTCAAATTACATGAAAGATCCTTTATTAGGCATGAAAATATATCAACATGTAAAGAATTTCTCTTATAGTACCTGTAGTGTGTTTCGTATGGTAAATTTCATGTTTCGAGAAAGTGGCTCATAAGATAATTTTTTTTTTTGATACAGGGATGTAAATTCTTATAGCATTACATTCTAATTACATATTTCATTCTTTATTATGTATGAAAATATATCAACATGTAAAGAATTTTTTTTTTCTTCAGTCACTGTAGTGTGTTTCGTATGGTAAATTTCATGTTTCGAGAAAGTGGCTCATAAACTGTTTGTAAATATTATTGAACAAAATTTTCAATTCAGACTTTAAATCTTGTTAATTAAAATTTTTATTTTATACATTTCATATTTTACATGTTATGCAATATTTAACAATATATTAATATACACAGATACTATATCCAACTTTCAAAAATATGTTATTTTGTACATTTCATATTTTACATGTTATGCAATATTTAACAATATATTAATATACACAGATACTATATCCAGCTTTCAAAAAAATATGTAATTTTAACTTCCATTCATTAATGTAATTTTTTATACCCTCAGTGAAACTTCAGGATATGCCTTAATACTGTACATTTTACTTACAATAATGTGCTAACTAAAGATCTTGAAGACATATTATTTAATTGTCTGTTGTTTTCAACTTGCTTATTTGACTCTTGAAAAATTGAAAATATTGCTGATTTTAAATATCACCTTAGATATATTTGCTGCAAGTCATATGAGCTAGAAATAAATGTACAGCTATGTCTTGAATAACGAAGAAACACTAATTTATAATGAAATAATTTCATAGCAAAGTTTTTTTCCTATTTTTTAATATACCATTTTGAGCAAGTCATTTTAAATATAAGATTTTATAGTTTATATATAATTTCTGAAATATTTTTTTTTTTCTTACGGTTAGCAGCCTGTAGTAACTAATTAGTTTAAAATTACTTTAGGTATAAAATTGAAATTTACAGATCAGGTCATAATTTCTTTTATGTTTAAAGAATAATTCTTTCACTTTTTGAATTTCTAATGGTAAATGTTGAAGATCTGATGTTTTGAATTTACCTTTGTTTTACTTACATTGGTCTCCTTGTTTAATAATCTGATATTTCCTTTGTGTATCTTACCTTCAATAACTTCACTGATTATTGTTTGATTGGTTTCTATTCTACATAGTCAAATTTGTATCAATGCCTTTGATCGTGAACTTTGATTTAAGAAATATTTCCTTTATAGTACACAATGTTTTTAATAAACTGAGAGAATGAACATATCCCAAAGTTTTTTTTTTTTGACAAAAAAATTTTTCTACAAAATTGGCTTCAAGAAAAAAAATAATCAAAATAAATTATAAAAGGGAACTTTTAACAGTCTTTCCGGCAAAACAATTTTTCTAATGATTTTACTATTTGAAGTTGAAAAATTGGAGGAGGAACAATTTTTTTTTCCATTTTAAAAGCTAGCTGTCCCACTCAAACTTAAATATATTACTATAGGGTCCATTTGCGTTTCTATCTCCCTTGCTTCATGGAGGTCTGTCTGACATCCATTGGTAGCAAATCTTTTGGGATCCGTTATGTTTCGCATACTCGGGTGCGGTGGTATATGACATACATCCAAATTCCATACTGTAATAAATGGAAATTGTTCTCCAGGATATAGTAGACGGTACACTGGTTGCTTAGGTGACACACGGATAATAGACTGGGTTAAAACGCTGTATACCCAGGCGAGTAACTGGTTGTTCTGTGGATTTTTTTCTGCAAGGTGAAGCATTTCCTCGCTGGTGAGGATAAATCCACTTCCTCTTCTACCTTCATTTGGCAGATCTATAATTCTTCTAAATGTGTGGTCTTGTGAAAAAAATACAGACAACACATCCAGTGTCCTCTTGCTTGATGTATTTATTAATGGTAGTACGTCTGCCGCCATCCAGTACAGCTTTCCACCATCCACGTAACAACGTACTGATAGATAATTGTTATATAGAAAACTGATCATTTTTTATTGGAAGTTGTGTATCCATACGCCTTTATATCTAAAAAGACCACGTGATATGTAACCTAAGTATTAACAAAATTCTAAAGTAAGATGTTATTTTTAAGATGTTATTTTTATCAAAAACATAAAATACTAATAACTATGCATGAATGATAAAACATTTTGAAATAAAAAAGAAATGGTTAAAAGTTTTGTTAAAAAAATCTTAGTATATTAGATAAGATAAACTCTTCAGGATCATCAAAACTAGGTTTTTTAAAAATTCTAAATGTAAAAGCTTGTTCTTTATGTACTATCATTTGAAAAAAAAATTCGTACATAAATTATACTAATCATACATGCTGCGATCCAAGCAAATGGTTGATTATTAATATTTCAACATATATAGCTTTACTAATATAATTTAATTCTTGCTGATTTGGAGTAAAATGAATGATTTAAAATTATTTATTTCATTTCCTATTTAATCTTCTAATTGTAACATTGAATAAAAACAATAAGCTGGGGAGTGTCAAATTAAATGTAAAAAAGAAAAATTTAAAAGTTTAATTGCAACTTCCAATTTTCTTCCGAACACTTCAATTCAGAGCAAATTACAATTAAATTTTTTAAATAATAGTTTTCCATATGATTTCGAACTATTATATAATTATATAGACATTTAGCAGCAGTACTTTCTAAGCCACACACAAAAGGAAGAACTGGTTTAGTTTGGTTTATTTAACTACATCAAAGAACCTGAAAATTAAATATAAATTTAACAAAGTCCAGCCTTTTATAGCTCACCCCTGTGTGTAACAATATAAAATAATACTGTTAAGATTGTTTCAGGATTATTTATATAATTACTGTTACATTTTTATTAAATTTTTGTGATTGAATTGTGTCTTTTACTGTGGGTCTTTAATCCTTGAAAAAAGAGATATTAGATTGAAAATAAGAAAGTAAATAATTACTGCCAGAGAAAATGGACTTTTACATAGGTAATGATATTTTTAAATATCGCATCAGGTATTTTGATATTAAACTGGTAGTTTTGCAACAAATGTAATTAGACTCTATTGATAAATAATCAGTTCAATAAATGAAAATAAAGCATCTTTTCTAGTAAAAGATAACACATTTTTTCCAAAAAAA
>KK119243.1:452817-462817 GCA_000611955.2 Stegodyphus mimosarum | reverse complement strand
ATAGTTTCTCTAGATTGGCAACAAATCCAATATTACTTCTAGGAAGTTTCAAACGTAAACAAGTATGGTTGCTATGATAAAAATAATTAGGCTTAGCCGCACTTTAACAACTATTGAATTGTTGATAATTCTGTAAATAGTGCATGCAGATTTATTAAAGCATAAAAACCTTAACCGTAAGATAAGAACAACGTAATTCAATTATTTTTAAAACAAAAAATGCACAATTTATGAACATATAAGAATAAAAAACTGAGCTCACTGAGCTGAGTAGCAGAGTGTATATATATATATATAATACATATATTTATATACTTTTGCCAATTGCAACCAAAATAGGAGGTGCACATCTACATGCTAAAGCAGTCGTATATACAAAATTGCAACGTTCTGAGGCTCCTCGGTTTTGAGTTATGCAAGATACATACATATATACATACGTACGTGCGTACGCACAGGCGCCGCGATAAAATCTCTTCAGAATCCATTTTAAATCAGTTTTATAACTTTTTTGGGAGAAAAAGAGGCCTTTATTCTGTCCTTACGTTCAGATTTTACGCAAAATCATATTAAATTGCATTCGATAGCTGTCAAAATGGAAATTTTCGTTGAAATATGATACTCGAAATTTTTCGTGATTACAATACTTCCTTTTTACTTCTCTACAAGGAAGTAAAAAGAGAAAACGATTGCGATTATATTATAATTCAAAATAGATTACGCGCTGAATAGTTGAAATATTAAACAAAAATTTTTAGAACACTTCTGTAAGTTGCATGAACAATGTAGTTAAACTGGATGGCTCTGAATAAAAACATTTATAAAGAAATAGTTTATTTGATGTTTGACGCCGAATAAAAACGAAAAGAACTTCCAATCATCGGTCAGGGCAACTACATAATGCAAATGCAGCGTATGCTTTTTACGTATATATGCTTACTGAGATCTTTCTTTAAAAATGGTTTCGACACACAATCTTACTGTGTGAGAGTTGTATTTGATCTGATAATTTGCGATACTAATTACTAGTTTTTATAACTTTTATCATGCAAAAAATTGCGTGCATAGTTACAGTCACATCTTAAGCTATCAGCTTTACAGCTCATAGACATTCATGATAAAAGCATAACATATAATATTACAAATTCATTAGGTTTTTATATGCCAAGAAGCTGAAAAAATACGCAATGCTTTCGCCAGAACTCGAATCGAAACTCTCGAATCCGTGTCGATTGCGCTACCTTTACACCTGGAAGGCTTATTGGAGAAGGGAGAAAATACTTTACAATATATCTCTATAAGTCATATAATAAGTTTCAGTTTTCTGAATGCGGGGAATTATTATCATTTAATTACTGTTTAATTATTTACCTACATTAGGGTGATATTCTTAACTGGACAAACGCATGTGATGAATGACAAGAATTCTTAGAATTAAATTAGAAACAGGCTATTTGGTGATGTTAAAGAACTTTAAGAAGAATTCGATAGCATAGGTATAATGCTTGTAAAACTAGCTTCTTTAATGAGCAAATGCAATGAGCAGGAAACAAACCTTTTTACTTCCTTGTATGAAGTATATGAAAGTATTGTAATCGTGAAAAATTTCAGGTATCATATTTCAAGAAAAACATTCATTTGAGTGCTCTCGTACCCATTTGAAGGATGTGTTTTCATGACATCTGTACGTACGGACAGAATAAGGGACTCTTTTACAAAAACGGATTCAAAAATAATTATTTAAGATGGATTCAGAAGAGATTTAATCGTGACGTCTTGCGTATATGTAAGTATCTTAGTAGTTACGTATATCAAAGTGTGAGTAGAATAGTGAATTTCAGTTTGTGCACCAACTTCAGTGTCTTTTTGCCGAGCAGGACCAAAAGGAAACTTTCAGTTTTGTGCATCGAAAAATCTGCCTTCTTGCCCGCTGACCGAAATGCTTGTTTTTGTGTAGAAAATTTAATTTTAATCATAACAATTTTTTAAACTGTTTTGACTGTATTTGTTGTCTTATATTGTGTATTTTGAAATTTTTAATCAGGATGTTTTGAGTTTTTATGTATTTTTGCCTTGCGGCGAAGTGAGAACAAAATTAATTGAATGAGAAATATATCTCTAATGAAATTCGATGAAATAAGTTTAAATGTAGTAAAAATTTTGGACAGTGTAGTAAACCGTACAAAAACGTTATGTGATGTCTACACCAGATTTTTTTTAGTAGCTACAGTAATTACTAGATATTACCAAAATTCTATTAATTCCTAATCACTCCGATAGGAAGGATTGGAAATACAAATTTCAGACAAAAATGCAGATTTCAAGTTATAAGCATGAATACCCAGTACATTAATATGAATAACGAGTAACTAATTAATTTATATACTGTTGAAATGCATCAAATTCTGTATAATTTGAATCTACATTAATAACAAAGAAATTGAAGCCAATGATGTAACCAAGAATAAAAGTAGATTTTTTGATTAAAAAACTCACCTATTTCAAAGCAAGTAGTGGCAGCACTCTAGTGAATAAAACACTTTCATCTCCAGCTCGCCAGCCTGTTCATCGGGAATTCTAAAGATATGCTGTTTTTAAATATTTTTAGTTCCATGTGGTGCTAATACGAATGCTTTCAAAACGTGTATATGTCTGTAAAAAAAGAAACAAAAGCCATCTTTTGGGCGTAATATAAACTCTGAAATTTTTCAGATTTTTTTTGTGTGTTAATTTGAAGAAAAAACGCATTTTTTTGTAAATTGTATTTGACAGATTTTATTTAAATAATATCTCTGCAATGTTAAATCTGAGAAAGCCGACATTATATTCGACAACGATAGAATGCGGGTTCTGGAATGCGCGTTTTATGTCTTAGTGATTTTAATAAATCAAAATAACAATATGAAGTGTGCATTTTAATTCTTATTAACAGCATCGTTTCTTAAAAAAGATCAAGTGGCATCCATAAATTATGCAAAGTACTTTGTTCTTTGTTTGTAAAAACGTTCTTATAGTTCTTTTTTTTTTTTTTAGCAATCCCTTTTTCTTCCATTAGTAAGCTCTTATATTGATCGATAGTGATGAGGTCTTTCTGCAAAAAACTGCTATTCTCATTATCAGCGAAGGAAAAATATATATTATGCACATGTGGAAGGACAAAATACTAATGTGATCCATTATAATCCGGGAATGTGAGAGTGCAACTCATTAGAACCATGTATTTTCAGAGAAGCATTGCAAAGATGAATTTACTTTAATATTTTTTGTGAAAAAATGGGAATATTCTTAGGAATATTATGGAGTGCATAGTTTTAAACGAGATGGAATAAACTTTTCCCCCTTAAGAGCATAATTCTTAAAATACTTACCCATTTATTATACTTAACACATAATGGATTTTTGTTTGCCATTGCACCCTTTTTTGTACATGTATTGTTTTACATAGGCTTCTTTAATCGTCATGCATTTTTTCTGATATTTACTTTCACGTTTAATATTTTTTTCCTTTACATTTCAGAGTGTGTGGCAAGTTCGTTTCTTGATTTTCCTGCAGACAGTCCAAAGGGGCTTTTTCCCTGAGAAACTATTGTTTTCGTTTTGTGATTTTGAGTCGGTTCACTCTGAATGCCCGTTTCACTTTTCAAATTGTTGCCACCAAATATTATCGCCCTGTATATTATTTAAAGAAATTACATAATGACGAATCTGCATAAATGTATGCATGTTTCTCGCATTGTTATAAAACGACGGTACTTAGAGCCATCGAATTTTTAATGACGTAATCCTGCTGCGAATATGGACATCTGAAAGCCCAAATTTGAAATTTGGAATTTGGTTTATTATCGATTTCATATTTTGTGAAACTTTAACGAATTTTTGATTAACAAACTCAAGGATTTCAAAGCGGGCAATGGCAACGTTGCACAGAAGAAAACATTTTTATCTCCAGCGCGTGAGACTGTGTATAGGAAATTCTAAAGATATGCTCAGTTTAAAATTACTTTGCGATATTGTTTTTTAACTGAATTTTGTGGTTTAAGGGCGAAGATCATGATATTTAATAAATAAAGGTAACGCACAAAATGTTAAAAAAAAACGCCCCTTTGGACGTAATTTAAAATCTGAAAACTTCCAGGTTTTCGTTTTTATTTATATTTTGTGAGAATTAACTGAATTTGTGATTAGCAAACTCAGCGATTTAAAAAGACGTGTTACCTCTGCTCAAAATGGAGAATTTTTTTACCCACGTACCAATGTGTTGCCCTCCGGCAAAGTGTAATCTTTCAGTTTTACTCAACAAATTCGCTTATTTAAATGCAAAGTGTTGCCACTGCTGAAATGAAAATAATTTTATCTACCGCTCGTCTGTATTCCATTTGGCAAAAGAGGAAAATATTTAACTTTCAGAGTTAATCTGTCTGTTACGCACTCACAAACTGAGCCACTAAAAGCAAAAAACATCGCTGTTAATAATACTATTTGTAGCCCAAACGGACATTAACCGAGAAGAGCTATTAATTTTGTTTTTGCAGTTTTCGTTGGTCCACCATAAAATTCTGAATCACTTTTCAAATTCTTGCCATGAAATATTAAATTTAAGAACCCTGCATTATATTTAAAAAAATTAAATAATGAAGAATCTGCATGAATGTATGTATGTTTCTCGCAATTGAAAAAGCAGCTGCTCCTAGAGACATCACAATTTGAATAACGTAGTCCTCCGTTTGAATATAGGCATATGGAAGCCCTAATTGGTACTTTGGAATTTGTTTCATTACCTATTTCATATTTTGTAAAACTTTAACGAATTCTTGATTAACAAACTCAATGATTTCAAAGCGTTTCATTAACATTAACATCTTCAAGCACGGAAAGTTTATGCGCGAGGTGTTTGTTTTTTACATTTCTTACTGGAATTCCGTTGGTGGCGTAACACCGCAAAGGCGTTCCAATGACTAACGGTATTTTGCGTTGAATGACTTTGTGTATCTGCATCACTTTGTAGAGTCATTAGGTTATTACGAAGCAGGAGAGCATGCAGACCGCTACACCACGAAGGCATGCGAAGAAGGCGGGAGAAATACCTTATACACTCCCCCTTTTAAAGGGCGACTAGGGTTTTGGGGACCCAATTGCCAAATCCCGGTGGTGGAGAATCATCATCCACCAACTTTTTAGTTCTGGCGCCAGTTGTAGAGACATTAGGTATTTTTTGGAATCAGGTGAGATGAAAAATTAGCAACGCCTTCGCCGGGAATCGAACCACGGACCTCTCGGTTACGCGTCGAGCATACAGACCACTACACCACGAAGGCATACGAAGAAGTCGGGAGAAATACCTTATAACTTTTCAAATCCCATTTTGAGACCCTCGAGAAAAAAACGCCCCTTTGGGCATAATATAAAATCTGAACGCTTTCAGACTTTTACTTTTTATTTTTGTTTTTGAATCTCATTAATATCAATAAAAAGGCATTTATTTGTCTTGATGAACTGGGCTCCTGCTAATAATTCGTACAAACTTCTTCAGGATTCATTATGCTTAGACAAATGAGTCTACCCTGCATCTTGTGATAATTACGCTTTAAACTTCTCTCTTGATTTATTTTGGGGTCCTTTGAGAAATATTTTGAAGATATTCGTTGCACAGATAGACAGAGGCCCACCAGCGATATACGAGCCAGTTCTCCTTAGAAATGTTTCCACGAAGGTATCCCTCTCTTCCGTGTAGTGCCTTAGGGCGGAACACGTAAAATAATAGCAATAATAATAGGTAGGCAGGAAGAAAAGAATGTTACTAAAGAAATAGTGTATGCAATGATTGTTACACAGCGATCATTGTGTTCCCGATCATCAAATTGTTAAATAACAATAGCAAAAAAAAAGAATAGATATTTTGTCTAATATTAGGTCTGTCAATATTTACTGAAATATAAAATAACATGCCAGAAGTAATGTAAATATAACTAAGAAGATGCGAAGAAAAGAAATAATCTGATATTTTTTCATGCTCATGGATTTGTTGCCAATCTAGAGAAACTAAGCTTCGAACAACAAATATAACGCCTTTTTTATTATTGGGAATTAAATCATGCTTATTCCATTCTGAAATTCATTCGAGGGAAGAAGTTTTAAGATTTACTTCGTAATTTTGAATACAGATATTTTGAGTTTTCATGTATTTTTGCCTTGTCGCTAATAGAGAACTGTGTTAATTGAATGAAAAATGCTGAAGCGTCTGTGAAAAAAATGTTTCTGCTTTTTTTGGTTTGGTTGTTTAATTTCTTTTATACATCGTTTTAGATTTACTATATTATTTGAATAGAACATGTGGCAAAGATTAGATAATTCTTCGGATGATATACATAATTATTGTGCGTTCTGACTTAGAAAAGGAATGAGATGTAACGCTGTTAAGTGAACCTGGCGCCAGAGTGTCGTTATGGTAAACAAATATAGTAAAATTTATAGAGGACATTTATTCTATCGTGATTTATGCGCTAGCGACGACGTAGATTTAATTCAATCCAATAAGGTTTAATGAAATGTAAAATGCGTATAATTTAATATTCCATACAATCAAGTCATCTGGTGCGTATATCAGATTTTTTTATAAGGCGCTCTTAGCAAGACTATCTGACTTTTGGTTGCCACAAACTGTCAGTGGCTAGAATTCTATTTTGAAAACGTAGTTATTTTATTATTTTGCTTTTACTTTCACTTCTACTTTCGTCATCTACCACCAGGATGCAAATACGTTGATATGCTCGTGCTTAAAATATAAGTAAGAAGCACTAAAAGAAGTCGTATGAATGCAAAAAGGAGAATTAAAGCATAGAATTTGCAAATGAGGTAGAGGTTGCGCTCTAGATGCAAACAGGCAACCATAATTAGCATAAAACGCAATCTCGCAGTCACACTACAACGCCTTAAAAAAGAGAATACCGGACCTATACGCCAATACGCAAGCAGAGATATTTCCGTGTAATTCGAGATTGCTAAAGCGGAAAGTATGAGTCGAAGGCCACAATTTGCATGAAGAAATGCGTTGGAAGACGTTCAAGATGTTGCAAGGTAGTACAAAACAATCCACAGTTGCAAGAGAGCTGAATGTGCAACGTAACGTCATCAGTAGGTTAAGGAATCGTTGCCAAAGGGATTAAAATTCCTGCAGAAGTCCTGGAAGAGGTCCTGGACGACGGAAGATTATCACAACGGAAGTCGATCGATTCTTATTGCCATGTGCGAGACGCCCGTAGATCACTAACAGCACGACAACTGGCGTCTCACCTCTCTGCTGCTGTAGGATGGCCCATATCTCGCCGAACTGTTTCGCTTCGATTGCAGGAAAGGGGGCTGTTCATCCGACGACCTGTGGTTTCTGTTCTTTTGTCACCATCGCATCTCAGAGCGCGGTGGAATTGGCGCATGACCATGGTAGTTGCACATCAGAATAGTGGGGCTATATAGTGTTTATGGACGACTGTCGATTTAACATTCAGAACGATTCCCGACGAGCAATGCTATAGCGAGAACCAGGGACACTCTATGAGACGCCATGCATCTTCTAAAGGAAAAATTACAGAGGTTGTATTTATGGGCCGGCCGCACCAACCTCTACATGATTCCTGGTGGTTCCATCATAGCTGTCCGATATTGCAAGGAAATTCTACATCTTGTTATGCATCTTGTTATCTCTGCAATGGGTACGGAAGCGATATTTACCTACGATAACGCTTGCCCGCATCAAGCCGAGTAGTGCGAAGTTATCTGGAGGGTGAAAACCATTCCACACCTGCCGTGACTTGACTAATCACCGGACCCGAATCCTATACAGTATCTGTGGGACAAGTCTTAGGACGACGGATAGCAGGTCGCATTGCGCCTCTTGGCACCCTCCACGAGTTCAGATACGCCTTACTACAGGAATGGACATTACTGCCAAAACAAGCGATCAGCGACACCATTGCCAACTTGTCTCGCCGTTGTCAACTGTGTATTTCTGCTAGAGGGCATCAAATCCGTTATTAGTATGATGTTTACATTGCACGGTCGTAATATATGTGTTTTTGCATATCTTTGCTTCATTGTTTGCCATGCGGTTTAGTAATACCACAGCAACCTCTTGGATCAATTTCACGCTTAACCATTAAATAGTTTCTGTTTTATACCCTGTTTTGCTTTTGTTGCTTATTTTTTGAGTGTACATAAACGCAGAGCTCTTGAGTGCAACAGATTCACATAAAAGCCAACTGGTTGCAGGCCTGTTTTAAAGCCGCGATCAACGGTCAGTGTTACAGAGCTGTTCTTCAGCTGTCGTTGACTGGTCATTCAAGTTACTTAATTACTTGATAGGCATTAGCTTCGCTAGCAGAATTGCTTCGCGAAGTCAAACCTATAGTTCTGAGCCAAAGCTTAAAAGGGATGTGTTATTTGTTTTAACATTTTATTTTCACTCGAACAATTTTTGTGATTTTCCTACAAGCTGCGGAGCTTGTGTTCTGTTACATCTTTTAAGTTTGTCTCCCGGTCGGATTGTTGACTTAATAAAAAATGTTTATTTTTAATACTGATATGAGTTTGTATTTACTATACTTTAGAAAATAGGCTAGACAATGAGTCTTCTGTGTGTACTGCTGAAAGAGTTTGCATTTGAATAGCGTAGAACTATGCAAATTAAAAATCATATTTGTTTTTATGAAACATGTTTCCGTTAGTGCAGGAATATACGAAAATACCAAGGTACAACGAATAATACACAAAAAAAATATTTCTCTTCTTTTTGTGTTTACTCTTTAAAAGAAAGCACAAATACACAGAAATGAAATTTTAGGCTGTTTTATCGTCAGATGAAAATAGTGAAACATTAAATTATATATTAAATATTACTAAAAATCCATATTTCGATAGATTGCATGAACTTTAGAAAAATAAAGAAAGAAATTTCATTTTTGCTTAAAACCCTCTCAACGTTGAAGCCGGAAAATTCCGTATGGAAGGGTGGCTTTCGTATTCATTACAAATGAAAATTTCTTCTAGCCTTTAATGCATCCGATTTTGGGTTGGACGTAAATTGGAAGAAAATGAATCAAAGTAAGAGAATCATTTTTTTAATTATAATCAAGAAAATAACATTTATTCATGACATTTTGCGGAACTTGAAATTTCAGGGCTAAAACCGTAACGCTCGGAGGGTTAGAGAAAATTAAGACATAATAATAAGTACACGTTTTCTCATTTCTTACCTTAAATTATAGCTGCATTTACTATAATAAAAATGAAATAAAAGGGACGAATTATAAGAATGATATACACAAGATTATCGAGAGAGATAGTAATAGGTCTTGTAGCTTCAAATATTGATCTTAAATATACATTTCGAGCGTTTCTTAAAACAAGGCAGAGCATTTTAAGAAAACAGTTTCATCACTGAGAGATCTGTAAATATAGCTTTCGTCATTAACGATCAAAAGATGTATATTCAATATTTTTCTTTAATATTACCTACAGAATATTAGCAATATATCAGTTACGCATTTTAGATTAGTAGATTCATGTGTCTTCTTGTTTTTCCCCCCAAAAAAGAATTCAGGATGGCAGTCCTCACTTCTGAGCAGCCATTTATTTGTTAGTTGTTATATATTTGTTAGTGTACTTTGGCAATGATAAAGTAAGGTAATCAAAATTTAGGAGTAAGAAATACCATATTAGTACTTCTTCTAGTATTTAAAAAATGAATTTTTTTTATATATTGCATTTAATTTTTCACTTCCGTCTATATTTTTCTATTACCTTTCCATTCTTAATTTGAGTACTTAGTGTACATTACCATTCTCCATTAAGACGAACGACATATTTTAATTAGAGAGTATTTAAGAGTCTGTATAATGGTCTGTTATCAAGACAATATCCATATAATAAAGAATGAGAATATAGCATATTAAATCATACATAGCTTAGAAACGACAAGCATTTTATAGGAACCTTATGTAAAACATGT